>JAJREH010000043.1:0-410101 GCA_023065455.1 Cladonia rangiferina
AACCCTAACCCTAACCCTAACCCTAACCCTAACCCTAACCCTAACCCTAACCCTAACAAGTCGGGTTAGGGTGTAACGTCTAGCCCTAGCCCCAAAGATAGTCGCCGTACCCTTCCCCCGACTCTAACAGCCCTTAGCGTCTCCTCCCGATAAAATAGTTATTAGGGTTAGGGCATTATGAAGTCCCGAACTTTTTTTTTTTTTTTTTTTTTTTTAAGATATCCCCGCGGGCATCTTGCCCCGTAAGGATGGGTGGCGGGTTATATAAAGGACAAGAAATCATTCTGATGGACTGGTTGCAGCACCAATCATACTCCATCTCTTAGGTGATAATCAGTACACACCAGGGAGAGCACCGCGAAGGGAGGGGTTCGGGACTTGCAGTGGGAATGGGGTTCCGCCTCCTGGGAAAGGGGACGAAAGGTGCCCTCTGGGCTTGTTGGAGGGTTATTGTCTGACCGACACTGTAGGCGGCCGTTGAGAAGCCCGCGGAGCGGAATGTCGGGGAACGGAATGGGAGGCACGTAGGGGCTCGTGTGGTTGCAGAGCTGCATTGAACCTGCGTTTTTGACTCTATATGGGACAACAAGACCTGCCCTTTAAGTGTACAAGTTGGCTAGCTTTAGATAGTCTAACAAATCAAACCCCTAACCCTAACCCTAAGTTATTTTAATAAAAAATAAGTCTATTAATTTAATAACATTAATTTTCTTTATAGTTAGTATATATTAAATTATTTTTATATATCTATTTATTATTATTAGAATTATATTATAGATGTAGTTTTAAAATCTATTTAAAAGAAAATTAGTAATAAAATCTATATTAAGCTCTTATTATAGGTTACTAGATATAAATAACGCTCGTAATTTATTATAGAGATAATAGCGTTTTATCTTAATTCTTTAATATATATTATAAAAGTCTATATACTCTTTAATATTTTAATTTATAATAGGTTAATAGAATTTCCTATTTAATAATTTTATTATTTTATTAATACTAAAATAGTCTACTAATAGATTATTATAATAATATTTTAGTAGTTCTTATATTATTATACTTTAACTAGGAATATAAATTCTTTAATTATATCTTAATAAATTATATTTATTAAAATACTATTTACTAGCTTTAATTATATATTTATTAAGAGTTTCTTTATTCTTAACTTTCTCTACTATTATATTATATAACTATAAAGATTTAATTAATTTAGTAATTAATTCACTATAATTATTATATATTATTTTATTTAAAACTATTATATTAGTAATAAAACGTAAAATAAATTATTTATAATTAATAATTCTAATAATAAAGTTAAGCTGCTTCTTAATTATATTATAATAATATTAAGCTAGCGTCTCACCTACGCTTTTTACTTTTATAATATAAGGATTTCTAAGTCTTATTAAATAAATTATATTCTTCTATAAAGTAATATTAATTAGGCTTAATATAAACTTTTATTCTTTTTATTAATTTAATTACTTTTTTTCTATATTTTTTATAATCTAGAAGACTCCCTTTTAAACTATAATTTAGAATAGATTAAATAACTTTTTTAGGTTTATAAGTTTTTACTATAATATAGGTAGTAGTCTATTTATTAATATTTTCTCGCGTTTATAATCAAGGCGTCTTAATAGTATATTAATTAAATTTATTTTACCCGCTTTATATAAGATAATAAAGTTAAATATTAATAATTTTATAATTTATTAGGTTTATCTTTAATTTAGTTCCTTTAAATTTATAAACGCTTTAAGGTTATTATAGTTTATTAAAACTTTAATAAAATAGAAGCTCCCCTTATAATAATATCACCACTATTTAAACGTTATAATAATAATTAATAGTTTTTAATTATAAGTTTTATAATTTTTTTCTGTAGTAATTATTTTTCTTAATTAGAATATAACTAAATACTATTAACTATTTTTCTATAATTAGAATAGGATATTAACTATTATATAATCTAATATATCTATCTTAATCCTTATTTTTTTATAAGAATTAAAGTATCTTAAAATTAGTATTTCTATAAAGGTATTATAAAGCTATTAAAATATATATTCTTTACGCTCTCTCTACTCTAAGAGTCCGTTTTTTTTTTTTATATATTTCTTTATAATAGCTCTATTAAGAGTGCTGTTAGGCGTAAGTAGTATTAAATAAATTTTTAAAAAAAGTTAATAAAACCTAGAAATACTTAAACTTTATAATATATCTTTAGTCTTAGTTACTTCTAAATAATATTTATTTTACTTTTATCTATTATTATATCTTCAGTAAATATAATAAATCCTAGAAATTTAACTTCTTTTATAAAAAATTAATATTTTTTTAGGTTTATATAGAGCTTAAATTATCTTAATTAATTAAGAACTTATTTAATATAATCTAAATACTTTTTTTCTAATTTTAAAAAGATAAGGATATTATCTAGATAAATAATATAAAACTTATTTAATAAATTAATAAAAACTTTATTAATATAAGCTTAAAATATTATTAAGGTATTAATTAACTTAAACAGTATTATTATATATTTAAAGTATTTATAATATATATAAAATATAGTCTTTTACTTATCTTTCTTCTTAATTTAAATATAATAGTAGGTATTTTTAAGATTTAATTTAATAAAAACCTTAACGCTATTTAGATAATCTAGGGTTTTATTAATTAAAAATAAGGAATAATAATTCTTTATTATTATCTTATTTAATTTATAATAATTAATATATAAGCGCAACTCTCTATTCTTTTTTAGAATAAATAGAATAGGGGTATTTATAGAACTAGTAAAATATTAAATCTATCTCTTTATTAATATATTATTAAGGTAGATTTATAAAACTTTAAGCTTTTTTATTAAAAGATTATAGAGAGGACTATAAAATAGATTAGTTATTATTTTAATAATATAATTATTACTTTTATAAGATAATAAGTAACCTATTTTCTTTATTAAGAAAATATTTTAATATTTTTTTAGCTTTTTAGGTAATATTATAAGAGTTATAATAAATTCTAAATCTAATTATATCTTAACAACCCTAATTATAGAATTAGATAATAAAGGGGATATATTAATAATTATTAATATATATATTTCTAGTTATTTTAATAAGAATTTAGTAAACTTATAAGTTTTAATTAATTTTAAAATATATTTTTTAATTTTAAAATACTAGGTTCTTACTCCTAAATTAATAATAATCTTTTTTTAAGTTAATTTTAGTATATTTAATAATAAAGATGGGCCCTCTTTATTAATTATATAAAAAATAGTTTCTATCTCCTTTACTTAGCCCTAATTATTATAAAGATATAATTTAATATAATAGGTATTATAGTAATATACGGAGTTATTATCTATCTATATTAAATAAGATAACTTCGTGTTCTTAATAAATTTTAACTCTTTTTTAATTATAAAACGCTAGTTAATTATATTAACTTTAATCTTATTATTAAGCTAGATTTTTATCTTTACTTTATATAATCCTCCTTTTAGTAATATTATTTTAGGATATTTTAATTCTAAAATTATATTAAGTTCTTCTTTTTTTCTCGCCTCTTAAAGGATAGTTTAGATAAGATTTTATCTTTTCTTTACTTTTTAATTAAATAATTATTAAGATTTCCTATTAATATCTTATTAAGATTATTATTCTTATTCTTAGGATAGGTGATAGAATAATGTTTTTTTTTATTATAAGTATAATAGTCCACGTCTTTTAGATCCCTTTTTAGGTATATAAAATTATTATTATCCTTACTTTTAAACGATATATTTTTAAAGTTATCTTTAAATTTATTCTTTTAAGACTTATTATTACTCTTATTCTCCTTCGCTAGAATATTATCTATAATTTTATAAATAATAAAGGTAGCTTTTTTTTAATTATTTTCTAGGCAAGAAGCTAGCACTATAAGTTCGCTTTAAATAATAAGAACTTATTAAATATTTATAATAGCTATATAAAGACTTAGACGTAACTTTATATAAAGGTTTATATATTAATATTCTTTATTTAAGGGAGGTAATTAGATTTTAAGATTACTTAAATAAGCTTTAAATTATTAAATTATTTAATTTAGTCTCTACTCCGCGTTGATTATTAATTAAATAATATCTAGTATATAATTTACTAGATTTTTAATAAAATTTAATAAAAAGGTTTTAAATTCATTTTATATAAAATTAGAGTTAGGATAATCTTGTTTATAATTATATTAAAACTCTTTTATATCCTTTTTTAGGTATTATATAATATATAAGATTTTTAATAAATCGTTTAGAAAGTTTTAAGGCGTTAAATAAAAATATATCTTAATATTTTAAACTTAATCCTAATATTCTTTTAGCGTTTTCTCTTTATATTTTTTAAGGATTAACGGCTTTATAGTCTTTCTATATAGACTTATTTTATTAGTATCGCGTATAGGACGCTTTCCGCTTATAATATTAATAATAGGAGGTAAGTAAGAGATAGATTTCTCCGATAGATTTTATACTATCTTTATATAGATAAACTTAGTATCTTAATAAATAGAGTGTAAAAAGAATTTATCTTTATTATATTTTATACGCTTTAAGGAATTCTTTATAATCGCTGTTAATAGTTTTTATTTAAGATTAATAATTTTATATTTAAGTTACTTAAGTTACTTCTACTTTAATAGCTTATCCCTTATATAATAAGTATTTTATAAGTGTTTATTAATTATTAGAATAGTTGGTTAACCTAGCTTATTAATAATATTTTAATTTATAGGAGTTTAATCCTCTTTTTAAGAGTTTTAATTTTCTTATAAAGTTAATTCGCTTTATTTACTATTAGTTTATAATTTAGTAGCGCGATAACTTCCTAGATATAAGCTAATATTTATAGATATACTAATTATAAATTAATATTCCTTTTAAAAATAGAAGAATTAGAATTATTATAGGATTTTAATATTAATATAAAATTAAGTATATATTATAAATTATATAATATAGTTAATTCTTAAGAAAAAAAGAAAGGAGATATCTATTAAGGGTATTTATATTCTAGACGATTAGATAGCCCTGTATAGGGCAAGGTAATATATTATATAGATAACGTATATAGATTATATAATATTCTAGTATTATTATATTAGTATAATAAAATTCCTCTATTTATATTTCTCCCGCGCGCTTACTAACTTAGGTTCTAAGTATATAATAATTATAAAGTTAAATATTAACATCTAATATAAAATAATAAATAAAGATAGAAAGAATAGTTAATATAATTAATAGCGTGATAAAAATAGAGATAAGTATATAATATTCAGCGAGTTTATAAACATTATATATAAATAAGCTATAAATAATTCAAGATAGATAATAAAAGGTTTTAAAAGAATTAAGTTATATATTTTATTATTATTATATATATTATTTATATTTCTTACTAAGATATTTTCTTACTATTAATATATATATAAACTAGCTCTTAGTCTAAATTATTAACTTTACTTATTCTTATTATTACTTCACTACTAGCTTTACCCATTCTTACTACTATTTTATTATTAATTCTACCCGTTCTTATTATTACTTTATTACTAGCTTTACTTATCCTCGTCGTTACTCCCCTACTAGCTTTATCTATCCTTAGTATTATTATAATCTAAAGTATTATTTAATTATATCTCGGCTTAGATTATCTATATATTATCCTTACTTTCTAATTTATTTATTTCTTACTCTTATCTTTAAAGTCCTCTTTATACTTAATATTATTATAATTATAGAAGATATAGACGAAATTAAATTTAAAATTCTTTACTTTCTCCTTATAATTATTCTATTAAATAATATAGCGATAAATAAATCTATCTCTATTAATTATTATCTATATAATATTAATTAAGTCTATAGCTACCTTATATACTAACTTTCTAATACGTTTTTACGTGTTAATATAGATACTAGAGAGAGAACAGCGCTATTAAGACTTATAAGAAAAGGAGATTATAAAAAGGACTATTTATAGTAATATAAATAGAATAATATAATTATCTAGTTTCTATATATTATCGCTATTATTATCTTCATTATTATTATTATTTTTATTATTATTTTTATTCTTTTCTTTCTTTATCTTATTTATTATATTATTATCTTTATTATTAATATTAGACTAAGGCCTAAATAAGTTATTCTTAATACTTTATATAATCCTTAATATATCTATATTAATAAGCTTAGCTATAAGCTAGGTAAGTATAAATTAATAAAATAAAGATTAAGAAGTTTAGTAATAAGTTAAATAAGTATAGACTAGTAAAATAAGAATTAAGAAGTCTAATAATAAGCTGAATAAATATAGATAGATAAGATTAGAATTTAAAAGTTAAATAATAAACGTAGAAAAATAAATAAAGAAGATAGATTTTAATTATACTAAATTATTAATTAGAATATAATAATGAAGTAAATAATAATATAAATATAAATTAAAATAATTAAATCAGTAATTATAACTTTAATAGAAAAATAATATATCTTAATTATTAAATTATTATCTAATAATTTTATATTATATATAAAAGGCTTAAGATAAGTTTTATAGAAACTATTACCTTACTTTATTATATTTAAGTATTTTATTCCTCGTCGGAAAGTAGCGCTTCTAGGTGGTTAATTTAAAACTAGATCAATCCTATAATAATTTATATAGAAATATAAACCGACTATTAACCTTTAATAATTAAGTTATAGTATATAATTAATCTACTCTTCTATTACTCGCGTAGAAATATATTATAATAGATTAAGCTTTACGAGTATATATATTATATTAATAATATTTATAGTATCTAGTATAACCGCTACTTAGTAATAGTAAAAGATAAATTATAGATATTAATATTCTCTTTAATTACTTAATAGGTAAATATTCCTAGGTTATTTATATTAAAAGTACTTAATAACGCTGTTAAAATTAATAGCGCCGCGTTAAATAATAAGAGAATTAATAATAAAGACCTACCTATAATTCTTATATAAAAATAAGATAGGACGGCTGTATAGAAAAGAGTATAAAATATAAACTCGTTTTTATTAAATTAATTATTACTTATATAAGGCCTCCGCGTTCATAAATTTTATAAACTTAAGAGGGTTAAATAGAGTAGCGATATATAAAACTTTAATATATATTATAAAACTTAGTAAGGATATTTTAATACTATTTATTATAAATAAATACTTAGACTCGCTTTTTATATTTATTAAATAATTAATCTAATTTAAAGAGTGGATTTTATCTAGAGTATTACTATATATTTAGAGTAATAAGCTAGCTAGTATATTTAAAGCTAGAGTAGTAAAAAAATAATAAATAATTATAAAAAGCCGTTTATAACTCTAAATAAATATTCTCTATATTCTACTTAATAACGGCGAGTTAATAATTTTAGTAAAATATCTATATAATATTATTTATTTTTTTATACATTATTTTTTCTCAGCCACTATATAAACTATCTAGATAGGTAGTTAGTAGTTAATAAAAATAATAGTAAATCTATAAAAATTAAGTTATAGATTTCTTATCCTTAATTATATTATCCTTATAGGATTAATAACTCTAGGTAAGAAACTATTAAGATTATAAGATAATTATATAATTTATATATAAACTATCTCTCTCTATTCAACCTATTTCCTTATTATATATAATAAGGTTTTTAGGGATATTTATATAAACTATTTAATTTATTACTAAATTATTAACCCCCGTCCCCAACGCGGATATTATAATTAGAAAAGAGGATCGCTAGCCTTAACTCTAAATAATTAATATAAATACTTATTTAGATATTAATAATCCTTTAGAAATTATAATTTAATAGTTACGCTAGTAATAATCAAGTCTAAATATATATAGGTATAGAATAGTAATATATATTATTAATAATAATAAGAAGTCTTTAATATACCTATAATAAAATAATAGCTTTAGACTTAGAAATAATATTAATAATATATATAAGTATTAATAAACTAGAGTACTTAGAGATATATTTTAAAAACCTAGGTATTAGTATAAATAGAGATAAAATAGCTTTATTTTTACTTTATTAATTAATAAATAGATAGAGAAAATAATATTAGTAGATAATATAGTTTATATAAAAAACTTAAAGTTAAATATAAATATAAACGTAAATATTAAGTTTTATCTAGTAAAAATTTAGTAATTATTAAATCCTAATTAACTTAAGCGGTCGCTAGTACTACGCTTATATATATAATAAGCTTAAGCTAGCTTTATTATTAAATTTATTAACTCTATTATTCTTATTTTATCTTAATAAAATTAATTCTTAATATCCTTTATTAAGTAATTTATTATCTATCTCTCTAATAAATATATATCCACGTGATAAATATAATAATTGCGGGAATAAACGCGGATACTAAGTTTTAGTAAGAATTCTATAGTTGTTAAAAGTATATAATTAAGATAAAGCCTATAATAATACTCTACTTAGTTCTATAAATATTATCTTTAGTTCTTATTATATTTAAGATTCTCCTAAAGCTTATTTAGAAAGAAGATTTAGTATAATTAATAAATATAATTATCTAGTTATATAGTATAATTATTTTACTTTATCTATCTAGATTCGGGCTATCTAACTATTTAGTTAATATATTTATTTAGTTAATATAGGTATCTAGCGGATATAATTATCTAGTTATATAATATAATTATTTTACTTTATTTACCTAGATTCGAGTTATTTAACTATCTAGCCAATATATCTATCTAGTTAATATAGGTGTTTAGCGAATATAGTTATCTAATTATATAATATTATTATTTTACTTTATTTATCTAGATTCGAGCTATCTAGTTATATAATCGATATAGTTAATATAACTAATATAATTATATAATTATATAGCTATATAGTATAGTTTTTCACCCTATTAACCTAAATCCAGATTAATATAATTATGTTTTTACTTTATTTACTTAGATTTAGGCTATCTAGTTAATATAATTTATTTTATAAATTTAATTAAGTTTAATTCACCCTATTTATTTAGCTTTAATAGTTAATAGAATTCTATAATTAACTTAAAAATTATTTATAAAATAAATCTATTTTTTCTCTTTTTAAAGATAAGCCTTACGATTGAGTTAAGAAGGTTTAGTATATTATAAATAATTACCGTTTAATTATAGAAGTCTTAAGTTAATTAATAATAGTTAATTATATTCTAATATAGAGACTAATTATAGAGGAGGAGGAAAAGAAGAAAAAGAAAAAAAAGAAGAAGAAGGAGGATAATAATTTATCTCTATATCTTAATATTACTAGCTATTATTAGTAAGTAATTAATCTCTATAATTAAGCGGCTTTTATTTATAGTATATAGCGTCTTCTCTTTTTAATCTTAAAACTTATTTTCTTAAGGAGAAAGGTAAGATTAGTTTAATAAATAGTTTTTAAGTAAGCTATAGATCTCTTTATTAAGGTAAAGACTTCTCAACTCTAAATTACTATTTAGGTTTATAATTAGTATCGTTATATAGATAAGTCTTTATTACTAGCTAAAAAATAAATATATTTATAGTATTAACCTTACTTGATAGCCTTATTAATTTTATAAAAAAATTATAAGGTCCTCTATCTTCGGCGGTCCTTACTTTTTTATAATAGTTAAGTCGCCTTCTTAAAGCTAGTTTATATAGGCTATAGTAATTCTAGTATATTTAATTCCTCTTAAAACTAATTTATATAAGCTATAGTAATTCTAGTATATTTAATCCTCCTTAAAGCTAGTTTATAGAGGTTATAATAACTTTAGTATATTTAATCCCTCTTAAAGCTAGTTTATATAAGTTATAGTAATTCTAGTATATTTAATCCCTCTTAAAGCTAGTCTATAGAGGTTATAATAACTTTAGTATACTTAATCCCTCTTAAAGTTACCTTATTTAGGGATATTTATAAAGATTAATTCTCTTAATTAATTCTCTATCTACCTTAAAATACTATATAGTATATAGCTTAGGTATGTTTTTAGAGATAAGCTCTTAAAAGCTTTAACTTATATATTATTTAGAAAGTCTATAATTATATTATTTAGATCTAATTAATACTCAATCTTTTAATTTAAATCTCGCTTGAATTAATCTCTAGGCTATTTAATAATTACTTAAACGCCTTATAGTTATAACTACTATAAATAAATTAATTCATTTTATATATAGCCCGATTACTAGTCGGCTTGGATTTAATATATATAGATAAAGTGTCCAGAAAAGTTTTTAAATAAGTATAAAAGGATAAAAAAGGGATTAGTTATATAAAGAAGTAAAGATAAATAACTTTATCTAGTAATACCTTTATTATTTTAAAAGATTATATAGGGAATTAAGTTATTTATTTACTTTATTTACTTAAATTTAAGTTAACTAGTTATCTAGCTATTTAGTATAATCCTTTACTTTATTTATTTAAATTCAGGCTATCTAGCTATTTAACTATATAGTATAGTATTCTTATTTTATTAATCTAAATCTAGAATATATAACCATAAAAATACAGTAATTCTAGGTAATAGAAGTAATATTTTTTATAAAATTAATTTAATAGTTATTAAGGAAAATATATAAAGATTAATATAAATCTTTCAATTAAATATATAAATATCCAAGATTTATATAATAAATAATCTTATTCTTCTATAATTAATATTTATTAAGTTGAATAGAGTTAGGTTTATAGTTATCTTTAGAATTAATATTAATATTAAATATAGATATATTCCCTCTTTTAAAGCTAGGGGTTAATATCTTTATTATCTTATTTAATAAAATATCACGGGAGCTTTATCTAAATATAAAAAGAGTTAATAATATTAGAATAAGATATAAATTAATTAATATCTTATAGAATTTTAAAGCTAGATAATACCAACGTTTTTAAAATATATTATTTTATAAACTTTTATTAATATTTTTTTTTATCTTCCCTTTAAACTTAAGGAATCCGCTAGAAATAATTATAGTAAGATTTTAATTTAGAGGTTCTAACAACCCTTTAAACGTCGCCTTAATAAAGTTTACTTTTTATTAAATTATTTTAATAAGATCTAGTAAACTATAAAAAGGTTAGCTTAGATAATACTATATTAATTAATAAATAAATTTTATATAAATCTATATAATTAATTACTAAGAAAGTATAATTTATAATTATATTATACTTAACTAATTATTATATATACTTAGGGCTGTTATTTATAGTTTAAATTCTTAAAAAAGGGCGAATTAATATAAGTAGTTATTAAGAAAGTATAATATATAATAGTAATATATCTAATCAGCTATTATATATACTTAGAGTTATTATCTATAATCTAGATTCCTAAAAAAGAGCGAATCAATATAAGTAGTTATTAAGAAAGTATAATATATAATAGTAATATATCTAACTAGTTATTATATATACTTAGAGCTATTATCTATAGCTTATTTTTCTAGAAAAAGGTAGTTTCTTCTATATAAGTAGTTATATAATTTATCTCTAGATTTGAATTATTCTTAATTATATAATAACTAAAGCCTAATTAATATTCTTTATTATAAAGAATTTAAATTTATTAATTAAGTACTTCTCCTAGATTTATTCTATTAAACTTTATAAAGTATTTTATTATTTATACTTTTATCTTTATCTCTTTAATAAGACTAAAAGTATTAGAGTTAATAATATTATAAGTTATTATTAAAGTAAGGAGGTTAATATAATCTTTAACTTTAATATATTCTTTTATAATATTTTTAATAAAAGATATAAGATACGTCTTTTTTATATTATTTATAATAATAATAACTCCTGGTAAGATATAGAATAATAGATTAAATAATTTAAGTCTAGAAATATTATAATAAATAATATTAGGTAAGAATTTTACTTAGTATTCTTATTATTAAAGAGAGTTATCTAGTTTATACCTTTTATAAAAGTTACTCGAATTTAGTATAGCGAGTTATACTTATAATTATAATATACTTAACTAGCTATTATATATATTTAGGATTATTATCTATAGTTTATTTTTCTTAAAAAAGATAGCTTTTTCTATATAAATAATTATATAATTTATCTTAGATAAATCTATATAGTTAGTTATAAAGAAAGTATAATATATAATTATTATATACCCAACTAACTATTATATATATTTAGGAGTATTATTTAGAGTTTCTTATTCTAGTAAAAAACAGATTTTTTTTTATAAGTAGTTATATAATCTTTCTTTAAGTATTATAAACTTAATTAAACTAAACGCGGTATAAGGTAGAAGTATAATTATATTATAACTATAAGAAAGGAACTATTTAAGCTATTTATAGCTATTATCTAATAAATTCGTAGAGTATAGATTAGATTCTATATAAATTAGTATTTATTTTATTATACTTAGGTTTATAATATTAGATTTGGATTATTCTTAATTATATAATAATTAAAACCTAGCTAGTATTTACTTTCTTATTTTAATAATTTTAATTCTACTTTTTTTCTTACTCCTATATTTAAGAGGATATTTAGAGGTAAGATAATTTTTAGAAATTTTTTTAGGAAGGATCCTCTCGTCGGTTATAAAGAAATTAGCTAGAATTTAAATATAATTAAGGGATCTTAATATATAATTAAGTATTAGGACTAGGCTTCTTTAGTTAGTAGAAACTTTAGAAGCCGTTATAAGGTTAATAAAGTTAATTTAAGTATTATAAGTAGCTTAGATATATTTCTTCTTCTTATAGTCTTAGGCTAGGTTTTCTAGTTTATTATTAAAAAGATATTAAAACTTTTTAATATAATCTTATTATTCTTTAATAGTAAGGGGGCCTTTAAGGTTTATATAAAGGCGAGAGTTCACTACTAAAAGGTTTATAATTATGTTGGAATTAATACTAGAAGTAAATCCTATAGATATACTTCTTACAAAGGTAATAATAATAATAATAATAATAATATATATAGATTAATCTTTTTCTATTTTATTTACTATCTCCTAGACTATGTTATTATAAGTAATATTTATTATTTTTAAATTAAATACTTTAGGCTTAGAGAGCCTTTAATATTAAATCTTCTTAATAATTTAATATTAATATATAAAAACTTACTTTATAAATACTTTCTATATTTCTAGGATTTACTTATAATACTTTATTTATAAATAGTTCGGATATGAATACTATCTCTTAAAATATTTTATATATTTATTATATATTTTTTATATATTCTCTTAAACTTATTCTACTTAGTCTTTTTATCTTTTTTTTTTACTTATAGTTCTTAATTTATTAATATTAATAATATCTAAAACTCTTAAGAATATACTTAAATACTATAGTTTAATAGAGAATTAATATTAATTTAAAATTTATATAAAGCTTAATTTACTCTATATTAATAATAGTTCTACTATCTAGGTTTTATATATATAAGATTTCTTAACTAAAGTTTTAAGCCTTTATTTAATTTTTATTTTATTTTATTTTAGTATTTCTCTTATTCTATTTACTAGTTCTATCCTTTAAATCGCTACTAGGACTTATAATATCTATATACTTAACTAATAAATATATACTAAAGTTAATTATACTAGGATTTTATAAATATTATTAAGGATAAATAGTACTTCTTTATATTAATTAGGAACTTTAAGCTCTAGTTAAACTTATTTATCTAGGTTATAAGCCTATAGCTATTAAAATAAAAATTAGAGAAAATAATAAGTAATTACTTAAACAATAATTAGATTACTATTAAATAATATTATTTCTAGACTTTTAGTTGATTAATATTTATCTATTAGAAGCCCGCTAGCCATTAAGATTATTAAAGTAGAGAATTAATATTAAGGGTAATAAAAAAAGGGATTTATCTTAATTATATATTAAATCTCTATAATATAAAAGTTATGTTTTAATCCCTAGATAAAAAGACTTAGAAAAGAAAATAAAAAAAAGAATTAAATAATAAAAGTTAAGAATAGGCTTAAAATAATTAGGAATAATACTAGCGGTTATTTAGATAGTATAATAAAATTATTAATACTTAAAGTTTAAATTTATATTATTAATATTATCCACCTACTTACTTTCCTCCTTATAAGGCGGGTAATAGTTATTAAATTTAAGTTATTATATAGCCTATTAATAATCTAGGTTAGGAGTAATATAGCGCGTAGATTATTTATTATCTTTATCTTTAATTACTTATAGAATCCGCTTATTATAGAGACGGTTTAATATAGTTATAAAGAGTATTTATTTATATAAACTATTTAATTAACTACCTTATCTAGATTCTTTACTAAGAGAGGGCTTAAAGATTAAATTAAATAATAAAAAGGATATTAATAGTAACCTATAAGAATACTAAAAGGTTATTATAGTTTCTAGTAGTCCCTCTCTCTATAAATCCTTATAGTAGGGAGTAATAAGATTTTTATAATAAAGAGTAATAAAACGGTAATCTTAATAAAGTTATAGAAAAGAAAGATATTTTTCTTATTATTTTTATTACTATAGAAAGAAGCGTCTAGCTCTATATTAAAAAGATTAAAAATATAAGTTAAGTACTTTATTAAATTAATTATCTCCTTATCTAGAGTATTCTTATAAATTTTAAAGATTTATTTATTCTATTATAACTATAATTTAGCTTAGGGCGTATAAGTAGAAAGACTTCTTATTATAATAATATTATCTCTATATAAACGACTAATAAGCGTTATGACTAAGACGAGCGTAATATATAAGTACTTAAATAAACTAGAAATTAAATTTAATTATAAGGAATTCTTAATCTTTTACTTTTTAATTACAATCTAGAGAGAATTAATCACTAGGGTAATTATATAATAAGGTAATAATATATAAAATAATAACTACTAGAATTTTATTAAGTTAAGTTAAAAAGGATTTAGAAAAATATAAGAATTAATTTTATAAAAATAAGTTATCTTTAATCTCTATAATTAAGATTATATAGATATAAATATAAGGGTAATAATTAAAGCTATAAATATACTTAATTAAATAATTTAAATTAATAAATAGGTTTAAAATTATAAGTACTTATAATCTATAATAATAATAGAGACTAGCTTTATAACTTTAATTATATTAGGATAAAGAGACTAACCGGCTTAATAAAAATAAATATAATTTATTTTCTATTATTTAATAGCTTTTCTTAAAGGCGCTCTCGCCTAAAGATTAAATCTAAATAGAATAATAATAAATATATTAAATTCTTAATATCCTTATAATTAACTTTAACTTAAAACTAGAATAGTTGATTTTAAAAGAATAATTAAAAAAACTATAAAGATAAATAGAAATTAATAATAAGGGGGTATAATTAATAACAAGATATTATATAAATTAAAAATAATAGGATTAATATTATAAGAGAGTAAAGAGGATAATAATAATTTTTTAAACTTTATAAAAAGCGTTTAAGAGTTCTATTCTACTATTAAATAAAGATATATTTATATTCTTATATTCTTCTACGCATCGTATCCTCTATATTAATAGAGGTAAAAAGTTTAGGTTAGAAAATTTAATAGGAATAAGCGTAATTAATTAATTTACTTAATTTATTAAAATCTATATAAGTAGCTACCTTTCTATTATTTAAAAATTTTAAACGCGTAAAATCTATTTTAAATAAATAAAGCCTTTTATTAAACCTAATATTATTATTTATTTAATTAATTAATTTCCTATAATTAAATAGGGAGTAATTTTAATTATAAATAAAATATAATTACTTTTTAATCCTATACTTAAGTATACTAGAATAGTTATAGTAATTATATATAATATATAAAACTCTTCTTCTACTATTAATTCTATACTTTAACTATAGTATTAAGACTTATTAGATAGTTAACACGATTAAAGCTTAGCTTATTATATTATTTTAGAAGTTTATTTATACTTAATCTATCTAATACAGGGCTTACTTAAGTATAATAGAATAGCTATAGTAATTATATATAATATATAAAATCTTTTTTCCGCTACTAATTCTATACTCTAATTAATATAAGTTAATCTTTTAATCTAGATAATAAATATTATCTCTTAATTAAATATTTAATATTCTTATCTTACTTTAATTTAGTAATATCTTATATAGGCTCTCTTCTAGGTAAATTAAATAGTTTTTAATTTAATCTTAATTTAATTATTCTTCTTACTACTATTCTTTTAAATCTAAATTTTATTTTAGTCTTCTTAAATAGGCTTTATAAATTACTTAAGTTATTATAGAAGAAATTAAGCTAATATAGTTCTATTAAAGTTTATTCTATTTCTATATATTATTTCTTACTCCTTTTCTAATATATATCTTATATTTTATTATAATCTTAATATTAAGAAGATACTTCTTTCTCTTTTTATTTTAAATAGATATATTTTTAATCTTATTTAATATATAAGTAAAACAAGCTTAATTATACTTTATTATTATAATTTATATAGAGTTATTAATATACTTTTATTTAAATATAATTTTAATTATAATAATATTTTTTTCTATTAAGTTCTAGACGTCGATAGCTTAAAAAAAATAGTAAATATACTAAAATATTTATTAAGCTTAAAAGGCGTATATTCTATTAAAGAAGTAATATAAATTATAAATATAATATAATTTAACTTATTAAGATTTTCTATAATAAGTTTATTTAATAATCTAGGAGTTGTATAATCTAGAGTTAATAACTATAAAAATTATAAAAATAAATTTAATAAATCTTAATTAAAAAGAGTTAAGAATAGGTTTATAAACATTAATACTAGAAATTATATTATAGTTAAACTTAATTATATTTAGAAAGCTAAGATTTATACTTAGCTAATTTAATAATTAAACTATTTTAAGGGAGGTAAAGTAATAGCTTATAAATATTATATCTTTTTTAAGATTATAATCTTATTTTAATCTTCTTAAACAGGCTTTTCTTTAAGATTATAATTTAATCTTAGTTTTCTTAGATAGGCTCTTTTTTAGGATTATAATTTAATTTTAATTTTCTTAAACGGGCTCTTCTTCTTCTAAATATTTAAATTATTAGCTTTTAATAAGTAAATCTTATCTTTAGATTTATTATTTATATAAGGACAAGATTAGCTAACTTTAAGTTTATTATTCTATTTATATTTTATTTAACTATTAACCTTATTATTATTAATTTTTAAAGGAGTTTTTTTAATACTCTATATATTTTTTATTTTATATAATAACTTTATTATAGTATCTTTCTTTCTCTCTTATTTATATTATTTTAAAGTTAATTATTTTACTCTTAACCTTAAGAAGTCTTTAAAGGATATATTTATTTTAATTTAATTTAATAATTTTATTTTCTTCTAGCTTTTATTCGCGTATCTTAAAGTTGTGTTAAGACGCGGTAATTAAAGTATATCTAATTATAAAATCTTAAATAAATAGAAATAAAGTAGAATTTTCTTTTCCTATCTTATTTTAGGTATCGTTACTTATTAATAGTCTTAAGATTAATAATAATACTCTTATATAATATTCTTATACTAATACAAGGCTTTTCTTATATATATTTAAAATATACTAATAATAACGAGCTATATATTTTTAGTTAATTAATATAAAGTTTAAACTTTATTAACTTATTAGTATTTTATCCTAGTTAAATAAGTATAAATATTCTTAAAGTTATTAGATAGCTAGAGATATAAAAATAATAAGTAAAAAAGATTTTATATCTTTATTATTAATATATCTATAGCTTTAATTTAAGTTTTATATCTTTATTAATAAGTTCTATTAATACTTTAATTTAAGTTTTATATCTTTATTAATAAGTTTTACTAACGCTTTAATTTTAATTCTATATTTTTATTAATAAGCCTTATTAATATTTTAATTTAAGTTCTATATCTTTATTAATAAGCCCTATTAACGTTTTAATTTAAGTTTTATATCTTTATTAATAGGCTTTATTAATACTTTAATTCTAATTCTATATTTTTATTAATAGATCTTATTAATATTTTAATTTTAATTTTATATCTTTATTAATAGGCTCTGTTAACGCTTTAATTCTAATCTTATATTTTTATTAATAAGCTTTATTAACGCTTTAATTCTAATTCTATATTTCTACTAATAAGCCCTATTAATACTTTAATTTAAGTTTTATATCTTTATTAATAAGCTTTATTAATACTTTAATTTTAATTCTATACCTTTATTAATAGGCTTTATTAATACTTTAATTTCAATCCTATTAGGGGCTTTATTACTAGCTTTAATATTATAATTTTATTATTAATACTTACTTTACTTTAAGCTCTATAATTAATTTAGTTTATTATAGAGTTATTAACTTAACTAATACTATTATAATTTTATCTATAATTAATATTAATATTAGATTTAGTTTAATCTTATCTACTATTATTAATAGTCCAAGCTATAGAAGGAAAAAAAAGCTAAATAAAAACTTATTATAAAATAAATATTAAGAAAATATATTCTAAATATAGGTTTTTAATATAAACTTATTATTTTAAATTCTATTTATTATTCTTTCTATAGATAGAGCGATATCTAGTATTAATAAAATAATAAATAAAAAACCGCGGTAATAATTTCTCTATCTTATATATTACTATCGCGTTTTTATTATTTTCGCTAGGTAATAAGCTAGTTAAGTAAAGCTCTTTACTTCTTATTTTTCTATAATAAGTATTAGTATTATAGTTTAGGATAAGCTTTATATTAATAAAACTCTTATTATAAATTACTTATTATCTTATATACAATCCTTATTTAATAGAGAAGTAATATAAAGCTTAATAATTATTAAGTTAATAATTTTAAGTTTATTATATTATCACTACTTAGAATCTAACTCTATTATATAATAGCTAGGTATTAAATAATAAATTAAAGTAATTAAATCCTTACTATATATATCTTTTTCTATACTTCTCTTATTTTTAACTTATTTCTTAGATTATTACTACCACCTATTTATCGTCTTATATAGAGTCTTAGATTAATAAGAAAGAAATAAAGTAAATTAAGCTTACTATATTATATATTAAGCGTCGATTAATAAATTAAAGCGATTAAATTCTTATTATATATACCTCCTTCTATACTTTTTTTATCTTTAAATTATTTTTTAGACTATTATTATTATCTATTTATTATCTTATATAAAGTCCTAATTAATAAGAAAAAAACGGGACAAGTTAAGCTTATTATATTATATATTAGGTATTAAAGAATAAGACTAGATAATTAAATCTTTATTTAAATCTTTTATCTTAAGTTTTTCTTATTTAATATATAGTCTTAGATAAATAAGAAAGAAGTTAAAATAAATAATAAAAACTTATAATCTTATATATTTTATAATATTATCGCTATAAGTCTAACCATGTTTAGTATTAATAAAATAATAAGAGATAAATTTTAGTAGTTATTTCCTTATTTAGGATACTTCCTTATAATATCTTTTTTATAGTTAATAACTTATAGGCTTTATAATATCTTTAATAGAAAATAATATATCCTTTATATCTATAGTTATATAGATTAATTAGTACTAGATATTTATAAAATATTTTATAAGGAGATTAAGTAGTGAGATTCTTATCTAGAATACTTTATTATAATATTTTTAATATATCTAATAAAGAACAGTATATCCTTTATATTAATTATATTATAAATTAGTTTATGCTAGATATTAATAAGGTATTATATAATAAAGTTAGATTAATTATATTCTTACTATTTACCTTAATTCTAAGGTATAGATAGTATTTAATTATTAAATATCCTTTACTACCTTTATCTTTTTTACTAGAGATTATTTTATATTATCGCTGTTTTACTACTCTCAGCTTTTAACTTATTATTATATTTAATCTCGCGTGTTAAGAAAGTTACTCTATTACTTAATAAATAAAGTTAATAATTAAAGTAAATTCTTTAATACTCTCTTATTAATATTATAATTATAATTAATAAAAAAGGAGGTAAGAGGCTTAATTTAATATAATATTTTAACTAAACTACTATTATTATCTTTAGTATTATTTACTTATAATATTCCTATTATTTTTATTCTTTATTTTAAAAAACTTCTTATATTTACTTTTTAACTCTTTAAATTTTACCTTATTAAATCTCTAGCCCGTTACTTACTTATAGATTTATAAGAATTATAGCTTTTTAACTAGACTAAGATTATTATTAATATAAAATTCTTAAATATATTAATTTCTTATATAAAATATAAATATCAGCGGCCTTATCTTTTTTATTTAATTAATTTAATTTATCTTAGCTTATTATCCTTAGATCTACTTATCTATAATTTAGAAGATTTATAATTATATTCTATTTATATTATAACCAACTAATTATAAGTTAATAATTATAGAAGAATAAGACTTTACTACGTTAATTTAAATCTTACTATTAATAAATATAAGTATTATAAACTTTATAAATATTATAAACTTAAGATTAAATCGCTTAATCTTAAATCTTATTTATAATACTACTTTAATTAGATCGCTTAGCCTTAAATCTTATCTATAATATTACTTTAATTAAATTACTCGGCCTTAGACTCTATTTATAATATTACTTTAATTAAATTACTTAGCCTTAGACTCTATCTATAATATTATTTTAATTAAGATACTTAACCTTAAATCCTATCTATAATATTATTTTAATTAAATCGCGTGACTTTAAGTTCTATCTATAATATTATTTCTATTAAGACGCTTAACCCTAGGTCTTATTTATAATATTATTTTAATTAAATCACGTAACTCTAGACCTTTTTTATAATATTATTTTAATTATCTCGCGTGACTCTAGGCCTTATTTATAATACTATTTTAATTAAATCGCGTGATTCTAGACCCTATTTATAGTATTACTTTAATTAAATTATATAACCCTAGACTTTTTCTATAATAGTAGTTTAGCTTATTATTTATTTTATTTATTATTTATTTTACTCGCTACTCACCTTACTCTCTATTAGCTATATATTTATAATAGAGTTAGGAAGCTAAGATAATTAAATTTATCTTAACTATAATAATTATTTACTCCTACTTCTAGCCTAGCGAAAAGAATCGATAATAATAAATATAAATATATAGTAAATTTATTTTAGAGTAACTCTTAATTAGGATTAATCTAGTAAAGTATTAATTTTATATAAGGATTCTTCTATATCTTATTAATCTTATATATATAATAGTTATAATCTATAGCCAGATAACGCGTAGTATCGTTGGATATTATTTAGAATAACTTTATATTATTCTTTTCTCTATTAGCTTCTCAGCGTCCTAGTTCAGCCCGCGGTTAATATAAAGAAGTCCTTAATTTAGTTCTTCTACCCTTAATATTACGTCCTAGATATAAATATATTTATTAAGTAGAGACTTATATTACGTCTTATAAATAGATTTATATAATAAGTTAATTTATTAAGCAAAAACCTATATTACGTCTTATAAATAAACTTATATAATAGGTTAATTTATTAAGTAGAGAATTATATCTTATCTTATAAATAAACTTATATAGTAGGTTGATCTATTAAGTAGAGGACTATATTTTATTTTATAAATAAATCTTTATAATAGGTTAATTTATTAAGTAGAGAATTATATTTTATCTTATAAATAAATCTATATAGTAAGTTAATGCGTTAACTTTAGGATATTTTTATTATTATTTAATAGACTAACTATTTTTTCCTTTACTCTTAAAATATTAAGCTTTCTTTTTTCTTAACTTATTAAATTATATAATCGTCTATATTCTTACTTCTTCTTTTCTTCTCTTATATATTCTTCTAGCTTCTTTTTTCATCTTTTATTTTTTATACTCTACCTATATATTAACGTATTTATACCTTAATATATTTATATATAACTATATCTTCTATTATTATTTATATACTTAGATACTTCCTATATTTATAAGTCCTCTATATAAGTATAATCTTAAATTATTTCTTTAATTAAGTACTATTAATCACCGAGCTATAAATTAACTCTAAGGCTATAAACTTTAATCTTAGTAACTAAATAAGCTATATTATAATAATTATTACTATCTTATCTTTAGTTATTAATATTATAAGTCGAGCTAGAGTATTATCTTAACTATTACTATTTTATTTTCCGCCGTTAATATTATAAGCTAAGTTAAAGTATTATCTTAATTATTATAATCCTATTCTTAGTCATTAATATTATAAGCTAAGTAAGAATATATAAGTTTTTATTATAATTCTATTCTTAGTTATTAATATTATAAACTAAGTAAAAGTATATAAGTTCTTATTATAATCCTATCCTTAATTATTAATATTATAAATTAAGTAAGAGTATATAAGCTCTTATTATAATCTTATCCTTAATTATTAATATTATAAACTAAGCTAGAATATTATTTTAGCTATTATAATCCTATTCTTAGTTATTAATATTATAAGTTAAGTTAAAGTATTACCCTAGTTATTATAATTCTATTTTTTATTATTAATATTATAAGCTAAGCTAGAGTATTATTTTAATTATTATAATCCTATTCTTAGTTATTAATATTATAAGCTAAGTAAGAGTATATAAGCTTTTATTATAATCCTATTCTTAATTATTAATATTATAAATTAAACTAAAGTATTATCTTAGTTATTATAATCCTATTCTTAGTTATTAATATTATAAGTTAAGTTAAAGTATTACTTTAGCTATTATAATCCTATCTTCTATTATTAATATTATAAGCTAAGCTAGAGTATTACTCTAGTTATTATAATCTTATTTTCTATTATTAATACTATAAGCTAAGCTAGAGTATTACTTTAACTATTATAATCTTATCTTTTATTATTAGTATTATAAGTTAAGCTAGAGTATTATCCTAGCTATTATAATCTTATTTTTAGTTATTAATATTATAAGTTAAGTTAAAGTATTACTTTAGCTATTATAATTCTATCCTTAATTATTAATATTATAAGTTAAGTTAGAGTATTACTTTAACTATTATAATCCTATCTTTAATTATTAACTTATTTTTAATTATTAACTTATTCTTAAAGGCTTTTTTCTCTTATTATATTATATTCTTATTATTATATATATCGCCGTCGCTAAAGCTAGGACTTTAGAAAAAAATTCTTAAATTTACTAAAAATTTTCTATACCTACTCTTATATTAAGCTGGTATAAGATAGCTATTTTATTTCCTTTACTTTATTTTAACTTAATACTCGCTTAGTTTAGCTTTATTATTATATACTTTTTTCTATATATTTTTACTATTCTAGCGGATTTTACTTATATAATTAACTCTTTTATTTACTATATATTATATATATAGAACGTATATATAGAAGCTTCTTTAAATAAACTTTAATTCCTTAAATAATATAATTCTTCTTTCTTTTCTATATCTTCCTTTATTAATATATTATCTATATATACTTTTTTCTAGCTTTAAGTAAATTCTACCTAATTTATACTTACCCCTATATATAGATCTATATAGATATCTATATATTTATATACGTGTTAATTAAGGGGAATAACTTCTCCTTAAGTATAATTTTAATTAAAGATATAACTATAAATTAATATATTTATAATATAGAAAGAAATAGTCTAATAAAAAGCGGACTTTATTAAGAATTTAATAAAAAGCGGACTTTATTAAGAGTTTAATAAAAAATAGACTTTAT
Organism: Cladonia rangiferina; assembly: GCA_023065455.1. Taxonomy (NCBI): domain Eukaryota; kingdom Fungi; phylum Ascomycota; class Lecanoromycetes; order Lecanorales; family Cladoniaceae; genus Cladonia; species Cladonia rangiferina. The sequence continues at coordinate 23,891 of JAJREH010000043.1, forward strand.
TAAGATAACGCTTAAAGCGAACTTTATTAAGATAATATTTAAAATAAATTTTATTAAGACAACGCTTAAAGGACCTCTCTTAATAAAGATAAGGAGTAAAATTAGTAAAAATATAATTAATTTATTTTAAAGAATAATTTTTTCCTTCGCCATTAAAGTTAATAAGTTATATAAATAGAAGTAAACTATAGTTTTATTTAATCTTTATTTAATAAAGAGGCTATTAGAAGCTTTATTTAAATTATTAAGAAAATAATATAGGATAATATATAAAGCTCTCTATAAGATAAGACTATTAACTTTAAGCTATCTATAACTCCTTTTATAAAGAGAAGTATATTGCGCAAGATTTTAGCTAATAAAAATAAATAGAGTAATATTAAATCTAAAGATAACAAGTTTTTCTTTAAGGTTATATTAGATAGATTCTCTATTTATTAAGCCCACTAAATATAAAGTTAAAAGAAAAATAAGCGGTTAGTAGAGAATTTATAAATAAATAAGCTTATCTCTCTATATAAGATAAATAAATAGAATATAGAAATTTATTACTTAGATAGAGTAATAATTAATAAAGGAAAAAAAAAATATATATAAAATATTCCTTTTAAAACCCTAGTAATTAGAGATTATAAAGAATTAGATTAATTAATTAAAGATAAACGCCTAAAACCTATTATAAATAGCTTTAAGCCTTAGTTATTATTTATACTAAGACACTAAATTATAAGAAGATTATTTTTATATTTAATATATTTTTAGTTATTATTTTCCTTATAAGTTTACAGCTTTATTATACTCGCGAAAGTCTATATTATTATATTAAAAAACTTAATAACTAACGCTTTAAATAAACTTAAATATATTTATTAATATTATTTTTTATTATATTTATATCTTTATTAAAAAGACTATCGTCTTAAATATTTTTAATAATAATTTACCTCTAATATAGTTATCTTAACTTAGATATAATAACTTTTATAGATAAAAAAATCTAAATTAGTCTTAGGTTTATTAAATAACTTAATTAATAAAGATAACACCAAATTAAAGTAAATATTATAAGATAAAAGAATATCTAAAGTATTTAGTTAATAATATATTACTAGTTAAAATAGGATTAGTCTATAAGTTAATTCTTAAAAAACTAAATATACCTATATTATTATATATACTAAAAGTTTTTAATACTAACGCTAAGCCTTATATTACTATTATAGTATTTAACGATAATAAAATAGTAAATTAAGTTAAACTAAATAAAAAGTATCTCCTTAATATAATAGAGCGGAGTATAAAGCGATAGAATATATATATTAATATATTTTAAGTTTATTAATAGGGTTAAAAGACTCTAAAGAAAAAAATTATAAAAATATTAAATAATATAATTAAGAGTAGAAAGGAAAGATAGAAAATAATTAATAATATAATAATATAGGAGTTCTAATAATTACAGAATATTATAAAATAAAATAAATAAAAAAATATACTTAGAATAGAGGATAAAATTAGGAGTATAATAATATAGAAGTTTTAATAATAATAAAGAATTATAAAGTAAAATAAATAATAGATTATACTTAGAATAAAGATAAATTAACTAAGTTTTTTATTAACTTAATAATAGTCTAGTAAATTAAGTCTCTACTAAATTATTATATAATATAGTATTTATTCTACTTAAAAGCTATAAGTTATTATTAATAGTATAGAGTATTAACGTTTTAAATTAAAATTTATCTATATTCTAATCTTAATCCTAACTAATTATAAGAAAGTAAAAGACTTTATATAAATATAGAAACTAATATATTATTAAGCTAAATAAATTAAAAAGCTTATAAATTATACGCTTAAGATTATATACTATATAGAAAAAATAAATAAAAAGGCGGATATATAAACTTAAATACTTAACTTAATTCTTATTAACAAGATGGATAACTATCTAAAGTATTAATATTATATATTTTTATTATCTAAATAGTTAAGAAATTCTAACCCTATTATTTTTATAAATTAAGAATCTGAAGAGAAAGATAAGTTAATAAATAAATAAATTAATACTTTAATAGATAAGGACTTACTACTTAATACTAAAATTATATTAGTTAATTAAAATAATAAAGACTATAATTAGATATAAGACGCGCTAGGAAAGGACTTAATTTAAATATTAAAAATATTAAAGCGGCTGTTTTATTAGCCTAGTATAAAAGAGAAGATAGTTTATTATATTTATAATTACTCAACTTATTAAAGAAGTAAAGCTCTAAGAGATTAATATAATAGATTATTATAATTACTACTTACCCTTAAGTAATAATAACTAGATCTTTTTATAAACTTTATAATATATCTTCTAGGATTAAATAACTATAATACTCTATATATATTAGTAAATTAATTTACTAATAAATATTATTATATTCTATACACCGTGTTATGGTTTTAGCTTTAGATTATATAGTAAATTAAAGTTAATCTATTTATAATATTTTATCCTCAGGCGGATAACTAAATAGAAAATATTAATATAATTATAGAAGAATACCTATAAGACTTTACTAACTTTTTTTAATATAATTGAAATAAAGAGATTACTCTAAACTTAAATACTATAAATAATAATAAAAAGAGATAATTTAAGATAATAGCTTACTATAGGCTTAAATACTATTAATTTTCAAATATTTAGAGCGATTATATAGTTAAATATATATTTACCTTATAAATATACTTATCTAGCGGCTCTTTATAGCTTTTAATTCTATCTTATTAAATCTTGATTTTACTTAATTAGTAGAGAAGACGCTAAACTTAAAAAATATAATTATAATTTTATATAATATAATTAATAAATATAATATAGAGTTTCTTTATTTACTAGTTTAATTATATCTTATTCTAAATAGGAAGCTACTTATTATTAAATAGTTTAATAATTATCTTAATATTATCTCCTTTATTAATAATAATTAGATAAACTTTATTATTTATTTTATTATAAATTCTAGTCTCTATTTCTCTATAAACTATATCTTATATAGCGTAGATTTAGAGTAGTTATTATTACTAAATATTAATTTAATCTAAACTAAAATAGAAGCTAAGTATTATAAGCTTAGAATTTATTATATATTTACTTAATACTATTTTATATAAGTATTCTATATTTATTTAATATTATTATATATTAACTCTATTATATATATTAGCAGCGATTTTTATTAATTTTAATATCTTAAGCGAGGTATTATTCTATCTAGTAAATTAATACCTACTAGATTTATAATAGAGTTGTTATTAAAGATATAGTAATAAAAATTTCTATTATTCTTATTAACTCCCTCCTTAGTATTAATATTATATAATAAATATAGATCGTGGTTATCTAAGCTCTATTTATAGTAAATAACTAAGTTATTAAAATAAATATTAATAAGAAATCTAAGGCTAGAGATATTATTTCTAGAAAGTACTAATAATATATTATTCTTTAATAATTATAATTACTTAATAAGGTTCTCTACGTTGCGATTATCTAAAAGAAAATTAAAAAACTTTAAGTAATATAAATTATCTAGTATTTTAGCAAAGTACTAGTCTAGATCTTATAACTTAATTTTTAAGAATTATTTAATTAATATTTAAATATAATATAAGGTTTATAGATTACTATAATAGTTTTTTAATAAAATTTATAATCTAAAAACCAACCTCTAATAAAAATAAGTAGAGATTGAATTAATTTTTAATTAAAATAAATAGTAAATAAACCTATCTTCTAATAGAATAAGGGGAGAATAAAAAAATTAAATATTAAAATTTAAGTTTAACTAATTAACCTTCCTTTAAAATAAGTAGTGAATAAACTAATCTTAACTTATAATATAAAGTATATATACCAACTTTATTAAATATAGATAAAAAGAAATTAATTATTAACTTAAATTTAGAATAAATTAATTAATCTTTTATAAATAAATAAACCCGTTTTTTATTATAATAAAAAGTAATTAATCTATCCTTTTTTTAAAATTAATAGTAAAGAGACCAATTTTCTATAAAAATAAATAATAAAGAAATTAACCTTTTATTAAAATAAATAATAAAGAAACTAATCTTCTATTAAAATAAATAATAAAGAAACTAACCTTCTATTAAAATAAATAATAAATAAACTAATCTATTCTCTATATTTATATTAGTATAAATATTATTATATATAAGATAAAGAATAGTGGATTATTTCCTAACTAAAATATATTAAATCCGCTTTAAAAGACTATTAGTAAATTATTATAATTATAATTATTACTACTTAAATTATATACTATTAAGTATGATCTTAAAGTAATATTAATATAAAATAACGAATTCTATTATTAGTTTTTTTATAATTTAATTAAATCCACTATTAGTTCCTCTATAATCTAATTATTATTCTTTATAAAATAAAAAAAGACGATCTTAAGTAGGATCCTAACTTTTAAAAAAAAAAATATAAATATTATATTAATATATTAAATAATCTAATTACTTTAAACTAAACGCGTTAAAAAGTTTATTTATTAACTAAAACTAAGACTAAAAAACCTTATATAAGTAAGGCGGACTTAATAAATAATCTTTAATAAGTTATATCTTATATACTAGTATAAAGCTTATCAGAAAGTATCTTATTAATATAAAAATTATTTATAGTAAATAAATAGTAAAGAAACCAATCTAGTTTATAAATAAATAATAATAATACTAAACTTTAATTAAAATTAATAGTAAATAAATTAATCTAGTTTATAAATAAATAATAATTATATTAATTTCTAATTAAAATAAATAGTAAATAGACTAAGCTAATCTTAAAAAAATTAATAATTATATTAATTTCTAACTTAAATTAATAATAAATAGATTAATCTAGTTTATAAATAAATAATAATAATACTAATCTTAATTAAAATTAATAGTAAATAAATTAATTTAGTTTATAAATAAGCGGTAATAATATTAATTTTTAATTAAAATTTATAACTTATAGACTAACCTAGTTTTTAAATAAAAAATAAATAAATTAACCTTTTCTTATAAGTTAGGGTAAATAAACCAGCTTTTTCTTAATATAAGAGGTAATTAACCTATCTTTTTCTTTAAATTTATAGTAAATAAACTAACTTTTTATTAATAAAAAAATTAATAAAACCGTTCTTATATTAAAATAAATAATTAATAGATTAATCTTTCTTCTATACTTATACTAGTATAAATATTATTATATATAAGATAATAGAAAATAAACTATTTCCTAATTAAAATATATTAAATCCACTCTAGAAAACTACTAGTAAATTATTATAATTATAACTACTATTACTTAAATTATATATTATTAAGTATAATCTTAAAGTAGCGTTAATATAAAATAATAGATTTTATTATTAATTTCTCTATAATCTAATTATTATTTTATATAAGATAAAGAAAGATAATCTTAAGTAAGACCTAGACTTTTAAAAAAGAAAATATAAATATTATATTAATATATTAAATAATCTAGTTACTTTGGACTAAAAGGGTTAGAAAATATTTTTATTTAATAAAATTAAAATTAAGAAACCTTATATAAGTAAATTAAATTTATAAAGTAATCTTTTATAATTTATATATTATATATTAATATAAAGCTTATTAGAAGATATCTTATTAATATAAAAACTATTTATAATAAATAAATAGTAAAGAGATTAATCTAGTTTATAAATAAATAATAATAATATTAATCTCTAATTAAAATTAATAATAAATAAATTAATCTAGTTTATAAATAAGCGGTAATAATATTAATCTTAATTAAAATTAATAATAACTAAACTAATTTAGTTTATAAATAAATAATTATTATATTAATCTCTAATTAAAATTAATAATAACTAGACTAACCTAGTCTATAAATAAATAATAATAATATTAATCTTAATTAAAATTAATAATAAATAGATTAATCTAGTTTATAAATAAATAGTAATAATACTAATCTTAATTAAAATTAATAATAAATAAACTAACTTAATCTATAAATAAGCGGTAATAATATTAATTTTAATTAAAATTAATAATAAATAAATTAATCTAATCTATAAATAAGTAATAATAATATTAATCTCAACTAAAATTAATAATAAATAAATTAACTTAGTTACGCCGCGCAATGGGTTGGGTCGGGTTGGGATTTTCTTAACCTAATCTAAACCTAAACCCGACCTGAACCCGATACGTCGGGTTTAGGTTGGGTTAGGTTTTTCTTAGTAGGTTTTTAAGTTGAACCTAATTAACCCGATCAATATACTAAGCTTTATAGTAGGGTTAGTATCTAATCTAATAATTAATCTAATAATTATAGAAGGGGAGATTTTATTGAGCTTCTATTTAGAATATTATTAATATAACTTTTTTAAATTAAGACTTTCTTCTATTTTTCCCTATAAAGTGTTTAATTGAGTCTAGGTAATTACCGCACTATTTAATAAGGATTTATATGATCTACCTAGTATATACTTTATTTAAAGACTATAAAAGTATTAATTTTATTAATTTAAAGAGTTTTATTTTAACTTATATTTTTCTGTAAGTATCTCCTTTAATTATTCTGCTAATATTAGGTCTTTCAGTTGAATAGTAACTCGCTTGGTATATATAGTGAGTAAGTTAGTTACTAATAATTAATTAATTATTTTGAATCTTAGAGTAGTGTAAGGGATGATAATATTTTTAAATTTTATAGTTAAAAACACTTCCATAGCCTCTTGAATTATTATTAGGGAACTTGCTTAGAATTATAAATTATAATAGCCTAACTTCTGGTAGATTTAATGGATAAGATGTTGGAAGGGTAATTTATAGATTAGAAAATCCATCTCTTTCTAATAGCGCTTAATTTCGCGTAAGGCACTTATTAAAGTAATTATTAGATTAATTATTAGATTAGTAGACTTATATACTTACTACTAGCCTTAAACTTTTTATTCCTGTCTCTAGTTTTAGATTTCTTTACTAAAGTACTGAAATTTATAGTTTTAAAGTCTTCTAAATTTTTTCTCTTACAACGCTTTTTTATAACAGGGGCTTTTATTAGTTATTTTTAAGCAGGTATTCTAGTCCTTTTACCGCCTAGGTTTTTAATATGAGGATCCTTACCGCCTTGCCTTCCCTTGTATTTAGGCTTGCGAACTTTGATGCGCTTGCTTTATAATATATTTTAATAAAAAGCTTCATCTTTCTTACCCTAGTTCCGACCCTTATAGATATAGTTACCTTGTTTTTTAATATTTTTATTATTAAATATATTATCTTTGTTGTCTGTCTTAATTTTATGGGTATATATTTTGGCTTTGTTAATATATTTAAAATCGTCTCTATAATAGTAATTATATGGATTAAACACTGTTATAAGGTAAATAAGTGGTATAAAAGATAATTTATTGTTTATTAGAACTCTATTATTGAATATTGTCTCTAATTTATTGAGTACTAAAATAGAAGAGATATTAGATTAAGTATTATATTAATAAGTATTAATATAGAGAGTATTACTCTTTTATTATAGTATACCTATCCTCCTTAAATAGGTTACTGTTGTAGTCTATAGTACTTACTTTTTATAGAGCGCTGAAGAAATATGATTATTAGATTGATTATTAGATTATAAAGTAGTATAGATAAACTTACTTAAGGATAAGTCTTCCGGAAGTATTATAATCATTAAAAATATATAAAGGATTATATTATTCTTATAAAGTACTAATATAAAATCTTAAAATTATATAATTTTGAATTTAGGAAAAATATACTAAGTTATTAAATTAGTCTTTGGTTTATAGTCCGCTGCTGAATTATAACTTTTAGCGCGAATTTTTCGCGCATTACTAAAAATATTAGGTTAATAGATAAAAACTTAAACTATATGAGAATAAACTGTAAACCCTCTGGTAATATAGGTAGTTTAGCTTTAGATATTATACTTTAGAACTACCTTAATAGTAGTTAGTATATTGGTTCCTAATATTCTAACTGAAAAAAATGATTAATAATCTTTAATATAATAATATTAAATCTAATAATTAATTTAATAATTATTTATAAGAGTAACGCAGGAGTGATTAACTAGATAGAATTAAGAAAATTAGACTTAATATAAGCTTTTTAAGTAAGTCTTATTTTAAACTTACTAGAATATAATCTTGATAGGCTATAATATATATAGAGTTAGTAATAGTAATATAAACAATTAAATATATGTATAGAAATAGAAAAAGATAATACTTACTAGCTTAAACTGAGATTATTATATACTTTAGAAGGAAGAAAACTAATTGGTAAATTAAAATAAGTAAATAGAGTAAGAAGTGAATAATAGATTATCTAGATAGTATTAGTATTATACTAGTAAACTAGTATACTATTATTAAAAATTTCTTTATTTATAATTCTTTACTCTTAGGATCCTCCTATTTTCAACCCTTCTTATAGTACTAGTAAGTTAGCCAATAGCGCGTATCCTTGCTATAGTAGGGTGCAGCTATGGATAGTAATATAGAAGGACAGAATAGTAAGTATTTTAATGTATATTATAAGAGTAGTATATAGAAATAACGCTATATTAGTGAAATCGGAGGAAGATATTATTATAGGCGGTCTAGATAATATATTATTATATATATATAAGGTACCTCGCGGTTATTAGATTGATTATTAGATTATTTATTATTTATAGCTGCTATTTCAGATAATAATAGGTAAGAGGAGTTTTAGAATATAATAGATAATATTAGTATAGCTATTAACACACCCTAAAATCGGATTCTAGGAGTAAAACCTAGAATAGTTGGTAAGCCTAGGAAAAATTTAGCTCTTCTTTCTAAAAATAAAAATATAATATGAGCGAGGAATTGGGTGGTAAAGCTTAAGAGTAATAAGTTATTACTCTATAAGGCTAAGTCTAGAGATACCTTTATAGTGTTAAAATTTAAGAGGAAGCTTAAAAACTTATTTATTTATTAAGCAGCGTCCGAAGACTAGAAAAGGAAGATAGAAGAGGATAATAAGAAGATAGTAAATTATAAAAGGTAAATATTATTTATATTAGAATTAAATCTAATAACTAATCTAATAATCAATTTAATAAGTAGACTTTTTAAAGGATAGTATGTTAATAATACTATCCTTTTACTATCTTTAACTTCTAATAGTAGTTTAATTATTAAGGTTTATAAAGGTGATCCTAAGCTATCTGATGTGTAAAACGCGTGGAGGGACCTTATTAAAGAGGAATTAGATAATAATCTATATTACTAAGCCTATTTATTCTATTTAGATGAGGATGAATTTCAATTTATTAGTTCTACCCTATTATTAATAAAGGATCATGTAGAGGGCGTGTTTAAAAAGCTAGGTTATAATATATTAAGGATCGTCTTTATAGAGACTAGATTATATTGGTAGAAGTTAATTATCTTACTATAGTATAAGATATAATACTTTGGCTAAAAGTGGTATTAAGGTATATTATAGTATTATATTAACTCTTGTAAACACTGGGAGTTTTTAATAATATAAATATTTCTAAGTATTAACTATAATAAGGTAATTAACTCTAATAAGTTATGGTAATATCTTAAATACTTATAATCTTCTAGGCTGGCCGCTTGATTAATTATAGTAATATTATATTTAATAAGATAGTAAATTAATTTAATAATTAATCTAATAATTATAGTTCCTTGTTAATATTTAATTAGACTAAATCCTACTGTATGAAAAGGCTACTTCTATATAAGTATTTTATAATAATAGAACGGGCTGTGTGGAGAAATATTACCTTATAGATACTAGTTAGCGATAGTAAATAGGTGGAGGTGTTAAATCCTACGGATTAGTAGTTTAATAACTATAATCTTTATAAGTATAGCTAAGTATTAGATGAAGATAGTAAGAATATAAAACTCGCGTATATATTAATAATCATAGAATTTAGAGATAAGATCCCTAATAAGTTTGAGCGTTTTTATCTTTTAAGTACTAAGCTGGCTATAGAATAAATTAATACTCTAAGGATAATATAGGGCTTTGTTTAGTAAATAATAACTATTAATTATCGCGACCACCGCGTTGATTATTAGATTGATTATTAGATTAATTAGTGCTACTATATAATACTGCTCCTACTCTTCGCTATTATTTAGTTTAGTGATAATCCTTTGTATTATTTATATAAGCGTTATATCCTTCTGTATAAGAGTCACCCTCTTATAATAAATTATACAGAGGTTGCTTATTAAATGAATTAATAATAAATTTAAATATAAAGAGTATTAAAGCTTATAATATAATTTTATAATAAGATAATTCTCTACTGCCTCTTATAAAGCTTCTAAAGTAGTAGATTGTATTTAAAGATCGTAGGTAGGTATTACTCTAATTATAATCTCGTGGATAATACGGGTAAAAGGTTTTTATAATATAAGTAGATTAGTTAACTTCTAATACCGTCTGATCTTCTTAAGGGCTATAGTTAATAGATGATTAAATTATTTTATATATAGGTATTTAGACTGTTTAGGCTTACTTATTTTTTTTCTTCTATTTATAACGACTACTACCTCTCTTTATACCTTTCTTTATACGTCTTTTTGCACCTCCCTTTACATCTCCTATTATACCTCCCTTTGTACCTCCCTTTATACCTCTCTTTATTTTTAGATTAAAAGTTTTTGTAGCCTCACCTATTATTATAGAGAGACTCTTTTTAGCAATTGTTTTTATTTATCCTAGTAGTTTTAAAGGTGTATCTGTAGTCGTTTCTGACCTTAGTATAGAAGATATAAGATTAATAGTATCTTTATAAGTATCTTACGCATCTGCTATAGGTTTATCTTTAATAATTACTAGAGGTATGGATAATAATAGCTAAGAGATGAAAATTTGGAAGAAAGATTTAGGGGTGGGAAATATAGAATTTAGGCTTTAATTAAGCTTAGTACTAATAAATTAGCTATATAATACCCCGCGGTGATTGTAATAGATTATAGTTACTGAGGTAATAGGAAATATTTTTTTATCTTGTTTAGCTATAATCTAATAAATAATATAATAATAAAGAATAATCCTTTTTATTTATATTAAGTAAATATCATGACTTCTATTCTATTAGAAAGTAACCTTTAGTTGAGTTAAAGTTAGTTAATAATAAATACTACTTTAGTCACTACTATAGAGGAATAAGGTCTAAAGAGAATTAAAAAATTAAAAGATTACTTTCTCTATAAGGAGGAGAAAAAGACTCTTTTCAATAATTAGTAGTAAAAAATGGAATAATATAAGACAAATGAGAATGATCCTAATAAGACTAAGATTATATAGGGAGGAGAAAAAAAAGCTATTTAATAGGGGTACTTCTCTAAAGGCGCTGTTATTAGCTTAGGAGCCTTAATAATAATATATAAGCTATACTCTAGCCCTCTAAAATATCCTTTATATAAAAACGTTGGCCCCTTGGGAATAAAGTCGTATCTAGGCAGTAAGAATTATAATTATATAGGAGTAGCTTAGGGATTTAATAATAGCCTCCGCTAACTATTATATCGCGAATTGGTAAGTCGTAAATATTAATTAATTATTAGATTAATTATTAAATTGACTATCTGCTTATATTATATCCGGCTAACACTTTAGTAATTAGATGTTAAGAGATAAACTTATAAAATAGAAGCTTTATAGTTATTATCTTACTTATAGTGACTAGGATACTTAGATACTTTATATAATTATTTCCCTACGACTACTATTTTAATATATTTAGAATATCGAGCTTTAGAGAGCTTTTAAATATCTTAATGTATCCGCCGATTTATTAAGTGTAAATATTATTAAGTATAGGATTATAAACCGGTATAAAGAAATTCGTCTAATACTCCTAGCTAAATTCCTAAGAGATAGAACTAAAATCTCTTTATCGTGTGATAGCTAATTATTAAAAAATAGGCAAAGCTATCTAGCTATTAATGTATACTTTATTAGAAAAGACTGAGAGTACTATGAAGTTCTTCTTATATTTTAATATATCTAAGGCTATTATACTGGGACAAGGATCGCGGATATCCTTAAAGAAGAGATTAATTTTTATAAAATTAAAGATATTCTTGGCGCTATTACTATAGATAATATATTAAATAATAGAACTATAATAGAGGTTATAATAAAAGCTATTTAGTAAAAGCGTGGGTTAAATAATAATAATAATAACCTTTAGTCTATTAAATATCTTCCTTATCTTACGTATGTAATTCAGCTTGCTATTAACGAATTACTTAATAAGATTTAGATTACTCTAATAAATAAAAAACTTTAAGCAATATAGGATAAATATTTAAATAAACGGGATCTAAGAACTGTTACAGCTAGGGTACTATTAACCCTTATAAAGGTAATTAATCTAATAATTAATCTAATAACTACTTTAGGCTAAGCTATTTATTTTAATAGGTCCGTAAAATAGTAGTATATATCAATACAAGTTCTCTACACAAGGAACAATTTATGACTATATAAGGGTGAAGGGTAGTAATAGAAAAGACTAGATCTACTACCCCAATCTATAGCTCCTTCACAAAAAACCGCCCTGATATACCAAAGGTCTTAAAGCTTTTCTAAGATATTAAAAACCGGTGGGATTCTATATTATATATACTTATCCATGCCCACCAATTAAAACTAGACCTTAAGGCGTTTTTTAATAAGTATAGGGTAAAGTTCTTAAGACTAGATAAGGAAGAGTGGTCTTAAATAGAATACCTAATTAATATTATAAAACCCTTCTATAGATATATATAGATTATTGGTACTACTTGACAACTAATACTTTACTAAGTATTTAAAATCTATAATAAGCTCTTTAAATACCTAGAGAGGGTAAGTAATTATTTTTTATAAAAAAGGGTACCTTGGAAGATACAGATAAAGGAAGCGCTTAATATAGTTTATAGAAAACTAATAAAATATTATACAGAGACTTAATTATCTCTTAGGTATTTTTATAGTAAAGTTATACTACTTTATCCTAAGATAAAAGATACTATTTTCCAAAAACCCTTATAGGTAGTAGAACCCAGTACATAACTATAGGCTAAGATATATTAAGAGGTATTATAAGAAGACTTTGATAAATGTGCGGCGAATAAATATAAAGTATCTTCTTTATAATTTATAGATATGCTAAAAGCGACGTTTAGTATCTTAGATAATTTGGATACTATTCTTTATAAAGCCCTAGAATAAATTGAGGATAAGTTTAATTATTATTAGAAAACCAGTAAATACTATTCTATTCTAATAATTAATCTAATAATTATTTACTAACTCTCTCTAGCGCATTAGGTTTCCGGAACTATATTAGAGATATAGAGAGATCTTATATTAAAACTTCTATAAATAGAATTTCTTGCTCGTTGTATCCTTGCTTCGCCTATAGTAGGAGTTAACTATAAACGGGTTTTTAACATCGCCGGCGATATATACTAGGCGAATTAGTATTTTAATTTAAATACCTTTTCAGTAATTATAGTCCTTAATTAATATGACTATATAGAAAATCTTAATAAATATTGTTATACGGATTTATTTAAAGATGAAACCCTTAATAAGGAGGAACTTAAATATAAGTTATATTAGTATAAGACGGCTCTAGATAATATAATAAAGTATTAGTATATTAGTAATAAAGATGAGGATAACGATAATAATTAGACTAAAGTAAATAGTTCTCCCCTAATAATTATAGACTTATAGTATATTAATAATTATTAAAGTATTATAGCCGAAGAATACTAAAAGAGGATTAACTATAGGACCGCCTTAGTTTAAAAGAATTTATTTAGCGCGAGCATCTATATCTGCAGGTAATGAGTAAGAAGAGGCGAATAAAAAGACTAGGACTATTATATCTATTGAGAAGGAATAGTATATAAGGACCTTGGTTGAATAAGTAGATAGATATAAAATAATCTAATAGTCAATCTAATAATCACTCCCATAGCTATACAACAGCGACATGGCCGTAGCTATACAACAGCGATAGGGGCATAGCTATGCTAAATAGGGTATAGCTATACTAAATAATAGGGGCTATTGGGTTGGTCGGGTTGAACCCGAAAACCTACTATTAAGTCGGGTTTAGGTCGGGTTTTTAGTCAGGCCCCTAAACTTAACCCGAAACCTAACCTGAACCCGACCCAACCTAGAACCCGTTAGGTTAAACCCGACCCGTTGCGCGGCGTAAACTTAGTCTTAAAATTAATAATAAATATATTAATCTCCAACTAAAATTAATAATAAATAAATACTTATACTATTAAATTTCATCTTTAAAGTAAACTTAATTATTTTTTTAATAATTTAATTCCTTTAAATAAAGACTTTAGCAACCGTTTAATTAACTAAATATTTAACTTAGTTTATAATTTACTTTAATAAATCCTAATCTATACGCGTTAGCTCTATATTAAAGGAAAAAACTATTATTTATAATAATTTTATAATATTCTTTTTAATTACACCCCTTATTATATTATTATCTATAAATATTAATACCCTTAATAATAATTTATTAAGATTTTCTAGCTTACTTAAAAAATATTTATTAAAAATATTTATTAAGTCTATTCATATCTTTTCATATAATTTAATAAGGAATACTAGTATTATATATTACTAAATCGTTTATTTATAATTCTGTCTAAATTAGATTTTAGAGTAATCTTTTTTTAGATTAATATTAATAAATATATAGAAATCGAATTTAACGTCTATAATACTTTAATAAAGATAAGGTAGTAAGATATAGTTTAAGAAGTTAATAATTTACTATATAATAATTTTAAAGAGTACTTTAATTAATAATAAAATAAAGAGTAAAGTAAGTTATATAATATTTAATAATAAAATAAAAGATAAACTAAGAAAATAATTATATTAGAATATTACTAATAATTATTTTATATAAGTTTAATTTATTTAAATTATAATACTTATTAATTATAACTCTAGTAAAGGGTTTTAAATTATATTTAATTCTTTAATTACCTAATATATATACCCTTATAAGGGGCTAAAACTACTAGAATAATCCTTAATCTAATATTCAAAATATAGTAAAATAGAAGAGCTAATTAATTTAATAAAGTATTAATTTAAAAAATAATTTATCTAGCTTTATTCTATAACTTTATAAACTAGAAAGAGCTTAAAATATAAACTTTAAGTTTATAATTAAAATTTCCTATAATTAATATTAGAACTTAGGCAAAGCTTAAGTAAGATATAATTATAAAATATTACTTTTTAACCTAAAAAAGTAAATTGATAAATAGGCTAATACTAGGCTAATAGTTTTATTATAAAATAAATAATCTTATAAGCCTCTTTACCTCCTATAATTTTTTTTAAATATAATTACTAAACTCTATATTTCTAATATTTTATATAGCTTTATAATCTTATCTAGCCAATAAATATACTAGGAATCTTAGTTTAAGAAAAGAATAAATTATATTTAATTTTATAATTATTAGAATTATTTAAATTCTCCTACAATCTAATATTTAAAATATATAGTAAAAAGTAAGAATTAAGAGAATTTCTATAAAAAACTATTTATTTTTTTTTAATTTTTATCTACTTACCTTCTACTAAAAGCGTTACGGCTTTATTATAATAAAATAATTAAAAATCTAATATAAATATAGAATACTAACTATTAATAGTATATAATCAATATATTTTATTATAATAAATATACTTCCTAAACTATAGAATAAAGATAATATATATTAAATAATTAATAGGAATTATAATAAATATATTATTAAAATATTTTTAAGAAATAAGAAATTAAGCGGTGCTAAATATCTTTCTTAAACTAAAATTAAAGAAAGTTTCTTAAAAAAGCTACTTATTCTTATATAATTATTAAGATATTATTATCCTAAGACTATAAACTCTCTTTAGTTAAAAAGTTAAAAGATTATTAATTAAATATTTATAAATATTAGCTTTAGAGAGTTCGCGTCTTACTTAATATTAAATCTCACCCCTAGACTAATTATAAGTAACCTTAAAATTAATTAAATATTAATAATAACACCTTTAAATCTTATAGTATTCTCCTTAAATAGATAAACCAACCTAAGATTACTTTAATAAATATATTATTTATAGAGAAAAATCTAATAGCTCTATTACTAGTTAAAAGTCTTTATTAAATTAATTTCTAAAAAAAAACGGATATAAATACTAGTATTTTAAAAGATAAAAATAATAATAGATAAACCAAGCTTATATTAAAATTAGTAATAAATAATCTATTTATATATATAAATTAATAGTTAATTAACTAATCTTAGGCTAATATTAAGAGGGAATAATCTATCTATATATATAAATTAACGGTTAATTAACTTATCTTAAGTTAAAATTAAGGGGGAATAACTTACCTATATATATAAATTAATAGTTAATTAACTAATCTTAGGCTAATATTAAGAAGGAATAATCTATTTATATATATAAATTAATAATTAATTAACCTATCTTAAGTTAAAATTAAGGGGGAATAACTTATCTATATATATAAATTAACGATTAATTAACTAACCTTAGGCTAATATTAAGAGGGAATAATCTATCTATATATATAAATTAATAGTCAATTGACTAACCTTAGACTAAAATTAATAATAAATAATCTATTTATATATATAAATCAATGGTTGATTAACTAATCTTAGGTTAATATTAAAAGGGAATAACCTATCTATATATATAAATTAATAATTAATAGACTTATTTTAAACTAAAATTAAGAAAGAATAGCCTATCTATATATAGAATAAAGTGAACTTTAAATAAATTAAAAAGAACTATTATTTTAATAAAAAAGCTGAATATTAGTACTAATAAAAAATATTAAATAAAAAAGAAATTTAGTTAAGATTCTATACTTAAAATAATTAAATATATTAGGAGTTATAATTATTTTATATTTAAATAAGTCCTTAATACCTCTTAAGAAAATAATATTTATATCTAAGATTCGCTAAAACTAAAAGATAAATAGAAGAAGAAAAAAAAAATAAATAAAATATATTAATAAAATAGCTTAAGTTAAAAAGAAGTATAAATAGAATAAAATAAATATTTATTAAATAAAACTATTTATTAAATAAATCTACTAGTAAGCCGAATATAATACTAGAGAAGAGAAGATTTATTTATAATAATAAATAATAACTATAGTAAACGCTAGCCGTCTTTATCTTTTTTACTTATAAATAAAGTAAGAGGATCTAGATAACTTTATTTTAAAAGGAAAATTAAGACTAAAATAAACTAGGAAAAGACTATATTAATAATTATAAAAATTTTAAATTCACTCCTTACCTAATAAATAATCCTAGTAATATAGTGAGAAAAAAGATTATACTTAATACTAGCACTAAGGGTCTCTATAAATTAATAAAAAAAATATTTATAATATCCTTTAATCTATTAAAAGTAATATTAGTAAATAGTTTTAGTAAATTCTTATTCTTACTTATACTTATCACCTTTATTTTAATAGTATATAGGTTTAAGAGTATTAAAGAGAGCTTTATTTATTAAGATTATCTTATACTATAAAGCTAAGCTTTTTAATCCTTAATATAATACCGCATCTAAACTTTTTAATAGTAAATATAAAGTATAGTCTAGGCTTAATTATTAATAAGATATAAAATATTTATATTAAGTATATATAACTTACTAGCCACCTTCTAGTTTAAAACTTATTAAGTTATTATATAGAAGGACGTAATAACGTCCTCCTAAAATATTATATAAATATATAATAGGCGCGCGTAATCTAAAATTAATTAAAAGAATTTAAATACTTTATATATTTACTTTATTACTATCGCCTACCTAAGTCCCTAATTATAAGTAAGAAACTAGTGAATAGAGTAATATTAATAATCTTAACTTAACTAAATTATTCTCTCTACTACTAGAGGGTAAGAAAAGTTAGATAATAATTTTATAAAAATACTATAATAAATATTACCTACCTTAAATAAAATAAAGTATTTAAAGGTAATAAAATAATAATAAAGGCTATTATTTAAATCTAAGTCTAGGGAAATAATAGAGAAGGGCTTAAAATAAAAGAGTAAATAAAATAATAAAAAGTTAAATCTCTAATAAATTAAAGAGATAGAGGCGGCTAATATTAATAAAAAACGCGAATTAATTAAGATAGTATAAAAATTAAGAACTAATTAACGCTAGTAATTTTAAAATAAAAAGATAAATTTAATTAAATTATTTTAAAGCTATTCTTAAATCGCTTTCTCTAGTTTAAGTAATTTTATTTAGCTAGAAATACTAATAATAAAAGAGACCCTATTTATAGTTACTATAATAAATAATAATAAGAGCGAGATAATTTTAATATTAGGATAAAAAGACTTTCTAGATAGATTTATATTTATTATATAATTATTTTAAACCTACTCATTATTCTAAGTCTAAGATAGGGGATAGGTGAAAGATAAAATACTATTAATTATAAAAAGAATAATAAAGGATAGATAATTTTAATTATAGTAAGTAATAAGGAGCCTTTATATATTTAAGAATATAAAACCATCGCTTAAAATTAAATTAAGAGAAAGTAATAAGAGTTTAAACTTAATAAATAATATAATTATAGTTATAGCTAGCTTAAGAATAAGAATTAAATAAAAATTAATTCAATACTTAAAAGAAGTTATTAAGGTAATAATAAACTTAAAAAGGGATAAAAATAAAATAGATATAATCTAGTTAAAAAAATAAGTTCTATTTTATTAATAAGCCGTCTATTAAGGGAGAAGATTAATTAAAGGGGTGAAAAAAAAAATTAAAAAAAAAAATAAAGAGAAAATACTAGAATAAGAAGAGAAAAGGTTAAGTACTTTAAAATTATAATAATAAAATAAAGAATAAAAAAGGCGGTAAGAACCTATATTATTTTAATATAAAAGAAGGTAGGATATAAAGATTTATTTAAAGATTAAATAAACGCGAAATAGAATAGAAAATAAGATAAAATTATAATAAAATAATCTATACTATATAAAGCTTAGATATCGTAATAAAAAAGGATAAAATAAAAAAGAAAAAATAAATAATAAGAAGATAAAAAAAAGAGTAGACCTAGATAATAATAATAAAATAAAAATAGATAAAAGTAAGATAAAAAATAAACTAAAAAATCTATATTAATAAAAAGAAAAAAACAATTCTTATTAAAGAAGGTAAAAATATAAGTAAAGAAGATCTAATTATTAAAATAATAAAAACTATATACTTTTCTTTATAACTAGGCTTTTCTCTCTCTCTTTTATATTTAATTATCTCTTCTATAGATTTAAGGTCTTTAAGGCGCGAGTATAATATATATTAATAAAATATAAATAGAAATTTCGCTATAGCTAAAACCTATTAAAGATTAATTATAATAAATTTAGTAAGATAATTATAAAAAGATATTTACTAAACTTATAGCCTTAATATTATTATTAAGAGATAACTATAAGTAAAGTACTAAAATCTATTTAAAATATATAGGAAGATAGGAATTCCTCTCTAATATTTAGTATTTAAATAGATCACGATTGTAATCTTTTATAAAAAAATTAATAAGATAACTTATATTATCTTTTAGGAACCTTATAAGATATATTAGCTAAATATAATTATAGCGCGTTATATACCGCTAGACCTTTTTAATAATAATATTATATTATTATTATAAAAAGAAGTAAAGTAAGCTAAATTTATAGTACTAAGACTTCTCATTAACTATTTTAATAAACTAGTTAAGACCTAGGCTTTTATAATTAATAATATAATATTAATACCTAATAGACGGCGAACTTAATAATAAAAAAGAACTAGGAATAAAAGGCGTATAATTAAATAATATATAGAAGTTATATTAAAAGTAATTAATAAGAAGATAGACTAGTATTAATTTTAAATACTTTATTTATTATTAATACTAGCGAAGATATATTAAATAGATAAAAAGAAAATCTATAGATTAAACTATAAAGCTATATATTTAAATAAGAAATTTATCTTCGCCTAGAAGAGTTATAGATAATAATATAAAAAAAGCTCTTACCTTTATAATTACTTAACTTAGATAGTAGAGAGGATAGAATTATAAGAAAAAAATTATAAAGAGCGGATATAAGTAGAGAAGAGTTAATAAATAAAAATTTAAAAGTTATAAAAGAATATTAGAGCTAAAGCTAAGAAAGCTATATTTAAGTAATCCTTATATTATTATTCTTTTAAATATCTTTTTAAGGGCTTAAGAAGGCTAACTATAACTATAGGAAGATAAGAATAAGGATAATATTAAATAAAAGAATAAAAAATAATAAAGCTAAAAATATAAGATAAATAATCTTAATAATAATTTAACTAGATTTAGGAAGGAAATTAAGAAGTAATAAGATTCTTAATAAAGATTAATTATTTATTATCTTTATATTATAACCTCTTTTATAGACCGTCGAACCTGCTTAAATAATTAAATAAAGCTAAAGATATAAAAAGGAAGACCTAGCCTTATTATTTATAAAGATATTAATAAAGCCTTTTTAAGATAAGATAATTAAAATCGCTAGAAAATAATCTTTATTAAAGATAAATACCCTTCTATAAAGTAACCTTAATGTCGGCCGAGCTAGATAATACTAGAAGTAAATTTAATATTAATAAAAAAATATAAAGTTAAGGGGGTTAAATAAGCTAATATAAGATTAAATAATTAATTAGAGATTCTTAAACAAACTAAGCTAATATAAATAAAGAAAATTATTAAAGTAATAAAAAGTAAGTAATTATTTAATCTATAAATAAGAATAATTTTATTATTAATTTATTAACTACTAACTAAGGTACTCCTTTAGTAAATAATAATAAATTAAAGAATAAATAAATAATAAAAAGAAAAATATAAATTAAAAAAAGATTAATTAATAATAAATTATTATATATATTTATTTTATAAGGAATTAATACTAGTTCTAGTTTATTAAATATAAAGTAGAACCTTAGTAGAAGTGTTTAGTTTAAAGATTCTTTATAAAAAAAAAAGAAAATTAATTCTTAATAAGTTAAGTATTAAGGGGCTTAAATTAAAGGGAATATAAATATAAACTATTTATCTAAATATAAGGAATAATAGGCTATACTAATTATACTAACTTTAATAAGATTATTAAGGAAAATAAGAGAGATTAAGAAAATAATTATAAATTAAAGATAATAATATATCTTATATATTATAATAACGACTTTCTTAAGATTTTTTCTCCCTTTAAAGGGTTTTTCTTATTATTAAGAGATCTCTCTATATTACTTAAGCGCGCTTAAATCAGAAAGGGACTTACCTTATTAAGAATAATATATAATAAAAAAAGTATATATATTAGAAAGGATAATAATAGATAGAGATTAATAGCTTAAATATTTAACTAGTTATAAAAGAAAGAGATAAGGATCTATACTACTAATTATAGAAAGAACTTTATATAGAGTAAGTATAAAAATAGAAGACTAAGAAAAAATATTTAAAAAATTAGTATTAAAGAAGCCTTCTAACGGCCCTTATATAAAATATATATAGGTAACGTAATTAAAAAGAGTAATAATAAATAAAAGAAAAGAAAAAAAAATAAAAAAAAAAATAAAAATAAAAATAAAGAAAGTAATAGAAGCGAGAGAGTTAAGTATTATAAATAAAAAACAGGTTTATAATTAAAATCTTAGTTATAAAAGGGAAAATAAATAAATAAAAAAAAAAAAAGAAAAAAAAGAAATAGTAATAGTAAAGATAGAAGAGTTATATACTTTAAATAAAAAATAGACCTATAACTAAGACCTTAATTATAAAAGGAAAGACTTAAATACAGAAAAAAAAAAAATAAAAAAAAAGGAAAAAAGATTATAAACTTATTAACTAGTATTTAATAAGAATTAAAAGGATTTAAAAGATTAAAAAGATTTAAAAAGTTTAAAAAGTTAAGAGGATTTAAAAAATCTAAAAGATTAAAAAAGTTTAAAAAGTTTAAAGGGTTTAAAGAGTTAAATAAAGATTATTTAATAAATAGAGAAAGATGGTATAAATAGATATTTAATCAATACTATTTAAGATTAACTTAAATTAGGGTTAAAAACCCTTTAATAGCTAATAAAGCTATATAAATAACTCGCTTCTATTACTACTTAGCTTATTTTTAGGTATTCTTAGTTTATTATACTTTTTTATAAGCTATAACTGCGTCCTCTCAGCAGAATTAGCGCTCTTAATATAATAAAATTTTTATTTTCTTTTATAAACATCGCCTTCTGGCTTATTTAGTAGTAAGGGGGGGGATATAATATAAAAATATATATTATTTAAATACCTAGTAATTAATAAAGTTTTATTTATATTTTTATCCTCTTTTATACACGTTACCTACAGATAATCGGAGAAAGAAAGGGGAGAGAAGAGGAAAAAATAAAGGATATAATTAACTACTTTAAGATAAAAATAGAAAGATAATTAAGGCTATAACTAATTAGAATTATAAAAAGGATAGAGAGTGATATAAAAGCTTAATATAAACTCTTATAAGGAGAATAAAGATAATAATTAATAAAACGCGTAATAAAATAAGATAAAAAGATAAGAAAAAAAGGATTAATAAACTTATTTAAATTAAAAAGGAACTAAATAACTCCTCTTTAAACTAAAAAAAAAAATATTATATATAAATTTCTTTATTTAATTTTCTTTAAGATTAATATCTAGGCCTTTTTTCTAATAATTAAAAAATATAGCTAAGAGGGAGGCGATATTTAAATAAAAAAAAAATATTAAAAGAATAAAACTCCTAAATTAAGAAGAATTAATAGATAATTACTTATATCTATAAACCAAATAAAGAGAGAGAAGAGAAGAAAAAATATAAAAAAAAAAAAAAGAAAAAAAAAATAGGATAAATATATTTCCTAGCTTCTATATATTCTCTATTATAGTAAGAAGAGGCTTAGAGAAGAAAGAAATCTTTATAAATAATATAAGAAAGAATCTAGAAAAGCGAGTTATATTAATTAATAATTATTTAATATATAAATTAAGAGATACTAGTTTATAAGTAATAATTTAATAGTATATTACTTAAGGAATTAAGTACCTAAAATAATAAATTAAATATTATTAATTTAGTTCTATAAAGAAAAAGGTACTATTATAAAGATAATTAATTAATAAATATATAGAACCTAGAGATTAAAAATAAAGATATAAAATTTAGAAACTAAGAATAAAGATATAAGATCTAAGGATTAAGAGTAAAAATATAGAATCTAAACTAAGCTTAGAATATTAAAAGTAAAGATATAAAATTTTAAAATTAAGAGTAAAAATATAGAACCTAGATTAAATTTAAGATATTAAAAGTAAAAATATAAAACTTAAAGATTAAGAATAAAGATATAGAACTTAAAGACTAAAAATAAAAATATAGAACTTAAGAACTAAGAATAAATATATAGAAACTAAAGACTAAAAATAAATATATTATATTTAAACTAAACTTAGGATAATATCTTAATAATATATAGTACTAGGACTAATCTATAGATAATAAGTAGATAATATATAAATAAAAAAGCTAAAATATTAAGTTAATAAAAATAAATAGCTGAAATTAATACTAGGTGATAGAATCTAGATATATTAATTATAAAAAGCTAGGAACTAAAAAAAATAGATTATATTACTAAAAAATATAAACTATCTAATAATTTAATATATAAAGAGAGATAACTAGTTAGAATTAAATTTATTAAAAAAATTATAATTGATATTTTATATTTAATTTAAAGACCGCTAAGGCTGAAAGCTTCTAAAATTAAGAAATTAAAAATAATAAATATAGAATACCCTTTATTATATATCTCTAGACCTTAATATCTAATATTTTTATTAATTAATTTAATTAACGTTTATAGAACTAAATAAATTTAAAATAATTATTATATATCTCTTTATTCTAAATTATTTAGGGAGATTTAAACTTAATTAATCTTATATTAAACTTATAATTATAACTTAATCTTAGAATCTAGCTAATATAGAACTAAGGCTAGGTCTAAGTATTTTTTAATTAAATAATTAAATTATTTATACTTCCCTATTTCTATATATTATATATAAGGAATATAATAGTTTTTACTACTTATACTTAAATTTTATTAAAGGATAATTACTTAGGCGTTATATATTCCCCTTTAATCTAATTAAAGACTAAAGATCAAGATCTTAATAATTAATTATTAAATTAATAAATATAAATATAAATTATAAATAAATTAACTTTTCAACCCTTTATATCTAATATTATCTAGAAAGTTAATTGTGATAATATACCTAGCTAGAATAATAAATTATTAAATAAGAAAAAATTTAGAAATATTAATATCTAATAAAGACGCCTTAAGGAGGGTTAAATAATAAAAGTATTTTATTAAATCTTTTAAATTAGAATTACTTTCTTTTTTAATCTTTCTATATACTATTGTCCAATTAACACAAGGAGATAATAAAAGTAGAGAGGATATAATAGCTAGTATAAAAAAAATAAAGTCTAACTAATAGGAATAATATATTAATACTATTTATAACTCTTTAATAAACTATAGCGAGGTTAAGAATAATTAATAGAAATATTATATTATAAAAGATTATATAAAAGCTATAAATATTAACCTTATATATAAGAAAAACAAGATAGGAGGAGGAGATAAATATAAGATAAAAAAAAGTTAATAATATAGAAGATTAAAAATAATAATTATTTAATTTAACTCTAAAAGAGACCGAGCTCGACGTATTAAATATATAAAGAAAAGATAAATATTTAAAGTAATATAAGTTAAAAATTCTATAGAATAGAAAGAATAAAAATCTTAAAATAAATAAGTATAAATATTAATAAAAAGAAGGAAGTACGGTCTCTATAAAGAAGTTTAAGTATATAATAATAAAATAAAGATATAAGAATCCTTATTTATTATTATTTATTAATATAATTCTAGATTTAAGTATATTCTTATTATAATAATATTAAATAATTATTATAATTACGCTATTTTTTTAATTTATTTTTAATTAATTAACTCCATCCTTATAGAGAGGATAACGCTAAGAGTTAATTAAAATTTAAATTAAATAGAATTTTTTTCTTTATTTACCTAATATAATTTATCTACTCTAGCTTGCTTAGAAGCTATTAGAGGATATTAATTAATTTAAATTATTATATTTTTTTCTTCTATAATTAATAATAAGCGTATATAACTATTATTATAAGGGAGGCTTATAATATAAGAAGTATATCTAAAAATCTTTAAATTATTAATAGGATAGGACCTTTCTCTACTTTATTATATATTATTATTTAATAGAAACCTAAGCGAGCGTCCTTTAATAAATTATTTAAAGAGAACAAGTTTAAAGTCTTAATTAAATAGCTAAAAAATACTTTATTAGAATAGTTAAGATTATAATATTTATAAATATATAAAAAAGAATATAGTATAACTATTAATCTTAATTTAATAAATATAAATATTAGGTTTAAAATAAGTATTAATGATAAAAAAAAAGGCGTCTTATAAAGCCTAGATCTAGCTATAAAAACTAAAAATAATCTTAATAATAAAATATTATTTATATACTAAAGTAAGATTTATATTTTAATTAATAATTAATTACTTACTATACCTTAAAAATAGGGAGGCTGAAGTAAAGTAATAAATAATATAATAAATTAATAATATTATAAGATTTATTTCTAGCTTATTATATAAAATAATCTAATAATAATAGAAGTAATTTTATTCTAAAGTAATTCATTATCCCCCTAAAACTATTAGTAATATAGAAATAATATATTACTATTATTATTATATTAACTTATAAACCACCCTCTTAAAGAAACTCCTAGATAATAATAAGCTAGATAAGAAGATAATTCTTAATTAAAAATAAAAAAAGGAGCTTTAGAAGCTATTAATATAATAATATAAATAATTAACTAGGAAGACTATCTTAATCTTAAAAAAAATATATTAATAATATTTATTTTAAAAGCGCTTTAAACCTTATATACTCTACTTAACTTAATTAATATAGGAATATTTTATAGTAGAAAGACTTACTAACTAAAGTTTTACTTTATAATTTAATTTTATTCGCTACTTTAAGCGTGATTTAGTATAAAAGATAAGGAATTTAAGGGCTTTATTTTAACTCTAAATACTAATTCTATTAAGTTTAAGAGAGATAAGTTAAGTAAACTAGTCCTTAAATTTAAATATAATATTATTACTATTATTACTCTCTACCTAAACAAAGGATAAAAAGAGTAGGAAATAAAATAAGAAATTATTAGTTAATATAAATACTAGGTTTAAAGATAATTATTAAGAAAATAAGATATCTTATTAAGTAATAATCCTAAATTAGATTAAAGATATCCCTAATTTTAAATTAATCTAATTAGATAGGGGAATAAACGGGTTTAATAATAACTTTAAAATATTATAAAATATATATAATATATTTATTAACTAAGAGATAAAGTAGTGTAAATATAAATTAATAAATATTTTAAAAAGAAAGAAATAACTAGTTATTCTCTTTTAATATTTTAAATAACTATAATAAATTTAATACCAGTACTTAAAATATAAAGTATAAAGTAAAGATATAAGAATTAACTTTAATATAAGTATATTAATTAAAATAAATAGTATATAAACTATTTAAGAAATATTATTACCTAGTTTAAAATAAATAAAATTAACTAGATATATTTAATCTAAGTTACTCTAAAATCTAAGATAATTATAAAATAAATAGAGTAAGAATTTAATTTCCTAATTTAATTAAAAATAAGTAGATTTAATTATATAAATAAAGACTTTAATTTATAAAATTAATATAAATTAACTAAGATTATTTAATTTATAAGGTCTAGCTATTAAATATATTATCTTTTTTAACTTAATTAATTTAAGTATTAAACCGGCGTTTAACCTATTATTAAGTATATACTAGGATAAATAGTTAATTATTAATAATAAAAAAACCGTTATTAATCTTTTATATTATATTTATTTTTTAAAAATCTATTTAAGTCTATCCTTAATTAAAGGAGAATTAGAGTAATATTCTTAATTAATAAAATAAATTAATAGAATCCTTATTATATTTATTATTATTAAAATTATAAATTTAATTTTACCTTAGACTTATCTACTACTTAGATTAAATTAAATATTAATAATATATATATTATATTTTAGTTTATCCTAAAGTTAATATTCTTAAATTAACTATTAAATTATTAATTACTAAGATTCTTTATTTTCTTTATTCTTACCTAAATTTGGATTTTTTTTTAAAAGAAATCTAGCTATAATCTTAGCCTATATATATTTTTAATAGTTAAGATAGAAATAGATTTCCTATATTACCTCTTAATAATTTTTATTATTATACTTTATTTTTAATATCCCGCGGCCTATTTAATACTACTTAAATATTTATTTAAGAAAATATTATATTATTCGCTTCTAAGATAAGTGCTATATATAGTTAATATATAAATAGGACTTAAAAACTTTAGCGTTATATAAAGAGGAATATACTAGCTCTTAAGCCGTGTTTCTAACTATATAATAATTAAAATACTCTATTTAAACGCACCTACTCCAGTAAATCTAGCTATAGTTAGAGTAATAAATATTATTATAATAATTTTATATCTCCTCTTTCTATTTTAAGTTCTCTTTAAGATTAACTTATTTCTAATTTAAATTATTTTTTAGCTTTAATTAATTATATAGTTATATTTATACCTTTAGTATTAGGGGCCGGCCTAGAGTAGATTAATAGGGGTGTAATATAACTAATAGAATAAAGCTAAGGAAGGAATCTATGGAGCGCGCAAGGGATTGATATCAATATGCGGTAACAATAACTACGGGTGCTAAGTTAAATAGACATAGCGCTATATTAGGTTAATAAATAAGTAAGTAAGTAAGTAAGTAATGAATAGCTAGACTATAATATTACCCCCCTCTTTAAGTAAGTATCAACCCTAATACTCAAAACAGGTGGTTTATAGTCTATTAGGCCTGCCAGGCTTTTTAGAGTATTGTTAATAAAAGTCGGCGACTAAATCCGCAGCGTTTTTAAACTTATTATTATTTGTATTATATTACTGCTTATCTAGCCGTTCCTTATCCTTCCAGCGTATATAGAACTATAAGCGACGATTCCTACCTATTTATTAAGTATTTAAGATGTTGTTCAACTTCTATTCCTCTTCCTCGTTAACGACTATAGGCCCTAGGGGGTAATGCGTTATCTAGGTAGGGAATTAATTACGGCTTTATATAGAAGACTTAGATAAAATATATTATAGATTTATATACTTATTAAAAGCTCTAAGCGGTAGGAAGACCCTATTTTAGTAATAATCTTAAATAGCCTTAACATCTTATTATCTAGCTTCTTATTAGGACGCGCCGTAGTAATATTTTTACTTAATAGGAATATTAAGTCTCTTACCTTATAAATAACCTTAAATCGCTGGCGATTTGCCTACTTTATTATGCGTCTTTAATTTAGAGTAGACTACTCCTTTATAAATTCTAGAATATCCTCTATCTTATCCGCGATGTTATTAGCTTTAGCGGCTTGAATTCTCTTATAGGTTAATAGGCTAGGGTTAACTAGTAATAAAAAGGATATATAGGGGTGGAAACCTTTATTAGCGAAGAAAAGGAATATACTAGTAGTATTAGTAACTATATTATTATTAGTGAATTTGGTTATAGGCAGCTAATATACCTAATCGTCTTATATATATAAGTAATAGGTCCTTAATTATTACTTAATATTCTAATTTACCCTTTCTGTTTGCCTATTAGTTTTTGGGTGAAAGGTTGTGGATAGATTGGCTGTGATTTATAGTTAGTTGTATAGGGTTTTCTAAACTAAGGATATAAATTAGGGTCCTTAATTAAATATAATTAAGTTTGGGAGACTATAGGTCCTAAAGATATAGTTAAGTAGGATATTTATTATAGCTTTAATAGAGGTTCCTTTATTAGTTATAGTATAAAGGGTATAATGTTTTTCCTTAGAAAGGCGATTTATTAATATATAGATTATATTCTAGCCCTTAAAGGTAGGAAGGCTGGTAATAAAATCTATTAAGATATTTTGTTAATGCTACTTAGATATAGGTAATGGCTATAGCAGTCTATTATACTTATCCCTTAGGGCCTTGCTTTTTTAGTAGGTATAATAGTTATAAATATATTAAGCTACTTCCTTCTTTATACTAGGTTAATAGAATTGGCGTTTTAATATTTTTAATATTTAATCCCTTCCTAGGTAACTATTTATAGGCTGGTTATAGCCTTCTCTTATAATATCTAGGTATAGCTTAAGTGATATAGGAACCTAAAGGCGGTCCTTATAAAATAAGGTATAGTATTACTATAAGTAATGCCGTAGATTAATGCTTTTGAATATTTAAGTTAAATTCTTTTTTATTATATCTTATACCTAACCACATTCCTTATCATCTTAATTTGCTAATATGATCTTAGTATATAGTGATAGCTTTTTATTTATTATCATATTAATTTATTTATCTATAGCTTTACCCCCCCCTTAGCCTCTTAGTCTATTAAGGGGTTATAGTTATAACCCTAAAAGTATTCCGGTAAGAGTAGGGCTCTATATTAATGCTTTAAACGTTTGTCTTCCTTATTAGTTAGAATTAAATTAAGTATCTAAGTTAGCGTGTTCGTCTTTTTATTTAATTTTCTCATCTGGTATATGATCTTAAAGTTATATTTAACTAACTTCTTAATTTATTTTACTTAATAATATATTAATTTCTTTGTCTGTATAAAGTATTTTAAGCTCTTATAGTTGGTGAAGATTTATATAGGGATATTAATTAACTCTAGCTTAGAATACTAGTATTCTAAATAGTGAACTATTACTAGGAGTTCTTTATTATAGATCTTATAGTTATATTTAGCCGGTATTATATTCTTACTATAGAAAGCTATTAGGTGGAGTACTCCCTCATTGTCTATTTATAATAGAATTTTACTATTAATATAGTCTGAAGAGTCCGTCTCTAGTACCGTAGAGTAAGACTTCTTATAATATTAAAGGACTGGGGTACTAGTAACTAGATACTTTATTTTTTTAAACGCGGCTTAGCAGGCTTTTAATTATAAGAATAAATAGTCCTTCTTTATTAGGGTTACTAGGGGCTTCACTATCTTTAAAAAGTCCTTTATAAAATAATGATAGAAGTTATAGAATCTTATAAAGGACTATATCTCCTTAAGATATATAGAGACCTCCTATATAATAACCGCTACAACTTTATCTAGATCTATCTTTAAGTTAGTAGTAGATATTAAAAAACCTAAGAACTTTATCTCTTGCATATAGAATTTGTACTTATCTATATTAACTTATAGCCCTGCCTTATATAGTTATAGTAGGACCTTCCTGATATGTTCCTAGTATTCCTTCTTTATCTTACTATAGATTAGAATATCATCTAGGTATACCTAGTAAAAGTTATTTAGGTATTTAAATAGATTGTTATTTATATACTGTTGGTATAAAATAGGTTCTCTAGTAAGCCCGAAGGGTAATATATAGTATTTAAATACTTTAAAGGAAGTAGTAAAGATAGTAAAGTCCTTATTATTTAGATACATATAAAGCTTATTAAATATGGTGATAATATTAAGCTTTATTAAATATTTATAGCCTACTATCTAGGTTAGTGCCTCCTTTATAAGTAGGATTGGGTAACAATTTTAAATTGTAATAATATTAAGTTTCTAGTAGTTGATGTAGAACCTTAGGCTACTATTATACTTCTAGATAAATAATACGGGGGACGTATAGGGTGTAGTACTTGGTGATATAAAGCCCTTTTATAGGTTTTCCTCTAGATATTCTTTGACCTTCTATAACTTAAAACTGGATATAGGGTAGAGTCGACTTTACGGCGGCTTCTTACCTAGCTCTAGCTCAATCTTATGGTTATAGGGTTGGTGTGGGGGAAGTTTTTTTACCTTATTCTTATTAAATATATTGATGAGATTATAGTATTCCTTAGGGAGCTTCCTCTTAATAATATCTTCTAGGTATATTATAGTTTTATATATAGCCTCTATAAGGATACCCTGCTTTAGTGCTTGATTAATTTCTGCGATAGTTATAGAGAAGTACTGAACTTAATGTTTCTTTAGATTATAGGCTAATATATTAAAGGCGGCTGTACTGATTTAATAAATATTTAATAACTTATCTTCTTTAGGTGAGGGGGTATAGGTGTTTGATTATTTATCTAAGGTTGATCTGGCTTGGATTTAGTACCTAAGGTAAACTCCTTTAGGGACTTCCTTAACGTTGATTTGAGCGGCTTTATTATATTAGATTTGACTTTGATAACTATATTAGGGGTAGGAGGTTTAACTTATAAAATACCTTTATAATTATATCGTTCTAGAATAAAGATGATATAATTATCAGCTATATTTAATATAACCTTGTGCTTATTTATTTAGGGTTTCCCTAGGATAATATACTAGTTACTAAGGTTAGTAATTAGTATAGGTACGGTGGATTCCTAATAATTGCCCACCCTTATAGAGGGGTATATAGTATAGGTAATAGGTTTTTTTCTTATTTTACTATTATAACCGTAAAGGTAGCGGGGTTTTGATAGGGGTATTAATAAGATATTAAGAGTATTGGATACAATTTACGCTTCTTTTTTATTAATAAATAAGTAGGCAGTAGTACTGGTATCAGCGAGAGCTTTAGATTAATATTTCTTTTCTTAAGCTAATAATATAATAGGGTGTATAAATGAACGTCTATTAAAGGGATTATATAGATTTATTAATAATAAGAATAGAAGGTCCTTAGGGGCGACTTCCTTAAGGACGGCTAGTTTTTTAAATTTAATAAATCCTTAACTATTTTATTGAAGCCTTCCTTCCTATCCTCCTCACTACCAATCTCCCTGACTGCCTTATGATGATGCTTGGGGTATACTACCTGGAAATATTCTTTCTTATTGTAGTGGTAACACTTCGTTAACTCCTTTGTTCCGAGTGAGGCATCCTTGCGGGGTGACTGGGAATGACGGGGTTACGGGGGTGCTAATAGCTTGATGGAGGGACGCTTTGCGGGGATGATATAGGCGGGGGTAGCGGTGTGGGTGGTCTTTGGTGCCTGAGTCGTAGTTGTAGCGTTGGAAGTTGTACGGGCAGTAGGACGATTTATCGCTACCGAAGCGCGGTCCTTGCGCTCGCTTATTGCTTGTTGTTGGCGGTTGACTTTCTGGTAAAGATCTGCTAGTTGCTTTAACGTATTGAACTCTATAGGTGTAGTAGTGATGGTCTCCTGTAGCCGGAAGTTAACCTTATCCTTTAACTTATTGATCATGGTCTCTTTATTTAGCTTTAGGTAATTGGTAAATATGCGGAAACTAGAATAGAAGGTGGTAAAGGGGTTACTACTTTTCTATTTTAGGTTTTTAAAGCTACGGCGTATATTATCCTTCTTATAAGGGTTGTCTATAATATTGTTTAGGGTTTAAATCATATTCTCTAAGCTAATAAAGTAACTTAAATTATTAATATAGTAGGCCTAGATGTGTTAAGCTGCGGTGTCTTTAGTACGCGAGATTATATAAATAGCTTTTATATTATCGTCTATATAATGGTCCTAGTTAATAGTAAGTTTATCTTAGATACGTTGGATCTAATCCTCTAGGGACACCTTATTATTTATTTTGGTAAATAGAGGTGGGTTAGGGATCTTCTAAGAGCGCTTTATACCTAGAATTATAAAGCTAGGGGTGGTCTGTCTGGATAATACGTGTTTAGTTATTTATAGGTTTATAATCTCTTCTTCTAACTTTTTTATATAGTGTTTTTAATAGATTTCCTCTACTTTTAAGTTCCTTACTTTTTCTTATGCTACCTTCTTAAGGTGTTGAGCTAATAGGGCTGTAATATAGGCTATATCCACCTTATCTATTAAAGAGTTCTATTCTTCTATATAAGAGAGGGTGGTATCTCGCTCTTAGCGGAGCTTATCTAGTACTTGTAATAGCTCGGCTAGGTTAGTCCTTACTTAGTATTATAGTTGATTAATATTCTAGATATCCTATAGGGTTCTAGCGTTTTTAGGGCTGGTAGTTATATCTTTTAATAGGAAGTTAATGTAATAGTGGCTTGCCTTTTAAAGGATCTCCTTATAGGCTTAATCTATATTTATAAAGGTGTTGTTGGTATAGCTTTAAATTATCGCAAATAGTTATAGATTTATATAGAGGTTTTAAGTTTTTTATTTTAATATTAATACTTGTGTTGTCTTAGGGTAGATACCGTTCTTAGCTTATAAGCTCTTTTTAGGGCCTTATTTTACTGGTATACTACTTTAAGTAGTCTTTACTTAATAGCGGTTTATTACTAGCTATTAGGCGCGTTACTATATCCTAGGGGTTGGTTTCTCTACCGCTTCTTTATAATGTCAAATATTAATAGTTATTATACTATTTATTTAACCTCGCTGGTATACTTACAAGGGTAGGAGTAATAGTGGGCTTTATTTTACTATTAGGGGCCGGCTTAGAGCAGATTAATAGGGGTGTAATATAACTAATAGAATAAAGCTAAGGAAGGAATCTATAGAGCGCGTAAGGGATTGATATTAACATGCGGTAGCGGTAACTACGGGTACTAAGTTAAATAAGCATAGCGTTATATCAGGTCAATAAATAAGTAAGTAAGTAAGTAAGTAATGAATAGCTAGACCGTAACATTTAGAACCTATTTAAGTTATTCTTATTATATTTAGAAGTAAAATATTTAATATTACTTATACTACTAATATAACTAGAGATTGATAATAGAAGATAAGTCCTTTTACTTTTATATTTTAGGCGGGTATTTTTAAAGGTTATATTTCTATTATTTTAATATAGTTAATAAATATTATATATTATTATTATTTTCTATATTCTCTTCTATCTATAGTTGGTTAATCTTTACTTATAATATTATTCTTAGCGGCTTAATAAGAAGTCTAAAAAACTTTATAGTATTTAATATTATAAGAGGTTCTAAAGTCTCTCTAATTAATAATAATTTATTCTTTTCTTAAGTCCCTTCTTATTAGATAGGTACTTAGGGAGAGTTAATTTATTAATAATTATTAAATAATATATTAATTAAGAGTTATAGATCTAAAGATACTTATTTAATAATATATAAATTAAACTTTAGTTAAATATAAAGACTAGGTAATATATAATATTTATTTATAGCTAGTAATATAATAATATATAGTACTAAATATACTAGGACGGAGATAATAATATAGTGGTATATTATATTAATCCTAAAATAATAATCTAGTTATATATAGTATTAGAAATACTAAGATAGAAACGGTAATTTAATAGTATATTATATTAATCTTAAAATAATTATCTAGTAATACGCGGTACTAGTTTAAAGGTGGTTATATAATAATATATAGAGCTAGATACTAAATACTAGTATATAATACTATAACTAGATTAAAGATAATAAATAAGGAGTATACTATACTAAAAACGCTAAGTATTAATATACTATATTAAGAATATATACTAGGGATACTAAGAGTAAATATATAGGATCTAGAGATTAAAAGTAAATATATAGAACCTAAAAACTAAGTATAAAGATATAGAACTTAAAAACTAAAGGTAAATATATAGAACCTAAAGACTAAAAGTAAATATATAAAATTTAAAAACTAAGGATAAAGATATAGGACCTAAAGACTAAGAATAAAGATATAGAACTTAAACTAGACTTAAGATACTAAAAGTAAAAATATAGAATCTAAATATTAAGGGTAAATATATAAAATTTAAAAACTAAAAGTAAATATACAGAACCTAGAAATTAAGGATAAAAATATAAAATTTAGAGATTAAGAGTAAAGATATAGGATTTAGACTAAGCTTAAAATACTAAGAGTAAAGATATAGAACCTAGATACTAAGAGTAAATATATAAAATCTAAAGATTAAAGGTAAATATATAAAACCTAGAAACTAAGTATAAAGATATAGAATTTAAAGACTAAGAATAAATATATAGGACCTAGAGACTAAGAATAAAGATATAAAATTTAAATATTAAAAGTAAATATATAGAACTTAAAGACTAAGGGTAAAGATATAAGACCTAAAAACTAAAAGTAAAAATATAGAATTTAAAGACTAAGAATAAAAATATAGAATTTAGAGACTAAAAATAAATATATAAAATCTAAAAACTAAGAGTAAAAATATAGAATCTAAAGACTAAGAATAAAAATATAGAACTAGACTAGACTTAAAATATTAAGAATAAAAATATAAAACCTAGATACTAAGAATAAAGATATAGAATCTAGAGATTAAAAATAAAAATATAATATTTAAATACTAAGAGTAAAGATATAGAACCTAGAAATTAAGAGTAAAAATATAGTACTTAAATACTAAGGGCGAATATATAATATTAGGACTAGGCTTAGAATAATACTTTAATAATATATAATATTAGAACTAGGTTAAAGATAATAATTTAATAATAAATAATACTATAAATATATATCTAGACACTAATTACGAATATATAGTATTAGAATTAAGCTTAGAATATTATTAGTTAATATCTAATACTAGAACCCAGCTAGAGTATATAAATTTAGGATTAATATATAAATAAATATTTAAGAGTTTATAAATAAAAAAAATAACTATCTAAAACTATTAATAGGATATTTAAAATTAATTAGAGCTATTAATCTTATTATATATATCTTAAAGTAATTATATATATTAAACTTAATTAAGAAAATAACTTAATATATTAAACTAAAGCCTAATAGACCTAAGGCTAAGAATTATATAAAAATTAAATATAAATCTCCGACCTTCTCTATATCTAAGAATATAGGAAAATACTATAATATATAAAGTAATAAAAGACTAAGAAGCGGGATTAATTAATAAAATAATTAAGAACTAAAAAATTAGAATATTAATTTAATATACTTCCTAAAAAGATTTTAAAAATTTCGAGGATAATATAAGAAGGGGAAATAAAAAATATAAACTAGATAATTAATTTAATAGAGTTTATAGGGTGCCTAGTTACTATAGAGAAAAAACGAGAATTATATAATTAAAAAAATAGCGGAAAGATAGAAAGAAGATATCTATAATATTAAATAAATTTTTATAAATTCTTATTATTTCTTCTCCTCTTTATCTTTATAATCTATCTTTATTATTTTAATAAATAGAGTTGTTTCTTAACCTAATCTATACTCCTTATTATTTTAAGTTTAGATAAATAGTATTTACTCTTAAGCTAAAGTATCTACTATTATTTAATAAGGATTATATTTATCTAGATATTTATCTAAACTATCTAATAAATTAATAAAGAGATTAGAGGATTTATATTAATATAAATAATATTATTAATCTAAATCCTTTATTTCTAAATATAATATTTAATTTATAGACTTTATATAACTTAATTAAAAAGCTAATACTATTTATAAATAAAGGGGGGAAATAATCCTTAATAAAAATCTTCTAGATATAATATATTACGCGGATTTTATATAAGTCCTATATAGATACCTTAAATATTATCGGCTATATTAAGAATTAAGTAAATAAAAACTTCTAAGAGAAAAAATATTAATATTAAAGCTATTAATAAGCTAATAGTAAAATAGAGGCTTTAATAGAGTTTAGATATAACTAATTATTATATAATAACTATATTAATTAAGCTTAGAAATACTTTCTTTAAGAAAAGTTTTAGACGATATTAAATAAGGTTTATAAGTTGAGCCTAGCTACTTATATTAATTTAAAGATATATTTATTAATAGGTCTCCTAATATTTATACTAATTTCTATTAATTAAACGACTTCTCTTCTTAATAATAAGCGTTTAGCGAAAGATAGTCTTTTATCTTATAAATTTAAAAAGTAATATTATTCCTAATAAAATTATTAATAAAAATAGATAAATCCTCTAGTTATTATAAAGATAAAGATACTAACCGCGAGCTAGAAAATAGTCTAGAAGATAGAAGATTAAATAAGATAAGCTAAAAACCTTATATAAATCTAATAAGAGTTAATAGAAATTTAATAGTATATATAGATCCTTATTATAGGACTAAAATATTATTATTAATAAATAAATAGTCTTTTATAGCTGATATTTAAGCTAGATAAGTTAGATAAGTAAGATAAGAAAATAGAAGCCCTTTAAATAAAGTAAATAACTTTAATAAATATTCTTTAATAATTATCTAATAACTATACTTAAGATAAAATTTATAGAAAACTAGCTTTATTATTATTAAATTTATTATTACTATTATAACCCTTATAGTCCTAAGGGTGGATTATATTAAACTTCTTATTAAATAACTAGATTTCTATAAAGCTATATAGTACTCTAGTTTAATATTCTCTCTTATTAATTAATATAATTAAAGGATTTTCTTAAAGCCCTTTCTAGAGATCTTAGTTTAATATTATATAAATAGTGATAAGCTTAATAACTAGTTTTAATTAAAAACCCTTAATAAAACAAGCTTAGATTTATTAATAAGTTAAAAAGAATTTAATATTAAAAACTAAATAAAGCTATTAAGTATCCACCTTAAATCCTAAAAAGCTGAGAAAGCTAAGAGGGGCTAATAAAATTAAAAAAACTAAGTTAATTTAAAGAGATAGGAATAAGAATAGAAACCTAGTATATTAATTAGAAAGATATTAATAAAGGATTCTTATTAATTTTATTTTAAAGTAATAAAACCCGCCTAAGGTATTAGATTAAAGAAAGGAATAAATAATAAAATAAGAAACTAGACTATTTCAAGTAGGATATTTTAATATATAAGGCTTAATATTAAAAGTTTAGATAATTATATAGAGTCTATTATAATATTAATTTAATTTTATATTTTTAATAGAAATATAGTATATTGATTATCTTAAATATTAATAAAATTATTAGATAATTACGTTAATAAAGAAACTACTATAGAAAGAATATTCTTATAATTAAATAAAGAGAGGGATTTATTTAATTACTAATTATATAATATAAAATTAAATTTAAGGAACTTCTATAATCTAAGATTATATAATTACCTTTATTATTAAGAAATATATTATTTTAGGTATTTATTTTACTCTATCCTTACTACTAGTAGATATAAGAAGGATATTAATAGAGATAAAATAGTTAACTATAATTATAAGTAATATTAACACTTAATTTTATACCTTAAAATATTAATAGAGAACGCTAGGCCCTTAAGAATAAACTAAAAAAATTAAAGCTTAAATATAATATTATTAATTAACCTAGCAAATCTCTATATAAGAAGAGAAGTAGAGATAGTTAATTCTAAAAAAATAATTAATAATTAACTATACCTTTATAGCCTTAAGCTTATATAATATATAATTATACTTAATTTATAATTAATTACTAGGGATATAGACTAACTATTAATATATAATATATATTATTATATCTACTAATATTCTTACCTAATTAAAGGGGCCTTAATTTCTATAATTTTAGATAAATAAATTATAGTAGAAGTTAATTTAATAAAAGATAACTTAAAGCTTTTAATAGAAAATAGAAAGAGTAGAGTAAAAGTACTTTAAAATAAAAAATATTAATAAGCTAAATATAATATTAATAGAGATATATTAAATAGTTTTATAAAAGACCTTAGGCTTAATTAATATAAAGTTTAAAAATTATATTTAATTTAAAGTATTTCCTATATTACTAGTCGTTTTTATAGTATATAGTATAACTATTAGGTCCTATTTATATAAAAAAGTGGTAGCAACGTCTAAGGAAAATAGGTTAATTTAAGTAAATTTAACTATATAAGCTTAAGGTATTAATACTTTAACTAAGATCTATACTAACTTAAGTAGATAATATTAAGTTAAAGAAAAACCGTAGAAACCTAATAAAGCGAGGAAGAAAAAAAAAGGGTAGAGAATATTATAAGAACTATAGCTATAAATAATATAGTTTATAATAAATAAGGTGGCTAAGGAAATCTACTATTAAGATACGCTGAAAAACTATAAAGTAAATAGGATTTATATTTAATTAATAAAAACATTAGTAGAAATTAACTTTATCTTAATATTAAATTACTTATTCTTCTAATACTTAATAATAAAGCGGACGCTAGCGGCTTAAAATAAAATAGAAATCTATTTCTTAATTAAGAATAGTATAGAAGAAAGGATAATAAATAATTTTTAATTTATTATATTAATTTATATATTCTAAAAGGTTTTTAAATAAATATTATTACAACGCTTTAATAAATAAATATAGATATATTTATATCCTAGTTAAATAGGATTTTAAAGCTATTATTCTACCTATATAAATACTATAATAATATATTATCTTCTTAATATATAGATTTATTATATTGTTATACTCTTAGACTTTCAATCCATCTTTAATATTATAAATTATAATTAATTAATATAAGTCTTAATTAATTAAGGTATTTTAGAATATCTAATTTTATTAATTAATAGCCTTATAGTATACTAGGTCTAATCTTAGATATTAATAAATTAAGAAGTTTCTCTATAATTCTTTTAGATTTAAGGGGTATTATAAGGCTTATTATTTTTCTTTATCCTTTTTAATCTCTTTATTAATAACCTAGTAATAATTCTAAATTCTATTAATTAAACTTTATTAACTTATTTATTCTATATAAATAACGAGAGCGTGATTATCTTATAGAATATAAATACTTAGTCTTAACTAAATATAATCTATTAATAGTTAATAGCGTATAGGTTATCTTTAAATATAAAGAAATACCGTTACTTATTTTAATAATAGTAATTAAATCGGCTATATTTTAGGAATAAGTTAATCCTATATATATAGGAATATAATTACCTTAGCTTTTATTTAACCGCTGATAGGATTAACTTTATTATAGAATTAAAATATTAAATTATTATTATCTATAAATAAATTAAATTCCTATAGTTATATTTTAATTTATAGAGGATAGCCAACTAGTTATATATATATAAGTAATATTTAGTATTAATATTAGAATATAGAACACTATTAATCTATATATAGAATTAGATAAATCCTTAAAATAAAGAAAGATTCTAAGAAGTAATTAAAGAGTAATTAAAGATATTAAAGTAAATCTATAAAACTTAAACTACTTAATAATAAATATTTATAAATCTCTATAGACTAGTTATATTATTAACTTATTTTAAAACTTTATATACTTTATATTAAGACACGTTAAATATAATTTTAATAGATAGTCCTTTATAATAAATATTATAACAAAAGGAGAAAGATAAGAGTAGTAAAATCTTTATAAATTAATTAAGAAATAGTCTAGAATAGACTTAATTTAAGTTATAAGGAAATTTTTAATTAATAATATTAGGAGCACTTTATCAACATTTATAAAAAAAATATTAGAAAATAGTAGAAAGTAATATTTAAGAAAAACCTCTAACTAGCTAGATCCCTATAATTTCACGCTAAATCTTAAATCTATATCTTATAAATAGAATCTTTAATACAGCGCTAAAGAATTAAAAATTATTACTATAATATTATTTAAGCTAGTTTACGTAGGGAATAATCTGTTTATATAGAAAAGAATTTTA
Source organism: Cladonia rangiferina (assembly GCA_023065455.1). Lineage (NCBI taxonomy): Eukaryota > Fungi > Ascomycota > Lecanoromycetes > Lecanorales > Cladoniaceae > Cladonia > Cladonia rangiferina. The sequence goes on from JAJREH010000043.1 coordinate 64,957, forward strand.
ATAAAGTTATAAATTCTACTAGGAATTACTATATTTAAATTAATTAAATAAAGCGTAAAGATAGGTAAAGTAATAATAAAAATTAATAATAATCTAAATAATAAAAAGCCCCTTAAAAAAAAAGAGAAAATTTATAAATATAGATTTTTAATTAAATAAGGATCAATTTATAAATATTATAAAATATTTAATAATCTTAAAAAAAGTTCTTAAAGATACTAAGATATATTAATAAAAGATATAAGAGATATTAATAGATAATACTAATCTTAAAATAACTTAAAAAGTATTAATTCTAAGATAACTTAAAAAGTATTAATCCTAAGATAACTTAAAAAATATTAGTTATAGGAAGACTTAAGAAGTATTAGTTAAAAGTAAATATTAACTATATTAATTAAGAATAAACGTTAATTATATTAATTAAAAGTAAATATTAACTATATTAGTTAAGAGTAGATATTAACTATATTAATTAAAAGTAAATATTAACTATATTAATTAAGAGTAGATATTAATTATATTAGTTAAGAATAAATATTAAATATATTAATCTTAAGCGGACGTAAAAGGTAGTCTTCTTAAAAAAAAGAAAAAATCTTAAAAAACTAAAGAAAGTAAAGAAGGGGTTAAAGAGAGTATAGGTATAAAAAGTATAAATAACTTATCTTACCTTAATATATAAGGTTAATAAAAGGCTAAATTAGTAGAGAAAAAGAACTAAAAACCTAAAATAAGGAAGAGAAACTAAATAAAAATAAACACTAAAAAAAAATAAAAGCTCTATTAAATATAGTTTATAGATTAAATTTATTATTCTTAGAAAATTACTCCTAAAAGAAAAGAAAAGGATAGGAAAGAACCTTAAATTAAAAAGATAAAAAAGGAAAATTAAAAAAAGAACTAATAAAGGTATTTTAAAGAGATTAGTTATAGGTAGAAAGCTTATCTAGAAAAGAATTATATAAATTAAAAAATATTTTAAGATTAAATAAGTATAGTGAATTTACTTAACCTTATAATAAATAAACTAGCGTAATAATAAATTAAATCTTTTACTTAATAAGACTATATATTAGAGAAAATTTAAAGACGTAAATATCTTACTTTATAAAAATAAGTAGTGGGTTATATAAAGGATAAGAAATTACTTTAATAAATTAATTATAATATTAATTATATTTTATCTTTTAAATGATAATTAATATACACTAAAGAAAATACTATAAAGAGAGAAGTTTAGAATTTATAATAAAAATAAAGTTTTATTTTTTAAAAAAGAGGATAAAAAGTACTCTCTAAGCTTATTAAAGGGTTATTATTTAATTAATATTATAGATAGTCGTTAAAAAGCCCGTAAAGCGAAATATTAAGGAATAGAATAGAAGGTATATAAAAACTTATATAATTATAAAGTTATATTAAACCTACGTTTTTAACTTTATATAGGATAATAAGATCTACCCTTTAAGTATATAAGTTAGCTAGTTTTAAATAGTTTAATAAATTAAACCTTTAACTTTAATTCTTTAATAAATTAAATTCCTAACTCTAACTTTAATATGGTTGTCCCGCTCGCCGGGTTTTCTTCGAGTTAAAGTTTCCTAACTTTATCTTAAGTCTCTCAAGCGTTATTTACTCTAAATATTCTTTCTCTATTCCTCTCTATATAATGTGTTTTTCAACTTTAAATCTTAAAAAATTCTTTCCCTCGACTCCTATAAAAAATTAGAAAATCTCTTATTTTTACTTTTAATTATCACGCTAACCTTATTAAGGAATATATCTCCAAATTTATATATATATACTAGATATGCTATATTATCCCCTTGTAAATTCCTAGACTAAAATTACTACTAGAAATAATTAAACTGGTGTCTAGAAATTAATTTAACTTAACCCCTTATTTTAGGATTAGGGTTAGGGTTCCCTATATAAATTTTATTTAACTAATATCCGGTTGAATATAGTATTAAGGATAGTAATTATTATAAGATAGAATATAATATAAAATAATTATAAATAACTTATAACTAGCTCTTATTATTATACTATATAATCTCTTTTAGAAATTTACTAGATTATTTAATATACGGCTAAATAAATTATTACTATAAATAGAATTATTATATATATAGATTAGCTTCTATCTAGCCTATATATAAATTAAAGTAAGAATAACTAGATTAAGGCTATTATCTTTATTATTTAAGAAGTTTTAAGATAAAGAGTTTAATAGACTATTTTACTAATTAATAGAAAATAATATAGATAAATATATTAAAGAAGATAAAGAATAGAATATAAGTATAGATATAATAAGATTAATAAAGAAGTTATTCTCTAAGCTATAGTTTCTATTAAAATATAATATTAATATATTAAATCTAAGGTTTATAGTACTATTATTAAGTATAGATTCTATTTTAATAAAGACTTTATTAGAAGCTTTATCTAAGAACAATTAAGTTAAGAGAATAAGATAGGAATTAGATATTATTAAGAAGAATAAATATTAATTAATAAACCTAATAACTCTAAGTTTAGATTTCTAAAAATAAAAAAAGATAGTAGTAGGGATTAAAATCTAGAATAGATTTAGAAATCTAAATTTAGAGAGAGTTATTAATAGACTTACTAAGTAAATTTATTATATTAAAAATAATTAAGATATTAACTATAGTATTTAATTTATTAAAAGTATTATTATTTTAATTCCTAGAGATATCCTTCTTATTAATATTATCTTTATTTTTATCTAGCTACTTATCTTTATTATTATCTATATCGCTTTTATAATCTACGATAACTAGTTAGCGGGGTATAAGTAAAAATTAATTAATTACTAAGATTATTAGAATAACTACTAAGATTACTAGAATAGGTAATACTTAATTAATTATTAATATTTATTTATAGTCTTTATATTATTTTTATTAAATATATTAATTAATCTTTTTAATCTTAGAATTTATAGCGTGAGTAGATATATTAATTTAAATTAAATAAAAATAATAGAGTAATATCTATTAAATAATAAAATATAGATAAAGAAGGATTAATAAATAGGATAGGAGCTAAGAATAAATAAAAAAAAATTTAAAAATACTTAACTCTTAATATTAAAAAAAGAAAGATAAGTAAATAAATAATATAAGAAGTAAATAACTTTATATACTTAAAATTAATTATATTAAGGTAAGTCTTTAAGTAATATTAATAAATTAACTACTAGAGAGAAATCTTATAGGTAAATTAACTAATAAATTTAATTAAGAAATTTTAATAAAATTTATAATTATAAATTCCTCTAAAGCTAATAATATTATTATAAGATTATTATAAACTTAAAATTTAACTAATTATCTATTTAATAATTTTTATAGGATTGAATTAATCTTAATTAATTTAAATAACTTTTAATATTTAATATTTTAAATATTAATCTTTCTTAAATATAATCTATTAATAACTTTTATATATTAAGAGATGATTTTAATTAACTATTAGATTTAAGCTTTTAATAAAAATATATATTTTTTTTATATAGAAATCTAAGTAATCTAACGAAGTCGTTAGAGTAAAGATTTTAACTAAGTTCTATAGATTTACCTAGTAACCCTAACCCGGCTACTCGTATAACAAGATATTTAAGCTTTAAATACTTTAAATATAAGTATTTTAACACGACTAAGATTAAATATATAAGAAAGGGCTTTCTTTCTTATAAATAAACTTTCCTTCTATATATTTAACTTATATAATAGAGAGAAGTTTATAGCTAATAAATATTTAATTACTTATATTAATTTATACTTATATATTTTTTAGTATCTAAAGGAGTTAAATCCCCCTATTATATATAAATATTAATTAATTATTAAATTAATTATTAAATTAATTATCTATTTATATTATATTTAATTAATACTTTAATAATTAGATATTAAAAGATAAATTTATAAAATAAAAGCTTTATAATTATTATCTTATCTATAGTAATTAGAATACTTAGATATTTTATATAATTATTTCTTTATAATTATTATTTTAATATATTTAAAATATTAAGCTTTAGAAAGTTTTTAAATATTTTAATATATCCGCCAATCTATTAAGCGTAAATATTATTAAGTATAGAATTATAAATTAATATAAAGAAATCTATTTAATATTTTTAGTTAAATTTCTAAGAAATAGAACTAAAATCTCTTTATTATATAATAATTAATTATTAAAAAATAGATAAAACTATTTAATTATTAATATATACTTTATTAGAAAAAATTAGAAGTACTATAAAGTTTTTTTTATATTTTAATATATTTAAGGCTATTATACTAAGATAAGGATTATAAATATTTTTAAAAAAAAAATTAATTTTTATAAAATTAAAGATATTCTTAACGCTATTACTATAAATAATATATTAAATAATAGAATTATAATAAAGGCTATAATAAAAACTATTTAATAAAAATATAAATTAAATAATAATAATAATAATCTTTAGTTTATTAAATATCTTTCTTATTTTATATATATAATTTAGCTTATTATTAGTAAATTATTTAATAAAATTTAAATTACTTTAATAAATAAAGAGCTTTAAGTAATATAGAATAAGTATTTAAATAAATAAAATTTAAAAATTATTATAATTAAGATACTATTAACTTTTATAAAAATAATTAATTTAATAATTAATTTAATAATTACTTTAGGCTAAGCTATTTATTCTAATAAATCTATAAAATAATAATATATATTAATATAAGTTTTTTATATAAGGAATAATTTATAACTATATAAGAGTAAAGAATAATAATAGAAAAAATTAGATTTACTATCTTAATCTATAGCTTCTTTATAAAAAACTATCTTAATATATTAAAAATTTTAAAGCTTTTCTAAGATATTAAAAGCTAATAAAATTTTATATTATATATACTTATTTATATCTATTAATTAAAACTAGATCTTAAGGCGTTTTTTAATAAATATAAAATAAAGTTCTTAAGACTAGATAAAAAAAAATAGTTTTAAATAAAATATTTAATTAATATTATAAAATCTTTTTATAAATATATATAAGTTATTAGTACTATTTAATAACTAATACTTTATTAAATATTTAAAATTTATAATAAACTCTTTAAATATTTAAAAAGAGTAAATAATTATTTTTTATAAAAAAGAATACTTTAAAAAATATAAATAAAGAAAACGCTTAATATAATTTATAAAAAATTAGTAAAATATTATATAAAGACTTAATTATTTTCTAAGTATTTTTATAATAAAGTTATATTATTTTATTTTAAGATAAAAAATATTATTTTTTAAAAACTCTTATAAATAATAGAATCTAGTATATAATTATAAATTAAGATATATTAAGAAATATTATAAAAAAACTTTAATAAATATATAGTAAATAAATATAAGATATTTTCTTTATAATTTATAAATATATTAAAGATAATATTTAATATTCTAAATAATTTAAATATTATTCTTTATAAAGTCTTAAAATAAATTAAGGATAAGTTTAATTATTATTAAAAAATTAATAAATACTATTCTATTTTAATAATTAATTTAATAATTATCTACTAACTTTTTTTAGCGTATTAGATTTTTAAGATTATATTAAAAATATAAAAAAATTTTATATTAAAACTTTTATAAATAGAATTTTTTATTTATTATATTCTTACTTTATCTATAATAAGAGTTATTGTCATGGAGCTGCTCTATGTTTTGGTAGTTGATGCCAAGACGGGTGCTTAGTCATCACCCGGAGCTAGTAGCTAGATAGACGAGCTCTTGCGCACCGCAGCTCTATCAATCATACATCTATCCATCCACCGCATATTCTGCATATTCTAGGAATAGAAGACCTTATCGCTGCAAAGCGCTAATCCCTTTATCGTCTCGTGACAACATGGTAGCAACGGCATAAGATCCAGTACTAAGATCCTCATTGCCTTCCTTTCGCCACTGCAAAGTGTTGAAAACCTGATTCATCGCTGCAAAGCGTCGTCGCATTATCTCGCTCATCTACCAGTGTCTTTTGAAAAAAGGACCTCTGAATCCTTTCAATAGGTATTCGATTCGATGGACGCTCTATCCTGAAAAGGCAAGCTGTTTACTCGACTCACCATCGCCTCACCGACGATCCTCATACAGGCCCTTCGTCCTCACCACCATGGCCGGCTTTACCAAGCAGCAGATCGCGAGCTTAGACGCTCTATTCGATAGGCAGTTCGACATCTTGTTTGATCGCCTGCAAGACGACTTCCGAAAACGATCCTCCGCTCCACCATCTGCTCAGCTATCTGCTCCATCGATAGCTGCCTCACCTGCCTCACCGCCAGCTCCACCCTCAGCTCCGCAAGCATGTGCCCCGACACCCCCGGAGCTTCCTCCGCAGCCGGCATGTCCGCTGCCCCCTACCAATCCACCATCCGTCAAGATCCTGCAAGAGGTGGAACATAAACATACATGGAAGCATAGAGCTTCAAAAGCGGTGCCGATAATCCGCGTTTCAAAAACCTTCGAGAACTGCATCGAAGGGCCACCCAAATCTGGTGGCATCCATATGCGTTTCTCGCGCGACGAGGAACCAGATGCATGGTATACAACCATGCTCAACCACAGGCAAAAGCTCGTCGAAGCTTTACCACATCCGGCTTAGTCCCATGCAGTCGGACGCCACCATTTTCTTTGCGATTCAACATCGCCCTGTTTCGACATTTTCTTGCTTGCAGCTTTTTTGACTTTTTCGACCTTCCGACCGCAGTCGCTCATTCCTCACCTTCTATTTAATCGACCATCGCTCGTCGCTTGCTTTGCCCCATCTGACCCTCCGAGGCGATCATTCACAAGTGATTTACATCATCGCTGTCGCATACATCGCTGTCGCTAGATTCCAACTTTCGGAGCGCAGAACCATGGAACTCCGCACCTGTTCCACCAACAACGCTGTCGCCCCTAGCAACCACGGGCTATGCAGCTTCCTATTGGCTGATGGTATGCAGGCATGGAATGCGCAATGCGATGGATATGCGCATAGGCAATGAGGGCATTGCTTTTCTTCGTTTTTTGTGGGCAATTGTCATGGAGCTGCTCCATGTTTTGGTGGTTGATGCCAAGACGGGTGCTTAGTCATCACCCGGAGCTAGTAGCTAGATAGACGAGCTCTTGCGCACCGCAGCTCTATCAATCATACATCTATCCATCCACCGCATATTCTGCATATTCTAGGAATAGAAGACCTTATCGCTGCAAAGCGCTAATCCCTTTATCGTCTCGTGACAGTTAATTATAAATAGATTTTTAATATTATTAATAATATATATTAAGTAAATTAGTATTTTAATTTAAATATTTTTTTAATAATTATAATCCTTAATTAATATAATTATATAAAAAATCTTAATAAATATTATTATATAAATTTATTTAAAGATAAAACTCTTAATAAAAAGAAATTTAAATATAAGTTATATTAATATAAGATAACTTTAGATAATATAATAAAGTACTAATATATTAATAATAAAAATAAGAATAATAATAATAATTAAATTAAAATAAATAGTTCTTCTTTAATAATTATAAACTTATAATATATTAATAATTATTAAGATATTATAATTAAAAAATACTAAAAAAAAATTAATTATAAAACTATCTTAGTTTAAAGGAATTTATTTAACGCGAGTATTTATATCTATAGATAATAAATAAAAAAAGATAAATAAAAGAACTAGGATTATTATATTTATTAAGAAAGAATAGTATATAAAGATTTTAGTTAAATAAATAAATAAATATAAAATAATTTAATAGTTAATTTAATAATTACTTTTATAGCTATATAATAGTAATATAGCTATAGTTATATAATAATAATAAAAGTATAGCTATATAATAATAATAAAGGTATAGCTATACTGAATAGAGTATAGCTATACTAAATAATAAGAGTTATTAAGTTGATCGAGTTAAACCCGAAAACCTATTATTAAGTTAGGTTTAGGTTAGGTTTTTAATCAGGCCCCTAAATTTAACCCGAAACCTAACCTGAACCCAACCCGACCTAGAACCCGTCGGGTTAAACCTGACCCGTTGCGCGGCGTATAAGAGCGCATATTTATAACAGAGTACGTCTGCATGAGCAAGCGGAGATCCAAGAGCAACTTCTTCAACTTCCTTCAGGAACAAGTATCGCCGTATGTTCTAGCCGAGCATACAAAATCGCTCCATAACAAGGGTCTGTGAATTTCCCAATGGAAGGTTATACCTACCAAACTCTAAGCGTGCATGAGCTCACCAGAGTCGTTGTTGTCGAACCCGGAACCTTCAATAACACAATACGGTGTTCCCTTTGCACTATTCCTAAACAGAGACTCACTCATACATCGGCGAAAGACTCTGATTTGCCTCTCATTGGAGAGAACTCTGACTCGATTGCAACGGCCTTGGAGCATAGCCGGCCAAGCTTACCTCAAGCAATCCATCGAGAGCTTGAGATTTCCGCCTCCGATGATCTAGTCTATAACGCTCTTTCCTACGTTTGGGGACCGCCAGAGTTAGATGCACCTCTCATATGTGATGGCCAGCATTGTCGTATCACCAAAAATCTCCACCAAGCGCTTCGCCGTTTCCGCAAACCTAATAAGCTTCTCTACATCTGGGTAGATGCTATCTGCATCAATCAAAAGGAGGCCGCTGAGCGCAGTGAACAGGTACAGCTTATGAAACAGATATATGAGCAGGCAGAGCAAGTTCTCATTTGGCTTGGAGATGAAGACGAAGAGACCCATCTTGTGCTACGGCTGCTCGGAGCTCACCGTAAAAAGGCCGACCAGCCATGGTTCCATGTTCGCACAGAGTTCGGCGCAGACGCACCAGAGTGGGCGGCCATGATAAGATGGCTCAACCGCCCTTGGTTCTGGCGAGTCTGGACAATCCAAGAAGCACGGGTCGCTAAGTGTGCCATTGTCTATTTTGGGCCCCACTCCATCGACCTAGCTATTGTTGACAGTGTACTTTCACTGCATATTTCTAGAGACGACAATCATGACCTGGCCGGTCATCTTGAGGAGGCTTTCCGTTTGCCAGGACTGTCGGTCCGGTTGAATGAGTCCAACACGTTCAGCTGTAAATGCCGGTCGCTATTAGATTTGCTTTTAATGTCACGAAGACATCAGGCTACGGATCTTCGAGACAAGGTCTATGGGCTGCTAGGGCTCGTTCAGGATATGTCTGAACAAGACCTCCAAAGCCCGCTCATCAACCCTGATTATAAAAAGGCAAAGGAGAAAGTATATAGAGATACAGCCCTGTTCATCATCGCGAAAGACTGTTCTTTTAAGGTCATTCAGGCTACCTATCACGGAGAGCAGTTTTTCTATCATAGGGATGTTCCCTCATGGGTCCCTCGTTGGGACCAGCAAGATGGCCCGATACTTCTCGCAGAACGGAGTGGCCCATCCTATAGCTTAAATGGAACCCGCATCCCTGTAGCCAATCTCAGAGACGGTGAAGATGGCTTGCTCTCTGTCAATGGCACTCTCGAGGCTACTGTGCGACTTGTCCTGTCAAAAATGTCGCAAAAGGCTCTGAGGGGATCCAAAGACCGAGGAGAGGCTACCGTATTTAGTCATTTGTGGGCAGAGTTGCGTAATGACTATGGAAACCCGATATACCTGGGGGGTCGTCATCTGATATTGGAATTCATCGAGGCATTGACAATTGGGATAAATGGGCGAGGAGAATTCTTCTATTACGACTACGATAGATTCTTTGAGACTCTTCATTGGATGTGGGGCCATGTTTTGGGCAAAAACGAGTCAGATACTGCAAGTCTACAATTTTGTTCCGACGATGATGCAGAATATATACAGGGAAGCCAGCCCGAGGATACCGTTGCCCAGACCCTATCTCTTGTCGATCCAGCCGGTCTTAGCGCGCCGGAAATCAATGTGGGTATTGCGGTCAGTAATACACACGTCGAACCTTTCCAACTCGACAACGCACTAGCCAAAAATTTTCCAACCCATTGGGGTGACGATGAGGACGAAGAAGCCTCGCCAGATAATTCCCCCACAAGCTTTCGATTCGAACCAGGAAGCTGCCAGCTGTGCAGAGATCCTCAAGAGCAAGAGTCCACAATCTCTTTGCACAGCTATTTAACGAGAAATCCAAACCGTGAGGGACTCCCAGGGTCAGAGAAGGACCCAAAAACCTTCCAGTACAGGATCAATGACTTCTTCCATGATGCCTTTCTGTTTCCTTGCGTTAAAGGACCCAGTCTCAGTTTCCTTGCGCCTTGCATCGATGCCTGCAATCTTCGACGCTTCTTCATTACTGATGACCAGCGCATTGGGATTGGCCCACAAGCAATGCGCGCTGGTGACATCGTCACATGTATACTAGGAGCAACGTTCCCCTGGGTGTTACGGAAGGCTGAGATCGATTTGTCCGAGCTGGGAGTCCACATTGAAAAGACCCGCACCTTGTATCATTTCATCGGAGAATGCTACATTCAGGACCCCGATTGTTCAATGCCCGCAGAAAATGATCCTGAAATTGTCGCCTTTGATCTTGTTTAGCACAAGAGCTAACCCCTTGCAACAAGTGCGAGTGGTAACGAGGACTTCCAGATAACGCTAGGCGGTATGTATTTCATTCTAGGATTGGGAGAAGAATGGCTTACTTGCCTCGAGCTTTGACAAGTGAACATCTCCCGCTCTGAATGCCACCGAACTGCGGCTTGACTCATTCATGCTAGAGAATGTCAGAGAATAGTTACTTTATTAGGCTAGCTATATGCGCTTGTTAATCTATCAGAAAGCGCGCCAACTTGTTGACTTACGCATCCTTCCCTATAGAGTAATAGACCGGTTTGCAAAATAAAACGTCTTCTTAGTCTAATAACGAATTATTGCCTTACTGCCGGTATCTTGGATCTTCTTCAGTGCAATCAGGGCATAGGCAACATAGAATGATTATTTTTACAATACCAGTTCTCTTGTCAGGCTTGACATGTGCTTTTCCTACCAGGATTCTCCCCATGGCTTAAAGCCCCGCTCTGCCGAGCAGCAGCAAGGCAAGTGTGCGGCACGATTAAGACGGACTTAATGCAGTAAGACGGACTTGATGAAGCAAGACAGATTTCTTATATTTCCAGTAACTGTGCCACGCACTTAGCCCATCCCTTTTCCGAGCTGCAGCAAGGCAAATGCGCGGCACGATTAAGGCGGACTTGATGTACATAGATTCACACCAAAGGTTCTGATTTATGCTGTGAGTCTTAACATGCCAAGATCTCAGCCCAATATCTTCCCAAAACAGGTGCCTAAATAATTGCCGCTCAGGCGTAACAATGATAAGCCCCTAAGCCCAAAGAGACTTTCATATAAGGCCTATGGCATGCAATTCATTCTGTAATACATTGTCAGTATTTTAATTTCAGGGTTTATAGGCCCCTTAATTCTCCCGTACGTTCTACAAGACTGTTATTGAGCAAGGATTAAGGCTTGCTGAGAGTAGCAAGCGCAAATCATGTCGATATCTGTTAGGTAGTGCGTGAAACCCCCACGACAACGCTCGGACCGAGAGTAGAGCCCCGCTTGGGTAGTTACGCATACGGTAGTCATGCATACCAAAGCTGCTATGTTTCAAATGAATCCTATCAAAACGAGATCCTACGTAATGGTGTGAGCGATTTATTTAAGATAACCACAGTCTTCAGGCGCCCGAATAATATGTGATGGCTGAACACCTTCAAAAGCCAAAAGTGGAACAGTTCGGCAATAAGCTTGATCCTACAAAAGACGGTGCTCAGTTCCGGGGGGCGCCAAAAAGTCACTGAGGTATAAATGTGTTAGTGCTTGAAGACCAGTCAATATAGCATCATTCGCTCAAAACCCGTCTTCTAGGGTGGTAAGGCTACTTCAGCAGCGTGCGAGCATTTTCTTCGAAACGAGACAGCTTTCCGTACGGTAAGCATGTTGATCATGCAATCAATACTACGTGTGGACACTATACGTAAAGCTGCAGAAAGAATTACGCCTTCAGCGCAGGATTCGAGTGTTTTATGCATGGAGACGGCATGTGCAGCTACGTCGCCGTGAGTATTCAATAGAATAAGGTGTTCTCAAATAATGGATTGTTGTCATTAACCGCTTACTTCAGGAAAACTTTCTGCGTGCAGAGATAGCCACTTGAAAGAACTCCCTGATACAGTCCATCTCTCAGCGATAATGTCTTATGAACTCCCGCCGGGAGTCCCACTCTCCGAAATCCCAGCTGCTGCCCCACCCGCAGGCGTGACGCCTAATTTTAACAATCCCCCATCACTCGAGCGTTTAGTAATCGGCGTTTGCACGGTCCTAATGGCACTGACAATATTCTTCGTGACAACTCGGCTTTATTTGGCTCTCCAATCAAACCACAGGCTTGCGCTAGATGAATGTACTTAACTTCGTTTTTAGTCTCAAACGGCAAAAGAGTCTTCGCTGACAATTGAGCAGATTGCTGTGTCATTGCCATGGTACTCTCGTTCTCTTACACTGGCGTGGCACTAACTGGTAAGCTTGGATAGTCCCTCTTCTGTCCCTGATAAAGGTTCTCACAACCGTTTCCAGTGACGAATACTTTTCGCCATTCGTGGGATATACCCTTGAGTTTTTACAGCGACGCGTTCTTTAAGGTGTGCGTCTAATTGAAAAGTATTCGTGGCGTATGCTAAATCAGTCTTTTCAATAGGAACAATTCACAGGGGAGATATTGTTGGGCCCCAGCATCTTCTTTGCTAAAGCATCGCTCCTATTGTTGTACCTCCGCATCTTTGGCCCCAAGCAGTCTACTCGTTATGCAATTTATATCGGTCTGGTCTTTGCTTTCTGCCTTTACTGGATCAACATCCCCATCACCGCGTACTACTGTGCCCCTAGTGTTGGAAGAAGCTGGAGCATCATCGGAATAGGACTCAAGTGCAAAAAAACGTTAATACTAGGCCTATTGCAAGGTCCCCTCAATGTCGTTCTCGATTTGTTCATTTTTATTTTGCCTATTCCTGTTGTGATGAGACTGCAGATGTCCTCTAGGAGACGTTTCGCTGTCTTGTCGGTTTTTCTCACCGGCATTCTGTAAGAGACTCCCTCTCTATTGTTGCGAAAAGGTATCTCCAATTCTAACAATAAGAAGCGCGGTCGCTGCCAGCGTTGTCGGTCTAGTATATCGGGTCAAGGTATCCTTTAACGATGACTCGTGGTACAGTGCTATTCTTTATATGTGCATGTAAGTCCTGTTGCATACTCAATGTTTTATAAAGTTACCGACTGATCGAACCTTAGAACTCTAGAAATGGATGTTTCTATCATCTGCAGTTCTATGCCCGCCTTTGCTTCGTTCTCGAAAATGTATGTGGCAAAAGCGAGAGACGTTACCTCCCTTCGCGATCGGTTCACTTCTTATCTTGCGGGCTCGAAGACGAAGCTGGTATCCAAGGCCAAGCCTTTCCCCCGCTCGCAGAGGTCGCACTTTGAAGATGACCACTCAGACACAGTTTCACGTTTGCATAGGGGCCAATATTCCGAACTGAATGATCGAGAAAATGCCTCCATTGTTACCTTTCCTGGCTTTCTTACTAAAATTCACGCAGCTCCTTGTGGAGATCTGGAGGAAGGAATCATTATGGAGTCTCTATCTGTGGAGCAAACTACAGATAGAAAACATGTTGCCGACCAGCGCTAGCTTCAGAGACGCGTCTAGGTGGTAGGGCAGACAAGGGTCACCAACCTAGTATCACAAATTGCTCATTCCTATGGAGAAGGCAGGGTTTTCATTCACTCGGGGGTCGCCTTTGATTATTTCTGCGAGTGATGGTGTTCGATTGTATGATGTCCACTAACGAGAGGACATCTGCGTGGCAGTGACAAATTTCGTTGAGTGGGTGTAGAGCTGAGTTTTTTCTTTGTAAAAGCAGTTCAAGGAAAAAAATCGTTTCTGAACCTCCAAATGCTGAACTACTGGCCTTCTTTGTGACTGAGGACTACAGTTCGAAACCTCCAGGCATTGCCCGCTAAAATAAGCATGAAGGGTCGTATTCCTTGATGTAAAGTTGACAGCGGAACGGAAGCCGAATGTAGAGGGGATGGGATAACCTTACCAAAGTACACTCATTTCGGACTTGCCAGTGCTTTACTAAGCATATATCGAATCATCAGAATTTTTCATTTCAGAGCAGCCAAACAGCGCAGCCCGTTAAAGCAGCTCTACGTAGCAGTTAATTGACCCTTTGGTTGAGTGGGAGAGAGCACCAATGCCAACTGAGTATAGCCTGGACTTAGAAACCAGGTTGTGGCTTGATTGGCATTCAATCGCCCAAGAACACGACTTGAAGAGAAAGTTTGATGGCCTGATTAGTGCTCTGCTGGCTGGATGTCAACATCTTCTATTGGTTGGTTGGCCGAATGCTCAGCCTCAAAGCTCCACCTCGCTGTCGCCGCCCCGACGCCGTCAGGTGGCCACAAAACCAGGAGGGGTTAGCAGCTCGGGTAATGTAGACTTTTGCTCCGTTATGGTGGAAACTTGATATTTTGTCCGCGACTAGTCCACATAGACTAAGTACTGGATACTTCTCTTGCATACTTGAAAAGTAAAAGCCCAGGACAGCACAAGATGACTTTAACAATGCCGACTTCCCTGTGTCTCTCTATATCGATCTTGACGACGGCACAACTCCGAGTACTGCGGACTTCACTAACCTGCTTACCGATGATCTACAAGCTTTTGGTGACGGGCCTAATGACCTTGAACACCAGATCAACAGTACTACGACCACATCAGTGTCGCCAACACCAACACCGCCTCCTTCCAGTACCGCACCCTCGCGTACACCTTCCTGCGTCACCGGTCAATAGTCCTTCCATCTCACTGAGTCTCCAGATGACCAGCAAGACTCTCTCAACCACTTCGCGGTCATCAAGCTTAAAGACGACGCGGGCGACGACAATGGCGATACGAGCGTCAATACCGACACTGACCCTATTAGCGACGGTATCAACAATGGCTCGCCCCATAGTTTCACCAGCGAGCTGCCAAATGCACTCCTTGTCACTGAGGAGCGTGAGCTTGATTATATCCAATTTACATATGGGGAGCTAAGCCGGCAGAGTAAGACGTCGAATGGGGGCGCGTATTGCAACAGTAGGGGTTGGGATCCACTGGGGTGAACCATTTTGTGGGAAAAGGGCCGGGAATCAAAATGCACCGAACAATATGAAGTGTTTTTCTCCTTTATAGAAGGTGAGTACAAGCTGAGTTCTACGAGGCCGGGAAGCTGGAGGTGGTTTGGATCGTATATGAGTGATCATTCACGCAAGATTCAAGTATTGATAGTTCCATTCCTTGTCGTGCTACCTAACTTTGAAATATCAAAAATTAGAAGATTTTAAAAAATCGAGCATTTCTGCGCTGTCTATTAGCCAATATTTAGAAATATAACGACTTTTGTATTATATTAGAAGAGGTAAATAAAATATAATTCAATAACGTATTTCTTTCGTGATATTGCGAACATTTTACTTAGATTGAGGATAGTAGATCCTATATACATTCCGCAGCGTTACTGGAAGGAAAAGCAGGGTATACGCTAACAGACCATGCGGCTTCACTCATATTCTCGAGTTGGTGAATAGGGAATCATGCTCACCACAGTCTGACCACAGGCTATTGTCTTATGAACCCTTTCCTGCTACAATTCATCCCGTTGCAGCGGTCTGTGCGACTAGGGGCCGCAATTGTCGATCGATAGGGAACTCGATCAATGCTGGACCGTCCATCTTCAGCACATCCTCGAAGCATTTGCGTAGATCTGTTGTATTCTCAGCACGGAAAGCCGGACATCCGTACGACTGTGCTATTGCCTTGGCATTCAACCCCGGCAAGTCCAGTGCGGGCACATTCGGAGTCTGCTCCAGGATAGCGAACTCTTTCAGTATGGCATATTCCTCATTAAGCGGTACCAAATATACAACCTTGACCTTATGTTGAACAGCGGTATAAATGCTTTGGACAGAGTATTGTAGGCTTCCGTCGCCGATTGCGAGGATTGTAGGTCGAGAGGTCGAACCACGCTTCTGTGCTAGAGCGATACCTACGGCCGCAGGTGCGTTCCAGCCTAGACCGCCGCTTGCGAAAGTGAAGTAAGACTCTGGCTGCTCCGCCGGCCATACTTGCAGGAGATCTGAGCCGTTAGATGGTGACTCTTGCACAAGGATTGCGTTTTTCGGGCGAAGCTGAGCTAAAGCAGCCCAGGCATCCATCGCAGTCATGGGTGTGCTTTTGCTTTTGTGAGTTGTGGGGGTTAGACCTGTTGCAGTAGTCGCTTTAGAAGCGTCTGGTTTCAATGGAAGCCGTTCTAGAGTAGAGCGGAGGAGCTGGTAGAGCCCTTCAAGCGCCAGTCGCGCGTCAGAGAGCAAGCTGTCACCGACAAGCGCAGTTGCAGCATCATGAGGATCGTTGGTGATCTGTAGTAGTTCCAGACCAGGGGGTACAACTGTTCCAGAGACGTATGGGTAGTATCTCCAAACCTCCGCTCCAACGACGAGCACAAGGTCAAATCCCTCAAGCTTGTCACTCAAAGGCCCACGGGCTATAGGCAACATACCCTTGAACAAAACATGGTTTTCCGGGAAGACGGCGCGCTCGGCCAGTGGAGCTTGAAAGACAGGCGCTTGAAGCAATTCTGCAAACTTAACAGCCGCTTCCCAGCCCAAACTTTTGTCGACCTCTTGGCCTAGAACCAGAGCGAAGTTCTTAGCCTTTGTTATGCGAGCGGCGAAGGACGAAAGCTGGTCCGGGTCAGGCGCGACTCTTGTACTGACATTTCGTGGTACTGGCATGGTTGTGATCTCTGCATCCCAGTCATCCAGTGGGATTGACAAGTAAACAGGGCCTGCTGGCGGCATTGTTGCTGTTGCAATAGCCCTCACCAGTGCCGCTGGAACGTCCTTTGCGCGGACCGGCTGGTACGCCCACTTCACCCAGGGTCTGGGCATCATTTCCGCATCGCGATTCGACAACATCGGCTCCCCTATGAGCATTTCTCTCGTCTGCTGACCGGCAATGACGATCAACGGCGTCTTGTTGAGGAACGCGCTCATGATGTTACCCATGCCGTTTCCGGTCCCGGCAGACGTGTGCAGGCTGACTACGACGGGTTTGCGGGTAGCTTGCGAGAAGCCTGTTGAATGGATGAGATGTAGATTCATCTACCTAGGTATAGGAACACCACTATATGGGTGTACGTACCATCTGCCATTGCGACAACGGAGGCTTCTTGCAAACCGAGGATGTATTCAAAATCGGCCGGAAAATTCTTCAGCATCGGCTGCTCCGTAGAGCCGGGATTTCCGAATATTGTTCTCATGTCGTATGAGCGAAGAAGATCGTAGAAAGCATGCCAGACCGTCGTCATCTCAGGTCCCGTCATGATGTGGTCGAACCGGTATTGAGGTAAAAGCGTAGATGAGAGAGCAATGAGAAATGCACTGGCGGTGGTTTAAGAGCGTAGGCCTATTAAAGCATTGAGACATTGGGCCGAAAAGGACCCCTATCTCTGCCAATTGCATCAATCTTAAGGCAATGCGAATGCTTACGGAAAGCTAGCAGTGCGTAAAGTAAGCTTAAGCAATGAGCTTAGCAATGAGGGCAACAAGCTAGAGATAGAGCGGATCTTCCATGTCAGCATCGTACTTTAGCTCCAATTAGAGTCAAATGTATGTTGCTAGAGATGTGAGACCCCCCCTACGTCTTGACTCTGTACGCCGGATTCGATTCCATTCGCACTTTTGTTGCCGGCACAAAGCCCCCTCATCAAAATATTTGACTCAGCCATGTGCATATAAACGCTAAGCATATTTCGTTTAGTTCCAAATTCACGCAGAGCGGGGCAAAGCGGGGCACTTCACTTCGCGCCTTCATAATCCACCTGCTGCCTTCTTACGCGCTCAGGCATAAATCATACTCTTTTTGATGCGTTGCTAAGCAAGATAATTACCCATAGACCTTTACCCTCACCATTCGAGTCCCAATTATGCCGTTCTTCACAACCAGAGATGGCACAGACATCTACTACAAGGACTGGGGCCCCAAGTCCGGCCCTGTCGTTACCTTCTCTCATGGCTGGCCTTTAAGCTCCGATAATTGGGAACATCAAATGTTTTTCTTCTCTTCCAAAGGCTATCGTTGCATTGCCCACGATCGTCGAGGCCACGGTCGATCGAGCCAGCCTTGGAATGGTAACGAAATGGACACCTACTCGGATGATTTGTTTCAGCTTTTCGAACACCTTGATCTCAAGGATGCAATGATAGTTGGTCATTCAACTGGCGGTGGTGAGGTGGCCAGATTTGTTGGTCGCCACGGAACGAGCAGGCTGTCCAAGGCTGTCTTGATCAGCTCTGTACCTCCGCTTATGGTCAAGACAGCTACAAACCCTGGTGGGCTTCCGATAGACGTTTTTGATGGGTTCAGAGCAGGCATGTTGAAAGATCGAGCGCAATTCTTCTTGGATATTCCCAGTGGTCCGTTTTTCGGGTTCAATCGAGAGGGCGCCCAGGTGAGCCAGGGTATGATACAGAGCTGGTGGATGCAGGGGATGATGTGTGGATTCAACGGCGCCTATGATTGCGTCAAAGCCTTCTCGGAGACAGATTTTACTGAGGATCTGAAAAAGATGGATATTCCCGTTTTGGTTCTGCATGGAGACGACGACCAAATTGTTCCGATAGGGGCGAGTGCTCAGATGTCAAGCAAACTTGTGCCCAAGGGAACCTTGAAAGTTTACCACGGAGGGGCACATGCTTTGCCGAACACAGAGGCCGATAGGGTGAACCAGGACTTGCTTGAGTTTCTAAAGTCGTGAAAGCTCTTCCGTCCTCAGTATGAAGTTAGTGGTTTGGACACTCTTTAGGAGGTTAGGAGCCGGAAATTGTAACTCGAGTTCTTGTCTTATCTTTTTTGAATGAGATCTAGATGCGTAACAATCCACCTCTCGAGGCTGTTTAACGTCGATCTCGGTAGCTTTTGCAATATTCTCATCACCCTCCTTATACAACCATCACCTGCTCCCTCTCTGATCTGTAGCGAAAATCGTGATCGTCGTCTCGAAGCCGCCTCACTAGAGCGGCACCGCGGCCGCATCTCTGAGGGTGCTGACAAACAGATACTGAATAGCCGCTCTTCCTGGTCCTTAGCCAACACATGATCCCTGTTGATAGGCGAGGGAAACACCTCGGCAACTATGTCAGTTGGAGCAAGGCTTGCGACCTTTTGAGTCCATTTACTGAGTTCAAACCCACCGCTGTTGCGCTTGGCTCCTCGGTCCCAGGTCACAGACCCCGGTCGAGCCAAGATTCATATGAATGCGTCTGGGCAGGCATACGTGACGCTTGAGCGCTCTGGGAAGGGGTATAGCACTTTTGTCCTTGGTCATGCTGCAGGCTGCTAGTATAGGAAGGATCTGAGTACGACTTTGCTATAGGACCCGCGTTCTAGTTGAGGTCTAGAAAGAAATTTTCAGTCAACATTCGAGTGTTAGATCTCAATTGGGTTCCGGCGAAAAGGCTCCACAAATTTGTGTTGGCCGAACATGTTTCGGGTAGGAGCTGACTGCGCCAGCTAAAATTCCTGCCATTGCTCGATATCCAATAATAATCACGGATATAGAGCGAAAGCTATGTATATTCGAAAAGTGAGCTGCGCTTGAAGTATATGTTCCTCGATCTCCTTGTCATATTCATTTTCATGCTCGCTTGACTAATGAATCTCCTATTCTTGCATTGACTTGGCCTTCTCAAGTGTCGCAAGATCAAGATAGCTGCGAATTTCCCAAATTTGCAGTCCTCCCTCACCATCGCCCTCTTCGGCCTTTGCAAGAGTGTAGACAAAGCTCGTAGGCACGGCGACTGTGCCTTTGCCACCCTTCAGATGGCAAACGGTCACGGCTTCGGCATGCACCACATGCGTTCCGTTTTCCTCGTCGGATACGAATATGATCGTGCGAAGTTCGCGCGTGAGCTTGGTGAAGCTGCCCCATAGGAAGAGATAGTCCTCCCAAATTGCCTTCGCGCCCTCGATAACGCTGCCATCGGCTGAGTAATTGATGGCCTTAGAGGAGTAAAATTGCGTAGGCTGCTTGGCTGCAGCGTGGATATCGGCGTCGAAGACACTGACGTAGTGCATATACCACTTAAGCGCGGGATTTGGGGAAGAGAGCTCAGTTCGACTGGGGCCGTAATGGATAAGACAGTGGGCGACATGTTTAGAAATGGTTCTCGTTCTGATCGAGGGACAAGCCGTCGGTTCAGGGTATTAGTGGAAGGAAATTAGAGAATAAGTGATAATATCTTATGTTGTTGTTGTATAAAGCTCCTATCCTACAAGGGCAATGGGCCTTTTTGAACAATGTAGTGATTGCGATCCCAAAGGCCGCGCCAGTCCATAGGCAAAGTGGCTTGACTTAATAACACTATTTATCAGCATAGCGTCCGGGTCTTCCGGTAGTAGAATTGTTGTGCTTGTAGCTGACCTTGGGTCCACCCTACCGAGGGCCCCTTAACAGTCCGGCTCGAGAGTACCGGGGTTGATAGTAACAAAGGGATCCTATATGGATATAGACTAATATAGGCTGCAATGGTCATTGGACGAAGGTCTCGCACATCGGTCGAGCTATGGGGTCAAGGGCTCGAAAGAAGTTTTGAGACCATCGAGGCGGCGATAGGCGGGTCACATGAACCCAATAGCCAACAGGCCAACCACTGCAATCCCCCCTGCATAGACATGATATCCCAGCTCTTTCCATCCACTCTACAGGACCGATCTTTAGGTACTACTAGCGTCTCAGGAGACAGGCATCGGCGCTTTAAATAGCCACTGGAGCCTCATGCCCAGCCGATGTATGCGGCTGGATTATTACAGCAGGCCTCCAGACAGTGTCCCGGACACAAGCTGCAACGGCCAGACCTTCCAGCTAAGCTTGCCGTAGATATGCACGTCTCTACGTTCGAATCCTGACCACGTCTGCAATGGCTGATGCTTTGAACCTAAGCTGACCCGCATTGGACCCGACGTGCCCGCACCAGTCAGACCCACTCGAGAGGTCAACCGGCCCACAAGCCTTGTAAGAGTCTCATCCTTTGGCGGCGGCGCAGCAGAACGCAACGCAACGGCGCACCGTATGGTATATCTTTAGCTGCTCTTTTGGCACACGTGAAGTATTCTTAGGCCGGACTTGTTCTATTGTGGACTTTCTGGTCGCTGAAGCCTGTCTCACGGGTGCGGCTCTCGTTCAGGTGGGAATCGTACACAAGTTCGCGAGGCCGCAACATCACTGCCACGAAAATAAGGAGGGCCGACGAGGAACCCAACGGACTGCCGAAGGTTTGTTAGAGGGAGAGGGCACGGGTAGTTGACCTGCGAAAGTCATGATTGGAAGGTTGAGCAGCCGAGCGTGAAGCAAGCCTGCACTGAAGCTGAGTGTGATATTATGATAGACTCTGGCGTACTCCCAGCGTGCCTATCGCGATCCAGATGGGGGTGAAAATATGCCGAGGAGGCACCGATAGATAAGTAGTTGAGCGGACGAGGTCGATCCGGGCTGCAGGCCAAAGAAAAAAATATTCGTAAAGGAAGAAGCGAACCAAGGCGAAAGGTTGGGCGAGAGGGAAACAGAGAACAGTGACGAGCGGAGAGGGTGTTGATTGGAAGGAGCGTGTGAGGCAGCCCGGTGGAGAGCGTTGGCTATCTGAAATCTTCCGACACTTTGGAAAAGCGGTAAGGACGTGTTAACTTACCCTTGCATTTGTGGCTTGATTTTCAGTTGTATCAGTACAGTAAGGTAAGGTAATCATCGGGAAGGAAAAGCTTAGTAATCGAAATTAAGGTGGGTAGCTAAGGGAGTACCTATCACTCAGGCTAGCGATACCCAGCGGGCACCCCGAAGCTTGCCCCGGGGCCACCCCTAAAAGCTCCCCCCAAGGCCACTAGCAGTGGTAGCTGGGGGCTAGCTTAGCTGCCACCTACTTCACAAATTAGGTAGTTCGCGGCATACAGCTACTACATCATGGTATTGTGCAAGAGAGCATGGGGAATAAATGATGTCGTCACATAGGCAGCACTGCTAGATTAGATCTCTTTGCTGCACTAACAATATCATGCCTGAGGAGCCGCAGGGTGATATGATTCAATGCAAATGCTCTCATCTTACGTCGCGGCTTGCAATGCCTAGGGGATCCGGCTTGATGTGGCCCAATGTTCAGAGTACAAATGTCTGACTAAGGGTCACGTCCATAGTCTATCTCGAATCCATTGCAGGTTTCGAAAGCCACGCATCATCTCTGCGGTTCGATCGGGATGATTCAGCTTGCCCACAGGCTGATCTTCAAAGCCTGGTGTCCTGATACAGTGCGCACAAGCGAGCTCTAACCCGTGAAACAACAGTTGGAAGATCCGTCGCGTACATCAGTTTCTAAACATAACCCTCACATCCCCTCCCATATACATTCTACGGTGAATGTATATTCTATGTCCGCTCAGGTCTCTTATTCCAAATACTGCTCACCAACATGCTACCCCAATATTTAGCGCATGGCACCCACGAGTAACATTGGGACGTCTCTTAGCGTCGAATGGGATGTGGCGTAACCATGTGATCCTGCCGTACCGTGCCGTATCCCACCATCATCGGACCATGAAGTGGCGGACGCGCTCCAAAGAGAGACCCTCTGGCATCATGTCCTTGGTTTTGAATCTCGATTCCACCTGAACACTCAGGCCATCTGAACACTTCACTTCACAATACAAGATAAGGGAGACGAATAGGGATGAAGGTGCTAGTAACGTTGGAAATAACCGGGACCGTGTGACGGTGTTGGATAAGGCGGCCATGACAACCAGGCATTGCTCCATGGCTTTGGCACGGCACGGCACAACACCTTGGAGACATGAATTTGCCAATGAGAATAATGAAAGCACGGAACAGATATCAATATTGACAATGGCGATGCAGGTTGCTGAGGAATGCAATAGATATCCAAGTAAAGCCTGGGATTGGGTATTGTGGCGAATAGCGCTCAACAAACGTTCACGGTATGAAGTAACCACGCTGTACTACCCTCATCAGGCGTGTTCTTCTAAGTTCTATCATATGCCTTGTCCCGTATGTATTTTTCCTAGCCAATGCCAACCATTCCGAAGGTTGATAACCCCTCTTGAATGCCCCATATGTAATTGATCAAGCCGTCGCCAGTTGTCCTGTACAAATCTTTTGGTAAAGTACAAGTTATGCAGCACCTTCACACCCATGAATCCTCCTTTTTCAATGTGCCAACAGCGATACGGTCATTGTCAGCAGTCGTCGGGGGCGTCAAGCTCGGGGAACGGCGCCAAGCTCAACGATGTGAAGGTCCCCATGTGCAGTTGTCCCACTGACTTCCTCGTACCGAAGTAGCTCTTTGTCACTGGCTGAGTATGCCCGCTTCGGCCATTTCATTGGCCCTTCGCTATCGTTAGTAGCATTCTCCGACTGCCCTTGCATTCTTGAGAGGCTTTTCCTGCTCCAGCTCCTGTTGCTCAGAAGTTTGAAATCCAGAACCATAAGTAGGGGCCGGTAGGTGGTTAAGCAGGCGCAGATGATGGCCATACTTGCTTCGATTTGACTCCATAGATAAGGAGTTATGACTGAGTCTGCGGACAAATTAGAATAGAGCAATCTGAACGTCTCGAAGTGTTATACTCACAAGTCATATCCGTTGACTTGATCATCTTGATCGTGATAATCCTCATCAAACTTGCAACGCAAACCCTAACAACAGGTTAGAAAAGTAATATAGCTGTAGTGGTCGATAGCGGAGCCAACTTACAAGCCACCCAACATGAAGATGCCGAACAAGACAATCTTCTGCATCATAGGAAGGTTAAGTCGTTGAATCATAAGGAGAGGCATGCACAGAATTATGATGTCAAGCCCCATGTGAGCGCCGGATACTCCTCTATAATAGGCTTGCAAGTTGAAGCATTTGTCTGTGAAGGTGTCGTCGGGATTCCAGATTCCGGAAATGGGATGGCACTGGAAGATCAGGCACAGAATTGCGATAAGACCCCACGCGACACAGGCAGCCCCCACTATATGAGTCGCCTTTCTGAAAGCCGCCGTTGCAAATATCCGACGATACAGAAGCAGTATAGAGATTTTTGTCATTGTAATTGTGAGCGAGTAGGTAACCAGGGTGGCGTTGAGAGTCTTCGTAGGAAACAGTCAGCTTCTGAGGGGGAGCACTTTAACAAACATATGAAGGTAGTTACTTTTAGGAAGACCACCAGATCCGATCTTGTTAAGGTAGCTTGATGTTGGCCGGCTTTACCAGCGGTCACCACTGCCTATGTCAGTATGTTTCTGAGGACATTGTTTGGCGACGTACTAAATGAACCGAGGACGAGCATAGCATAGGAGGGGATTAGAGTAGCAACAATGACCCAGTCATCAATAGCGAACTGTGCCTTGCTCTTCCATCGTGCCAGCAGCCTCAGGCATACGGCGATGGTCTCAATTACGCCACATGCAACAGCAACACGGTTCACAGAATCTGCTCTGGACTGGACAGACATAATGGAATAATGTTTATAGGGCAATTCAACATAGAGAGTAATTTTAGAAATAGTCGGAGAAATGAACGAAGCCTGGAGCTCAGTGCGAAGTAGGAGGGGTTCAAAAAGTGATCTTTATGATGTGCAATTGGCAAATAATCAATAAATCACAATTGAGACCGTGGGTGTTAGTCGTCATTCTGTCAGGAGTTTGTTCTTGGCTAAGCAGGTACCCGTCCCGAAAGGTCAAAATGCCAATATAAGACTGATCAGTCTTGCGACTCGCGATTGCATGCCTAAATGGAAAGCATGTCGGTGCTACAGGCCTTCTCATATGCGGGCGGCGAATCCCGAGCGTGAAGTTGGTCGCCTGAGGCGCGGTCTTCCACACTGGGCTGTGGCACCAAAGCACCAGCATGCGACCAATGGCCCAAACATTATGCATAAGTAAATGCTCCTATGTGTAGGTTTATAGGATTTTAGAGTGAAGTATAGATGTGACAGCAGTCCCTACCTAAGCACTGGCCACTTAGAACCTTGCGATGATTGCGTACCGTCGGGCCATAAATCCAACCCAAACCATTGCCAGCCCATCATCGATCTCAAAGCAGATCTACCAAGCTGTCACGATTACAGCTTGCAGCGGGCATGAGGTTTTTTGCCAGAATGATGCAAGCTTGACAATGATTTGGAATTGTTCGTGCGTCGAAGTGAAGTCCTGGGGGCGGGAGCTACTAAGCAGTGCGCTTGGAGAGGCGCAGCTCAGGAGATTGTAACGTTGAAGATCGTCATCGCTAAAGGAAACGGTGCCCGA
Organism: Cladonia rangiferina; assembly: GCA_023065455.1. Taxonomy (NCBI): domain Eukaryota; kingdom Fungi; phylum Ascomycota; class Lecanoromycetes; order Lecanorales; family Cladoniaceae; genus Cladonia; species Cladonia rangiferina. The sequence continues at coordinate 90,440 of JAJREH010000043.1, forward strand.
ACCTTATGTGGGATAGCATAATCATAATCGTCCTTATTGTTGACAGGGCACAGTGATATGACGCAACCCCACTAGCTGCTCCCCAGGCTAAGATAAGTGACCTGTACACGGTAGCGAAACAAGGTTGAATGCCATGGTACAGGTAAGTAACTTCGACGACTGGGAAGCACTAAGTACTGAGCACTGTCCCTGTAAGCACGTGAGATGACCAAACAGAGCGCGTGTGCAAGCCGGTAATCTTTGCCCTTGGTGCAGAGCATTCGCGCTGCGAGGGGGTGCCCCTCCGTACCCACTTGGGTGCGGGCATGCTGTACGATGTCTGCGCTCGACCCTGCAGGTAATCAGGAGTCAAATAGAACCAGAATGTTGCCCGATGGGGTTGGAGGAGGCACCAAGCATCGTACAAGTACGAAGTATCCACCCTAATGCCTTGATATCAATGCATCCTGCTCTGCAAAACGCGCGACTCCCGGTTGATGCGCGTAGTAGAAGAAGGCTGGAAGGGCAATCCTTTTTTTGGTATTCCCGCCAGGGTTGGCCCTCAACCCTACCCTCGGCTGTTGGTGGGAGGTCCCCGACTCCTGTGATTAAGCGGTTTTGGTGCAATGAGACTGTGCTGAAGTCCGCGAAAAGCCCCACTGAAGTAGGATTGCCAAACTTGGTGCGTACACAAAGGTCGTCAGCGCCTATAGGACCCCGTAAGCAGAGTCGGGCATTGTCACATTGACACACCATTGCGGCAGTACAGAAATCCAAGTGACAGAGTACCTATGATCAGTCATTACTACAAGAGAAATGTAATCGAAATCTAGGCAGGATCAGAACACTACACTTTCCCTGGCGGATAATGACAGCTAATGATTGCCCAGCTAATTCTAATACTGATGTTGAAAATGAGGAGAGGAAGTGGTACACTTGGCCAACCTTTCGGCGACCAAACCCCACGTTGTTGTCCAATTTATACCAGTCATCGACTCTATCTGTTGGGGCGCTTTTTATAAGATTCGCTTTGCTTCCAAGGGCCTGCTGCTATGGTCCGAGGCCCTCTGCTCGCCACGGTGCATTCCCGCTGCTTCAGCAATCATTGCCTAGATTGGCGAGATCCACCAGCGTCCTGGCGACAACATCTGCCTGATTGAGGTTGGCACAATGGTCTAGACTATTCAGCGAGCACTCAAAGTTTGTCAATCGCATATGCAATGCACAACGCTTCGAGAAGAATCTGTGCAGGACCATTCGCGCCTCTTCCATCAACCTTATTTCCAGATCAATCTCGACCTGATAACTCCGATAGGTACTTATCTACACGTTCCTGCATTCGCAGAAGCGGTTACGAGCATCCTCTAAGCTCACAATGACCATCTGCTTACTAAGTCCGTTAGGACTCTGGCAAAGAAGGGAAGGTGAATACGAGCATTCTTAAACCTGTGCCCAGAAGTGCTTAACCCCCAGATTAACGCCTACTCAATACCCGTTGCCGAACTCATTTCTCACCGAACGAAGAAGCTGAAGAGGGAAAGCTTCAAGGCATTTCATAGGTCTGACGCCAGAGGATAAATGCGAACATCCCGTGACCCAATTCGGGACTTGAACAATTCTAATTCCAGCTTGCACGGAGCGGGGAAATCTTATCTTTAACCCGTCAGGGACCTTGCGTAAATGCTATTCAGCATCCAGCTAGCAAGAAAAAAGCTGACGATAGGTGGGATGTGGTGAAATCTTCTCTGGGGACTTCGAAGAACGCGTAGAGCCAAAATTAGCATGCTTTTCGGACTCTTGTGCAGTAGTTTGCTGCTTTTTCTACCAAGAATGGTCCACGACCAGTCAGGGCCGGTCCTCCCAACTAGAAGATAAGGTCAGTGAGATCATTTAGCATATAGAAAAACATGTGCGTCACAGATCCGCAGATTCTTAACTATACCTCTGAAATCACCGTCATTCTTCTAGTGCACGCGGTGAAGTTTACTCCTCATTGTTCTCAGCCAGTCTGAATTGCGGAACCCCTTGGACACAAGTGATGCTCCTATTCGTTGAAACCGAGGGCTGCAGTCATTTATCAACCATAGAGTATCTCACATACGCCTCCTATGGGAACGTCCATTACTGCATCCGTGCCCTCGTTCCACAATGTTTTCCAATCAATATCCCCCGCGTCTTTGATTCCTATAGCCGCATCACCTTGTCCACTCTTTCTCTGGATACGTCCTTTACTATCTAGCACTGCGACATGCGCTGCTTGGTCGACAATGTTCTCGATGCTACTCATAGGCAGAGTGAGGTAGCCGGTATTGTATGATGCCAAGGCCACGTAGATATAAATGATTGTCATGACGAGGAAAGAAGGAATTGCGAGGGACCACCAGCGGTTTGGGTAGTAGTAGATACCGAGCTGGTGGAGGAAGGGGGAAGGGAGATACGACAAAAGCAGGTACATCACTGAATTTGTCAGCAATGAACACACAGCGGCAGTGATCGACTCACAGAAGCCCAGAGAAGACAAAAGATATAACACAAAGCCGTAGTACTCGTAAGTAGGAACTTTCGGACTTGCTCTGGGTACTGTAGTAGCTGTGCGAGCAGATTTTGCAACAGCAGCTTCTGTATCATTGGGAGTGTCGCCTTCGGAGCTATCTGGGGTGGTAGGCCGAGATGTTGTCGTAGAGAAGGAGGGTCTAAGAAGCGACGTTAAGGATGGTGAAGCTGGTAGCGGCGTTGGCGGTCGGTTGTAGTATGGGGGAGCGAAGGCATTGGTGAGGAAGGATGAATTCGAATGTTGGAGGAACGTTGCTTGTCCTGAAGGATCATTCTCTTCGTCCGAGCCCGACTCCACGGATTCAGCAGACGAACCATCATCCAAAGTGTACTGAGACTCGATGCCAATGTCGTCTTCATCATAGTCCTCCTTCTCCTCGTCGCCATCTGCTGAGGAGGAGCTTGCCAGAGGGTTATCCGAAGGCAACGCCCTTGGCGTTCGCTCCTCTGGCGTAGTCGGCTCTCCTAGCTTAAAAGGGTGAAGTGGTGTCACCGTCGCTCGCCCTCTATTCTGTGGTGGCATTGGTTCAGGAATGGAAGAGGAGGCCTTAGCAGGAGTGTGTGACAGTAAATTACAAATTTAGAAGGGTTCACCCCCTAACCCCCTTACTGTACAGCCCCATAGGGCTGGACCTAAAGCGCCCTAAACGGAACCCCCCATCCTCTGAATCTGGTTACCTAGGGCGACGACAATTGGCCCCCAGAGAATCCAGGCTTCGGGCTGACTTCAGGGCCCACTTCGCCAGCTTTAGGTACAGCCCCGTAGGGCTGTACAGTAAGGGGGTGAACCCTTCTAACCGATTGCTGTGTGAAAGATTTATAACCAGTAATTCGACGTCGCCGATGTCATGATTCCGGAGCAGGTAATCTATCACTGTCATGAGTCGATATGATCGGCTTACGAGGGTGCCTTGAGTCACCCAAAGCAATCCGAGCAGCTCTTTCAAATGTCCCGTGAGCTTTGCAAAACAGCCATGTCACCTTTGGCCCCTGCTTCCAACACCCAACAGTGAATGGGTTCATTTCCGGGCCATCACCTTCGCTGTGCAGTTGGGGGATCTGTCCGTCACTCTTGGATTTTCCGCTATGACAATCTCAGAATGGGATTGGTTCTTTGTCACTGCAAAGAACGATGCTCCTAATAGCAAAAGAGATTATGAAAGGCAGATGAGAGAATGTGCCGAGGCATGCTCAACCCTGTGCAATGATATTGATGCTGTGAATGACCTTCTCGTCTGTTTAACGTCCAGTGCTTACGCTTTGCAAAGCTTTCGTGAAGGAGACGACAGTAGGACTGATCCCACTGCCCTGATACGGCCATTGTACGTCTAATGGCACTGAATACGCACAGGTCAAGAATCATGGCGACTGCACGGCGATCTGGCCAGGTATGTAACCTCTACTCACCCTGCGGGAGTTTCAGGGACCTGTAATCACAGCGCGACCACCGCACTGGGTTTCCACAGAGAGATCGAACCAACGTACTATCCTATCCCTTTGACCGGTATAAAGTCGACCCCCAGAAGCTAAACCTATTCAGGCATAGATATCTGCCAAGCTTCGCTTTCCGGCACTAGTCCTCGGACTCCAAGCTAGTAAAGTCTAAAACTACAAAATATCTACATATTGAAAACATAACAACTTTTGATTATTAGACAACTAGATTACCAAAATTTAGACACTATTAGATCAGTATCTTAATTATATGTCTATAGATCATCTAGCTATCAAAAACATAATTGACCTGCGGGCATTGATGCCAAGACCATGCATCTTGACCATGATAGGGGCCTGCGAGTCCCTAGAACGGTGCCCGGAGCACCCCTCTATCCGCACACTCCGGGCATGCTCTTTAGGGGCACCTGCCCTATAACCCCCCGTAGCAACCATAATGGCCTACACGCCCTATAGGGCTTAGCTCCCGAAGGGGTCGACTTTATACCGGTCAAAGGGATACCGACTCCTTCGCCTTCATTCTTCGCGTCGGAATGAAGACGGCGCTTGTTTGCCTTGTTTCCATCGCAGACAAGCAACTTGCGCCTTTTATGGGAAGATCGCCTGCCCTGAGTCGTCGTTACACAACCTGCAAGATTTCGCTTGATCTCAGCGATGCTCGCATGATGCCTGAGGGGCATGAGTTGGAGGAAATCAAAAGAAGGCTTGATCCAGACGGATGGAACACATCTGATTAAGTTTATCCATCAACCGCGTGTCGGGCGTGGATGATAATGGCCCTGACAAAAGACGTGATTCTGGAGCTGCCACTAGGGCCACCCATAAAGGCCTACGATACCGAGACTCGTCGCGGGTAAGTACTAGGCATAGCCCCCATGAAATAGGTCCCAGTCTGATCACCACTAGCGAGCTAAGGCAACGATCGGGGGAGACTTACTTGCAACTGCCGATTCATACGCTATACAAAGTTGGAGATAAGGAACGTAGCCCAAAGACAGCATTTCTCTTCAGCCTGTAGCTTGCCTTGTACCGGGAACTCCTGCTCAATAAGTTCTTGCTCGACCGATTGCCTGGCTATGGGTCATATGAGACAAAGCAAAGTCTCATCGAGACGGCGAGGAAGATGCTTGATGCAATTCTATTGCTGGCCGCCAATCGAGATGAGCTAACGGATTTCACTATGGGATCTGTATGGGCAGTGGGTCTCCCATCCCCACCAAGAGCTGTAAAATGACCTTAATCAAGTCCCAAAATCACCTACAGCGGTATCCCGCCAGCTGCGATACTCAGTGTGGAGCTGCTAAGGAGTCTAAGTTTCCTCGAGACTGTCGGCTGGCCTTACCACGCCCGGAAGTCATTCAGAACTTGGGCATCTTCACAGGATGCCTGGAGTGGGTTCGACCAACGGAAGGTGAGCTTTCAATCCTCGTTATAGTGAGGAGGCCTTAAAGACTAAGCGAGCAGAGGACTATACGCTATGCATAGGTACGAAAAACGTAGTCGAGCGGATCCTAAATCAAGTGCTCGACCGCCAACCCAGTGCCGTGAAGACCACAATCTGCCTGATCCTGCCCCACCTGAAATTGCCATCTCCTCGATTATACCGCCAGAAAGAAGCCAGCTTTCTTCGAAAGGCTGAACTCGGTACACTGGACTAGAGATGTCTTACGCCATGCTTGGACCTGATTTTGGTAAATGCATTTAGTGATGATGCGATGCGTTACTCGATATTCCAGGCATCTAAGAGACATTGCTATCTAAAATCTCCATTATATGTTTGACGGTCATTATATGGTCTACCGTGCATGGAATGATTCGCCATCTCTATCACCTGACTCGAAAATTGCCTGCCCCTCACTCTCTGCGCTCACTTCGTGTAGTGTATCATGACCCATTTGTTGTGGGGGTTGTTCAGCATATCTCTCTTGTACGGTGAGATACTCGTACTCATTGGAAGGATCGTATTGCTGCACAGGCAGCGGCTCTGTCAGGCGACTCAGATTGTGATGTTCCTGTCTACTCAGCCTGGACGAGCGAAAGACCAGAAAGATTAGAGTCCCAATGAGTGCGAAGCCTACGAAAGTTACACCAACCCCGATACCAGCCTTGGCCCCAGTGGAGAGGCCTGACTTGGATGATCCTCCCCCAGAATCCTTGTTGCCCGCCGTACCGCTTCTTGACTGCGATACTGGTGTCCAATACTTTGCCCAAGTGGTAGCAAAGTTGCCAATTGGGTCTGAGTTGATGGAAGTTTCACTACCACCTATTGCTTGCACATTTGAAGCTCCTACCCCTGGCCCTGGTGCTTGAGCCATGAACCATTTATTTCGTTCCCAATTCATACCAATAAACGCGGCTTGAAGGAAGGTTTTCCCGAGTTCGTAATACCCTGATCCATCGTTCGCGTAGAACGGACGACATGGAAAGTATTGATGTGGGCTTGACACTATTGGGGCCTCAAGCGTCAAGTTAAGCAGTGCAAAGGGCACTTTGATGGTGATGTTGCTGGCGCCAGGACTGTCAAATACAAAAGCAAGATAGGCGGGTGACTCCAAGATCTGCTGGTACTGAGCGGCTGCGGAGCCGTTAGTATTCCATGTGTACAGCCCAATGCCAGGTTGAAATGTTACTGGAAGGTTCTGTGCAAGTTTTATTAGTAAAAAGTTAATTCTTATTATTAATTCTAATTTATATATAATTTTAGTAGAAAGAAAAATAATACGAGAGTTCATTATTTTTCTATACTAAGATATTCTAAATCTTTTTATATACGCTTATAAACGAAAGTTAATATGACTTCAACCTTGAGTTCTCCTCCCCCCCCAAAATATATTTTGCGATAGAAACCCATTTCCCATTCAACCTCAAATTATTTACCCTGAAAAGGAAGTAAAACCCTAATCAGACGCACCCAGTATAGAAAAAAGGCTTTCACTCGCGATGTCAAGACAGCTTGAAAGCGGGTGATGGAGTGATGGTTGTGTCCGTAAATTCGGAGCTTGGAGAGGGCGAGGCGGAAGCGGCGCTGCAGACATAGTCCTTGACAGCGGTACCAATGCCGAGAAGGTAGCCGCCGAAGAGGTCATTGACATAGGTAGTTTGGATTTCGGCGCAGAGCGTTGAGAGGTTGGTACCGCCAGCGTAGTTGCCTGCGACTTGAACTGCGAAGAGCGCTGTGGCTAGGTAAGATACGCCTATCTGGTTTGCGACAATGAATGGAGGAACTAGATCTGGACTATAGAAATTGAGAGCTCCGGCTGCACAGACTTGGCGTTGGATAGCAGAGCCGTTAATTTCAATGCCGGGGATTTGGTTGAGAGAAAGTGGGTTAATAACGCTACAGAGCTTCTCTGAGTCACCTCCGTTGCTGATGAGTTCGACATAAAGTAGAGCGGTGAAGAGGTCATTAATGAGTGTTTGTACCGTTGAGCTGACGGGTGGTAAGGATGTTATCGTGGGCATAGGCACACTTGGTGAACTGGTAGAGTTGCTGGTAAGTGTTGTCGCTGGCGGCAGGCAGATGAAGCTTATGGAACTTGTCAAGGAGTCTGTGACCGTAGTCGTTTGTGGTGGGTTCTAGGAGCACATGAGATGGAAGGTTAAGCAGATATGGGGCGATGCATACTGTTGGACCAGGAAGTACAGCCCTAAAAGTGCTAACTGCCAATGAACAGCCACCACAGTCAATAGAGCTTGTTGTTGTAATGGTAGAGGCATAAACAGTATTTGTTGCATTTAGTGGTAATTCAAAAACGGGTTGGATAGTTGTACATGCTTGTACCTGCAACGTCCCCAATAGCAAGGATAGGATGAGTGTAGAGAAGATCATGATGATGTTGTTAAATTTCATCAACAAAGGTTTGGAGGTAAACATGGTTTGAAAGAGGCATTGACGGATGAGGAAGATCCGGAGCAGGAAGATGCATAAGTCTGATGATCAAGCTATGGGAGGAGTCATCCTAATACATGAGGCCTGCCAGGGTGTTAGCCCTACGGCGAATGAGCAGGGGGCAAAATGAGCTAAATAAACAAGGAAACCACCAAATCCAATAGGAATTCATAGATACTCCCATTATATTTACACACATCCTTCTTCCACCACGTCATTCAATATCCCTCCACAAAATTCGCTCAAAGATCCGCTGTTCGCATCGAAGACGGTAGAAGAAGAGGCATCTCTCGGTAGCACTGATTGGTAAGCGTCGTGCATATGCAAGATATGCCTGCCTTGTTCTTGAGCTTAGTCACAGCCACTCTGCATAATAGATGTGTTGTCCGAGTTCAGCCGTGGGCAAACTTAGGTAGCTCAATATTTAGTCAGGGAAGCGGAGAAGCTGATTGGCGGGTAGAATGTTGTGCTATTTGAAGATGAAGACCGACTTTTGGGCGGAAGGAGTAGAAAACATTCATAATGATTTTCCCGTGCGGTCTCTTCAGGTGGTCCCCTGGTGGGCCTGCACGGCTGCTTCTACGCCACCGTACAACGCCATTGCGGCTGGAGCTGCCGCTTCACCCTTCAGAACTGTTTCGATACCACCAACCATCGCACCGCCCACCAGAACAACCCATCAGCCAAACCTCTCTGAGCTTCTGCGCGATCTTTGCGCTGCCAGTTTTCACTTCCTCTTGGGCCTTCGCAAGCGCCGCCTCGTGAACTTGCTTTACCTCCAGCAGCGGAGCGTTGTAGTCCGCTTCCTGCCCCGCTTAGCCTGCTTGTACCAAAGCTCCCTCTTTAATCTTAGTTCTTTTCATGTCCTTCCATATTGCCTTTGGGTTCGAGGGACAATGAGGTGGCAATTGGCCATCTCGTCCATTCCCAGTACGCTGCGGAGCATACGAAGGTTTGCCAATCCCATAACTTTCATTCTTGCTTCCGTTATTGGGTGTTAATCAAGAAACCCTTGACTCTTTACTTTATTATTGAACGAATTCTTCAAGGAACGTCGAGGTGTTTGTCAGAAAGTTTGTGGTAGACAAGTTTGTGTCATCGAAACCAGGTGAATCAACGAGATGGCCCTCCCACCCTTTTGTGGCGCTTTTGGCGCCCGAAGAGTGCGTGACATATTAGTTCTTGATAGATCCAATATTTTGCAGCTTTTGGTAGCACAATTATCTAGTACTGCCCAATTTTCAAAAGCTACCAACCTGTAATATCCGCACCTATGAATTCAGTTTTTGCACCCACACCCAGGACTTAACCTTATTGAGAGCAAGAACGTTAAAGCGCGACGAAACCCCGCAGAATATACATTGATGTTCTTCCCATTCTTTCCAAGATCAAAATACGTTTTCAAGGAGCTCGCTCTAGTAGCAGAGCTCCTGATCCTAAACACTCATCGCCGACGAGAGAAGCAGCCTTTCGCTTTCTCTGGAGCATGGCGCCCTCTTACATGCATGATTGAGAAGCTGAGCCGCCTTCCTCGTTTAGTGCCCTATGGATTGTGCCCACATACCGAGTAAGCAACACCACGTCGGAGAGAGACCAGCCGAATCTTGCGAACATATTGACGAAGTGTTGTCTTAGGAGCGCGAGACTTGACATGAGGAACTCAGAGCATGTGAGGACATGGAACGAAGTTGAAGTACGGAGTAGCTTAATCCCATATTTCAACGCAGCGATGAAGTTTGCAAGTATTTACGATAGGTTGCCGGCAGCTGTGAGTTGCTAATAGCGAGGTGCTTAGTGGCTCTTAGGTAGGCGGCAAGCTCGCCTAGACAGGGGACTGCACCTAAGGAAAGAACAAAGGACTGTCCAAATTCACCCCTCGAGTTTTGATGGGCCCCGTAGAAACCCGGAAAGCGGCCCGGGGATATAAGGTGCGTGCGTGCGTGGGGGACCAGCATGGTCCCCGTTTCAGAACAAGAAACACGCCCTAGCATAGGCTTTATTACGGTAGTAACAGAGTCAACCCAAGGGAATCCTTTTATTGAATTGGCCAGCATAACCAAGCACCTTGCTGAAGATCATGCTGCTAAGGACATAGAAGCATCCCGTCATCCAAAGCCCCCAGCATAACCAGAGTTGCTCGCTGATGCCTCTGCAGCAGAGACCCAGGAGTGACACCGGCTTTCATTTAATACGCCAGTGCAGCCAGAAGTCCACAAAACCATTATACAGCTGAAAACCCAGAATGACATTAGCAGAAACGATCCTTGTTGCAATTGGACGAGCGGTCAGCTGATGCATTCTGTGCTGACCCAAACAAATCCATTTATATCATCCCTCTAAGATGATACATCTATCCCTATCTCTCCATTGCAGGTAGCCTCAAATGCCAGCAATTCAAAGCCTAACACTCACACTTCATCAACACATCCCCCCCTGCCCTACCAGCCCTACCCACTCGCAAAACACTCCCTTCACCCTTTACCCCTAAGCTGTCCCAATTAAATTGCACGCATCCTTTCCCCTACCAGATCCCCCTCATCGCCCTCCCATCTCCGCCCGATAAGACAACAACTCCGCCGTATCCTTCTCAAAAGCCGCATCCGCCTCCGCGCCCTCTTTCCTCCCTAGCCTGCGATGCTTAATGCAGCAGATCGCCCAAGATCCAATGATAGCAGCTATGAGACCGCCGATACCGGCGTAGATGCCGATTTTGGCACCAGTGGGAAGGGAGTTGAAACGATGGGCAACGGACTCAGGGGGCGGGGCGGAGAGGGTTTTGGCTGCTGTGGAATTGCCGCTAAAGGATGTTAGTGGGTGCTCGTGGAGCAAAGGGCAGTGAGGGAGAGGAGGGGTGGAGGAGGGGTGGAGGAGGGGTGGAGGAGACTTACGCGACGATGTCAATGCTTTGCCATGTGCCAGACTTGTCACCGTATTTATATTCCGCGCCGCTTGAAAAATCTGTGATCCTTGCGCTCTGGACATACATGGTGTAAGGACCCTTGTTGTAGTCGATCTCTCCTCCAGCCCACGCGACTGTGTAATTGCTGTTACTGGGATCACCGGCGGGCCAAACGCCGATTCGGACATTCATTGGTGTTTGAGGGTAACTGGCTCCTCCGTTCGCGTCCGCGTAGTTGAGCGTGCGGACCACTATGCCATTAACGTACCATTCGAGGGACTCGTTAGTCCATCGTGTGGTGTAATTGTGGAAAGCAGTCTGGGCGGGCGCGGCGATAGGATACCAAATTGCTCTCTGCGCCTCGCCTGTCGTGTTCCCCTTCCCGTAGTAATTATTCTCGATATGTGTAGTATTACTCCCTACGATCTCAAGATCCACCTCATCCAAATCATCAGACTCGAGCACAACAGTTGACACAACACCCTGTCCTGGCGCCGCCTTCATCCATACCTCCACCTCGCCGAAGAAAATGTAGAAATTCGATTGGATAGTAGGCGCGTCGCCTTTTTGGTTGATCGTGAATTCGGCGCCTTGATCGCCATAGACGAGGTTGCCGTTTGTGGTGTTCCACGTCGAGCCGGCCGACGAGGTAGCGAAGTTGTATGTCGCGTTACTGATTCCGAGAGCGGTGTCGGGGGAGCAGTTGGTTTGATTTAACGGATTGCAAGAGGTCCAGGTCTGCGCTGCAGCTGGGGCAGGTGCTGTGAGGGCTGTGAGGAGCCCGAGGTACAGAATGAGTGACATGTTTGGCGCGATTTGTTCTAGTAAAGAGTGACTGTGCAGTATCGTTGCACTGACGGTAATGAGTGAGATTATGAGAGCATGAACGAGAGTAGAAAGGAGTGATTGTACTACTGTCAACACAACGAGACAACGGAGGCGGCGACGTGATGGACACTGAAGCGCTGAGGAGTGCAGTTGGGTAGGAAAGGGGTGGCCAGGCACCACCTTAGGGGGGCGAAGCACTTAGAACTACCCGCCCATGAAGAATGCGCTACCTTAGAACTAGGTGTAGGGGACATGGAATTGGTTGGAGATCCTGTGCTAAGAATACCCTGCAGGTGTAGGTGTGTGACTTGCCCAGAGATAAGATAATTCGCGCTCCATCTTCCTAAGGTAAGATACCTAGTTCTACACTATGCAGGGGTTTGGGGGCCGTTAATTTCATCGAGGGTCATTTTAACATGCGTGAGTAGAAACAAGCAGGCAATGCAGATACCCATAGAATAGCCTCGCCAGCCATGAGTAGTTCTAATGCCAGCACAAATTTGACGACATCTGTCTGCCAAGGTTGTGTTTTACGCAAGGCTTCGTTGGCATCAGGTGGAAGGTATATTCCTTGTTTCATCCACCACCATGAAGAGGGATATCACGGATCCTTTGTCGCCTCGGATCTCACATTCTCCTTCGGTGCCAAAGGAGCTTTCTACTTCTACTCTCCACAATACCAGATATCTTCCTCATAGTAAGCCCTACCCCTCAGTGAGATAGATTGAGACTTCCATACCTTATTGACGGAATGCTACACAGTTGGCCAACGCCGAATACAAGCTTGAGACCAAATGCAGACATCCACCGGCCTCTCTGCGTTGCTTTGGCTCCAAGTCTGGATTGGTTCTTCGGCTATCAGGCCACCAATGGGCAGCTGAAATGGATCAGCAGTCGGGAGAACGGTCCCAAATCGAGGCGCGGTATGGTTTATGACAGGTGTAAGTCTCGAACTTCACTTCACAAAATCACTGGCAGTATCACTATCCACAATGGATGACTGACACCAATTTCAGGGTCACAGCGGCAAGCATCCTACGATAAGCTCGAAAGATGGCTCAGGACGTACGCCGGAACAGCAATCGATATGCCGCAAGCCAGAGTGAGTCTAGGCCCTAATGCAAGTTACTTCGCCAGCTCTCCTGCTGGTGGCGTGGTTTGGAACCGATTGCCGGATAGCTTCGAGTCGCTGTTCAATCCACAACAGCCTGCACGAGTGCCGACTCATGTATCCCTGGGAGTGAAAGATACATGGTTTGCATTGTGGCCTGATAAAAACAGTAGCTGTAATTTGGGAGATGAATACCCGAAATTAGAGTCGTTGCTGAGGAAACATGGTAAAAGTGGTGTTGATGTATGAACTGCATCCTGTTTGCGCCTAAGCCTAAATCTGTGTTACATCCAGGACTAACCTCATCGCATTCATTCAATAGAACATTACTTTAAGCGCCAGTCAGCCAGACCAATTCGTGGTATGCTTCCGTGACAAGCTCTCCTTCGTCCGCGGTCCAGTATCCGAAGCCAATCTCCATCAACTCAACACCATTATGGCAGCATCTAGCGAAGGCTCCTTGCAAGTCGAAATCTGCGGCCTGGAGACAATCTCACAGCCTATCAAGTTACCTCAGCAGTTCCTTAGTCCACAAAAGGTCTGCTTCCCCAAGGGTTCTGATCATGGAACATGCAAGCATGATGATATTGGCGGCGACAGCGAAAATAGAAAAGTGGGAGTCTTGATAGCAAAAGTGTCCTCGTCGTGTATCATTATGTGAACAGAAGGGTTGTCCGGAAAAATCGCCTCCCCACCAGCCTTCGTGCTGATGGCCATAGTCCCAGATCGTGCCACATAAGCTAGTCTTTCACCTAGCAACTTCCAGGTACAAGAGGCAGCACGACCAGAAGACCTACTACTAGCCATCAAATGCTTCTCCCAAGCTTAGCCGATGTTCCAGCAGACAGTTAGAAAAAGGATGGGCGGGGCTCGCTGTGACTGGGAAAACTCAGTTGTCTGATGCCGGAGGCGTAGAAACACGCAGCTACGTCAATGTATCCCAAGGCAAAGCACATTCGGGGTCGGTTATGTATTGCCGCCAGAACTAAAAGCGCATATAAATGCCTGCATTGACGATCTTCGAACATATCTTACACCACGTCCAGACCATAACCACGGGTTCAAGACTACAACCAATGTTGCAAGGATCTTCGCATTTGACATGGCAGGAGAATTCCAGGCACTTCATTGGAGATGCCATTGTGCGGACTTTGACCAACGAATGACCAATAAATTTAAAGGTAAACCCCTATTCACAGGTGACCATGTAGTGTTCGCTTTGACATGAGTGCGGGCAATGCACATGACGGGCAAAGGTTGCGGCAAAAGGTCTTTCCACTTTCAGCATGGCGATTATCAGGACCAGCTCCGCCCAGCTGATATGCACAACCTGTTCTCAGACCTGCAGTTCGGCGGTTTGGATGAGCTGGTTGGTTCCAAGGTTTTGGCTCTGGCGTGAGTGCCGTAATGCTGCGTTGCCAAGCTCCGTATTCCATTCTACCAAGAAGATCCGGACTGTCGTGTCAACCACAACTCAAATTGAGAAGAATACATATACGAGATTGATGTCTTATCGTTCCGCTGTTTAAAGGACACCGGCAGGTTGCAGCAAGATTGCCTATGTGGATGAACTTCCAGCATTATGGTGTCAACAAACAGCGTTCCATCCCTGCCCACCAAAATCGCCCAGCCGAGGTTTAGCAAAGGAGCCTTCCTAGTAAAGTGCCTCATACGTGGCGCTGGAGCTATGCTGACAGCTTTGAAGGCTATCCAATGGACAGGGGTGGTTCTGAGCCTCAGCGTTATGATCTTTCGTGTCTATGTACGACTACGCCTCTCCCGCCGCCTATTTCCTGATGACGGTTTTGTTGTTGCAGCATGGCTATTCTACGTTGCACTCGGGATCATTTTCCAAACACAGATCAACTCAATGTGGATTGCGATAAATGCAGGCAGCAATCAGCAAGAGCAGCTCTCACTAGATAATATAAAGCGAGTAAATGTTTTCCTACACTTACAAACTGAGGCCTGGGTTCTAAGCCTCACCGCGCTTTGGCTGGTCAAGTTTTCGTTCCTATTGTTCTTCCGCAAGCTTGGAAATCATGTGAGGAGACAAAGGATACTTTGGCGGGCAGTTATAGGATTCACGTCGGCGTCATATTTTGTTTGTATAAGCCTGGGGCCTTTCAAATGCTGGATCACGGCGGACGCGAATGCTCTAGGTATTCGACGATACCTACTCAGCTGTCGATAATCACTGACTTCTATAATTACAGTCCATTGCACTGGCTTCTCCTTGGGATCCAAGGCAGCAGGGAACCTTCAACTGATAGTCACTGCCGCTCTTGATATAATTACTGATGCCCTGAGTAAGACAGCACTATTTGCATTCTTTCTATTACAACATAATTAACATTCTTTTAGTAATCGTTGTTTCCACAAACATCTTATGGAAAGTTCAGATCAGTACCCGAAAGAAGCTAGCATTGGCAGGAATATGCTCTCTAACGGCGCTCATCATATGTATCTCCGTCATTCGAATTTCGCTTGGGTTAAGTGGCGGCCGCCTCAATGATGCCTCCTCCTACATATTATTGGGTGAAGTGGAAATTGCCATTGGTAAGCGCTTGCCAGAACGGAACGGGAGGAAGACAGTCCTCAGAAGCTAACCTACTCTTCCTCATTAGCCATTATTGTCTCCTGCCTTGCATCCTTTCGGGCATTATACACACACAAGGAACGCCTTAATCGTGCTCAGTTCCAAGACAGAACCACGAGGAGGCCCATCTTCCATCAGACCAAGGGGCACCGGATTCCACTGGAGGGTACAGGAGACACTTGCGCATTCATCGATGCTCATCATGAAGCACATATTCTTCGTGAAGAATCCTCCCGCACATTTTCAGAAGATATAATCATCCCGCCGAATAGTATTCATGTACGCCATGACTTTGCGGTCCTCCCTGAACCCATGGATCTTTATAGGCCAGTCTAAAATGCGCGCCTTGGACAACACAGATCGCTGAAGATTATACTTTTATGAAATTTGTTGAGGTTAGGCGTGTGTGAAGGTCATTATTTGCACTTAGGAAGAGGATCGATAACGCGCAAACGATACGAATGTCACTTCATTTGTCATTCAGGCTCCGCCATAGCAAGGCATCGCAGTTGAAGATTTCGCAGTAGCAGAATGTTCTCTGTCGAAAATGTGCCGCTTTTGGTACAAATTGCGGTTTGCTTGAGAGACAGATCAACTATCTTGCTCCACTTGTCGAATAACGTCTACCTGAATTTTCCTCACCACAGAACTTTTACTTATACACGTCTCTAGCATACACAATATTCTGGACGTTCCCAAGGCAATGCATTCAAGCCATGTGAAATCCAGACCTCAAGAGGAAATTGAACAGCCCCCTTCTAGTTCTTAATCCACTTAATTCAACCGGTCCCACACTCAACATTATCACTCATTGGCATGCATCCAATACTTTGACTTGTATCTGGAATCATACTGACAGGCTCCAGGCTGTAAGGTGATGAAGCACGGATAATGCTATGCTCAGCAAGGATATATTTAATGCGAGGCTTCCTCGGCTAACGGCTCCTTCTCCAGCGTCGAGCGTGACTTCCTTTCCTGTAGTCATCATTAGAATCTTGCCAAATTCCGGACCAGCTCCTCTTCTGACCTTATTAATATTCACTTACGCAGCTCTTTTGCCTGTGCTGGGTAAGTCGCTGCCTCATGCATGCCAACTGGTGCTAATGTGCTGACTATCGGTGCTAGATCTTACTTTTTTGAAAACAAGACAGCCACTTCTCGCCCCCAACATTATCAGCATCAAAGACTTACCAACCGAAGCATCTAGCAACAGTCTCATAACCACTATAAGGGCATCAGATTGGACAACTAGGCTTACACTGCTACTCTGACGTTGCTATGGACACTCCAGTACCAATATGTCATCCACTATCGAGAAAGCCAAAGTTCGCTGTCTCTGCTCGCTGGGCCCTCGCTTCAGGCTTCGGGCCAGATTCCATAGTATCCGCAGCTATAAGTCAGAACATGCTCTCTTACCTGCGACGTGAACCACCGCGGGCAGTATGGAACTCAGTCATGACTATGCTCGACCTTCTCAACGCAAAGGCCGAACGCTGGCCACTGCAGGTTCGAGTCTTGCTCAATCAAGACCGTGCTACATCAAATGGACCCTCTGAGACCACGGCGCGCCCAAGGGACTTGAAGAGACGGCAACAAGCAATGTCTGTCTGGGCAAACATGTTATGCTTCATCGCCGCTTTCTGGGACATCTCTTGTCGTGATCTGGAGGGGATGGGGCTGTTCTTGAGTGAGGATATGAAAGCTTACATTGAAAACGTGAGCATTTGGGGTGAGCTCGGCGGGAATCGCAAGCGCACGGAAGAAGCTGCAAAGGACTTTTTCATCTTAGCTGTCACTGATCCTAGACCTTCACCTCGCACAAATCCCATACTATGGTGGTTAGCGGCTGTTATCCATGACCGACTCATCGATGGACTCCCGCGACTGCCCATGAAGGCCGTCGTCGAGAAGGACTCTGTTCAGAATCTCGATCTCGATGGCAAACTCGAAGCATTGGACTACTTCGCAAGGGTGCTGATACTGGAGGTGCTTATTCATACGTGGACTCCATCCGATATGTGTCATCGAATCTCCTGGCCCCCATCATGTCGTCTCCAAACCTCGGCGATGAAGCAGCAGATTTTGACGTTCCTCGACCATGCTGATGCGACTTGGATGTATGAAGATGGGGATAGGCTGGGAAAAGTCTTCCAAAAGGATGATCGTCTACTGAGTGGGCAAGCATGGCGGGAATGCATTGCTCATCTGCAGACCTTGATGGACGACTGGCTGACGAATGATGCCCGCGGACCCATGCGTGAAATCCTGAGTCTTTCGAGAGGGGTGCTGCCGGATCGGACCTACGAAGACGAAGTGAACCTCCCTAAATGCTGGATTGGAGCATCCCCAGAATGTAGGGAGGGGAGATATGAGGTCATGATCGAGACCTGGGCAAACTTTACGGACGCGATGGCAGCCCATGATGGTGGATTCGGAAGAGTAATGACGGCAGGAGCTCATCGTATTGAGTCTGATACGGACCTTGCAGGCGCCAATCAAGCGGCGAGAGAGGTTATCGAACTCGAATTTGGAAGGAAGAAGGACGCTAGCTTGTGGATGGAGCATGTGAGAGAGGATGGGACGGTTAAAGTTATCGCAGTTTTTGTTTATAAGACGCATAATTCGAAGGTGGATACGTGGGTGCAAAAGAAGTTATGCTGAGGCAGGAATGGACAAGATTGCGTAGTCCAAAAATTGAAAATGGGTCATTCGTAGGAAATCCTCAGACTTCGCGCTCCCTAAGCCAGACGTCTTATGTATCAGCATTTCAAATTACTACCATCTGTCAGCTTCCGAACCTTTTGAAGACTCCAATATCTCAACTTCATCTTCCCACCCTTGAGTGGTCCACACCAGCATGACCTCTGTTCGTGGGTTAGGAATAACCATTGAAATGATTGCCGCATATGAGAAGGAAATTCGTAAGGCTAGGACTCCTCTAACCTCGCCGTCAGGCCTCTGGGGCATCATGGCCTGCGCAAGGATATAAGAGCACCACACGGCCGGTTTCCTGGAGGCCAAGGAACTACCTTATGTGCGTGATTGAGTCACGCAAAAGCCGTGGGTGGTTACAAACTGCAAAAGAATGCGAATCATTAGTAGGGTAAAAGTGGTGAAGCACAATGTTGGGTAGTACTGCCAGTCAACATTGTTCTACCAAGCATGGTGGAACATATAAGCCGAAAGCTTGCAAATGGCTAGACAGGCTTATGCCTTGGGTAGCTGCCTTGAATTCACTGTTCTCTTTCGGCCGGACTTCAGCCTGGTTGCATCTGCCAATGGCCTTGTGACGCTCCAGCAATGGATTTGACTTGAAAAAGAACCATTACGAGTAATTTCTATTAGGGTATCAACATCGCTTCTGTTATTATATTCTGAGCTTGCGGACATTTTGATTAGGTCTGATGGCCATTTCTTAAGGCTTAGAAGTGGATTATCTTGGTGGAAGAGTGATAAAACCATAGCGAACAGATCTATTCATGATTCCTTACACTGAAATCTGATTTTTTTAAAGCCTGTATCGTTCTAGCGAGCAGAGAAAATTAGCAAGCGTGGTAGGCTACACTTGAGAGTGATTCATTGCTAGATTGCGCATATGGATTGTGCAGCTTGTTATCACAAAGGCGGTGGGTGTTTAGTGATTGATTCCAGGACTATGCGTACCTGTCCTCCTACTGATGGCGTTGTGCAAGACAGAAAGCTCCCTGCCTCCTCCTGCTATGTAATGGGAATACAATCAAAATGTCAATTACCCTTCACCGGAATACGACTCTTGGCACCCCTGGGCTCGTTCGAAGTCCATTTCTACCAGTCATTGTCCCTGTACATAATGCCCTGGATAGATGGGATCTATTTCACTGAAACCCACGGGATCTTTACTCCGCAAATATTCATCGTTCTCACCAGCCGCGACCCTAAGGACTTCCACCACGGCTTCCGGTCTGCTTAGGAATGGAAAGTGGCCAGAGGCGCAACGTGTAACTGTGAACCTACTTCGCCCCACTCGATCAATTATAGCATGTTGAATGTCCATCGCTAGGACGCGGTCATTGTTACAGACCATGTAGGTAAGCGGCAAAGTGAGATCCCATGGGACGCTCTCAGCTTTGGACGCAAAGCTGAATTTGGATTGATCGCGGATTTTGCTTGAGTAATGGGTTGCCATTGCGGGGGAAAGGTCGTTGTAGAAGTGGTATTCTGGAGAAGCAAGTTTGAGGAAATCACCCTGGGTGAGCGGAAGTTAGTGATAATTTTGACCTGACAAGAAATCGACAATATTTTGGTTGAGCCGTATGCCGAAATCCTCCTCAGTCTAGTGGGT
Source organism: Cladonia rangiferina (assembly GCA_023065455.1). Taxonomy (NCBI): domain Eukaryota; kingdom Fungi; phylum Ascomycota; class Lecanoromycetes; order Lecanorales; family Cladoniaceae; genus Cladonia; species Cladonia rangiferina. Next base: position 110,074 of record JAJREH010000043.1, read on the forward strand.
CCAGCGGATATTGGCTTACCTCCACAGTTAGATACGGGAACTTCCAATCCTTCAACACATCAGACAGACTCTGCCCTTTCAGAGGCAGCAGGGCGGCAATGAAAACACATCCGATAATACCCCCCTTCCCCCTATGCTTTTTCTTACCGACTCCTCAAGACGTTCAATGGCACCGCATCCCGGGATTCCACCATATGAATGTAAAACCAACAGAACATCTTTCTCTCCCACGAGAACAAGCTGTTCGAGCGTGTTACGAATTGCAATAACATCTTCGAGGTGTGTCTGTTGGGAAGGACTCGAAGCACCTGTACTAGGCAGAGGGACAGCGGTGGACAAATAATTATATGTAGAGAGCTGGGCGCGGATTATGTCGAAGCAGGAGGTGTCTTGCCAGGCGCCGTGAACGAAGACGATTATTGGTTTAGGGTCGAGGGTAGGCATCTTGGAATTTTAACTCGGCATTAGGTAGCTATAGAAAGTTCAGGATCCTTCTCCTTTACTTCACAAAATTTTAGACTTGAATGGACCTATCGAGGCCCTTAAATAATTTCCACCGCATAGATAGCGTAAATATGCAGAGGGGATCTGCTGGCTGCTTAATGACAAATGCGTTCCAAATCCTATCATTGCGTCACCGCAACGTTCCGTGAAGCAAGATTGATTACCTTGCATTAAAGAGGTGTGGCAGCTTTGCGAGAACAAATCTCACTGGTCTAAACCATATTGACTCACGGCTAACAGCTTCCAACGAGGGATATTACTGGATTTGCTTTTCCAAGATACGCTCGAATTTCTGCATGAGATTCATGGTATATCTAGGGTGCTCTGCAACTGCCTCATACACAGGACGTCGATCCTTTGATTGAATGTACTCATAAATTAGCACCTGGAAAAGATACAGCATTGATTGATGCTTGAATTGCGGATATGCACCATCCTGCACACACTTGCACACCGCTACGAATATTATCGGACTCGGCGTCCATCTGTGAGTGGGGACTCGTACACAGAGCCCTATTCTCGAACAGTATCTACTGAGCGGAGTCTCCAAGATTTCGGGTGTTCATCCTTGTGTCTGCTGACTCCTGTTCCTGTCTTCGAGCGTTTTTACTTTGCTCGTTGCTTCTTGACTTGTCATCTCCAACCAGTCTCCACCACCACGGCTTGCACAATTGTGCTTTACTGCAAAACCCAAAGATACTGGCGACTTTGAATTTTTCATATCAGTGTGTCGCTGGTAGCCTTGTATCGGGGTACTATAACCTCCTGTTCTCGTCGTAAATCGTTGGGCTACGAGACTGAGAAGTGGTTTTATCGTTGGTACACAAGCGATTATGATGGACACATTGGTTTCAATGCTGTATGTGTCAAAGATTAGTCCACAGCAGCATTCCTGAAGCAAATATAGACCATGCAATACTGACAGAGCCCAAACAGCAGCATCCACAAGATCCCCTGTAAGACAATAAGTATCGTCACCACTAAGAATGAGTGCTCGAGGCTCACACGTAAGGTCCGACCTGCTCGACAGACTGGACTCCAACACTGTTCTGATGATTGCACAGACACCAGCACTACAACGATGTCAGTTCCCGCACATAGCTCATAGTAATGCATTAGATCATTTACAAGACACCGCATGACATAAGACACATCAAGACTATCTTTCTTTGAGTGCTCATCTGTAAGGCTATTATGAACGTCGCTGGGAACGCGGCAAGAGAGTAATCGACCCAAATTGCGACGGCTAGGGAGGCTTAGCTAGGAAATCTTCAATCTTTGGATGTGCTGCTCAGATGTACACATACCGCCGTTGAAATAGCTGAGCTTCGTTTGGACGTCAGGGTTTTCACAGATCCCAGGAACTTCCGGACGCCATAGCTTGCTGGCAGGCCAACATTGACCCAGTTGTTGGCCCACACAGACAGCTGCAGTCACGAGAAGAAGACATATTGTGGAATAGAGGAACCACTGTCTTTTCTTTGCGGATGAATTACTGAGGATCTCCAAAAGGAACAAACAGATTGAAATCTTGCTGAGGGCCAGGCTAAGGGTGAATGCAGTCTCGGAGAGGATGATGTACTTCACGGCTAAACTCAATTGAGGAGGCGAAATGTCGTAAAAATGTCGACCAAAGCCGGCCCTTGTGCTTATCACGTTGAATACTGTTGTTAAGATTGACAATGCCTGTTGAAACAAGGTTATAGTCAATTTTAACTACCTTTGAAGACTCACCATTGCAAGAAATACAGCAAGATCGTCCATTTCTATCAGATGTATGATTGTAAGCCGAGCATACAACCGCAATAGTACAGACACGAATGCAAGCAAGCAAAAAGTTATCGACACGCTTAAAAAGGCCGACCCTCTGTTCTGATGATCTCCAGAAGGGTCAGAAAGTGGGTCCATCGTTGTGATCAAAGCCGACTACAGTGCTTGGAGAGGTATTGCGACTGAATTGAAGGATGTGTGCGAGAAGATGGTAAAACTGTGGTAATATGGATGGAGCCTTTCCATTTATATCATCAGAATCCGTATAACCGGCAAAAAAGAATTGCAAAGACGTTCGAATTATATTGGCAGCTGCGTGTGATAGTAGTTGCATTATAAGACTCGCGAAGTGACCTAATGTAGCTCATGGCTATGTCAATGACTGCGGATGCGTGGTAAAAATCGATGAACGATGCACTCATGACATGTCCGTTGGCATTGATGGTAGGGTGTGGTAACGACCCGTATCAATAGCAATTCCGACACAGCTTATCTCAGATTTTTCTATGGGTGTACCGAGAAGTGTAAGGGTTGGAGCGGACGAGAATATATATGGGCTTTCGTTAGGTAAGCAACAACAGAAGGCATGCAATACCACGGTGGGAAGCAATGCCCCGTGGTAGATGCTGACGTGCACAGTGAGAAGCCGGATGACCATGCTGTAGTTCAAGGCTGATTGGACCCAATTTGGGTGTGCGGCTGTAGAGTACTATCGGTGTAGTAGTAAATACTGGGGACGCGTTACACGGATTTTTCCCCGCCAAGATTTGCGGACCCGTGTCCCACTATGTAATACTACACCGATAGTATGTAAGATCCCAGCCCGGAGCCACCTTGTGGCCTAGGCCAGAAAAGAATATGGCGAGTGAAGAGGGCTTCGCATTGATGTTATTGCCGGCAACCGGGCATTAAAAACGTTATTCTATCGCCTGTCTGGAGCATTCAATAGACTTTGCTTGTAGGTAGGGCTACGTTGACATCTTTCTTACGCCGATAATGGGTATTACTTTCATCACGTCTCTAGCAGGATGTTTCCGGCGGTATGTTTACACTTCTCTTGGGCTCAACCTGTCGCTAGAAAGCCGGGCAACTGACGGCAACTGGCAGCGATCAATTTTCGTAAGGTTTTAGGCCTAGCTCTGAGGCAGCTGAGTGAATTATCTAGCTTGCGGACTATTACCTCACTTTTCTTCCCTTGTTACATATGCGCGTGCGCCTCGCCTGCTGTTCTGTGAATGGACTGTCGAAGGATTCTTGAGGTGTTGATCATGCATCTAAGCATTGTGTTATAAGTGGTTCCAGTCTATTCAGCCTGTCCCACGCACCTCCTAATCCTTTAACCCTCTAACCCTCCGTTTCTCGTTCCTTACCCCGCATATAACGACCTCCGCAATGATTTGCAGTCTCTTTAAGGAGGGGAAACGTCCTAATGATACCTCTATATTAGCAAACCTCTCACAACCCACTCAATCAAACATTCGATCCCATTCTCCGTCACTAGCATGCCATCATTGGCGTAGACTAGGCATACATATCAGTGGTAGAGAGAGGTTTCGTGGAATGTACTGGGCCTTTGAGATGAAGCTGTGCTTTGATGTGATAGAACTGGACAGATTGACAGGCTCAGAAATGGATTGACAATTTCTGATCAAGCCGAGCAAGGCAAGATCGAGAATCATAAAGCCCTCCGCGATTTTATTCATCCTATTTGTCGACTCAGATGCATTGTCGCATTCGATCCTGCCGGGCCAATCTGTTTCGAGTCCCGGATCATCTCAAGCAGGAGCTGGACTCTATGACTCGGTGGCATCCTCCCAGACCTCATCATCTTCATCATCACCAAATTCGCCTCTTCCATTTGCTGCATGTTGTGCACAGACAGCATTCGCTTGTACATGTTTGTTGAAACACTTGCCCAATATTCGTTCTTGCCTTATCTCAACGTCTTCCCAAAGTGCTTTGAAAGTCTCGAACCATGCTAGCAGACCCCTGGTGGGGCGTTGAATGGAATCACTCGAACACGTGCAAGTGTGGTCTCTGCGCCACTCAGCTATTTCGAGTGCTGTCCAGCCTTCTTCACCTTCTGCTCTCAGGTCTACATCCACTAAGGCCGCAGAGAATAGGGTTTTCAGTGTTTTTTCATCTCCATATAGTGCGGCGAGAAGGAGTATGTCTTTGCCTAAGACGGCTTCTATTGCATCACCGGTAGGGCAAAGCGATATTTTGATCTTTGTCCCGCTTTGGCGCGATATTGCGTATTCGAAGGCACTGAATCCTTCCTCGCTTTCGGCATCGACTTCAGCCCCCGCCTCTATTAACAATTTTGCAACCTGCGGCCGGTTCAGTGCTGCTGCATGGTGCAAGGGCCTACGCAACCACAGATCTTGTGATTCTACATTTGCCTCAGCGTCCAAAAGCAGTTTCACCAAATCAACGTTACCCATAATCGAACAAAGTGCTAGTGGAGTCCTTCCGTCCCTATCTTGTAATTCGATGTCGGCTCTGTAAGCGAGTAGAAGGCTCATGCTCTCAATACTAGATAATTGCGTGGCCCAATGTAGCGGAGTTCTACCCCTCGAGTCGGACATGTCAGGATCCGCACCATATTTTCGGAGCTGAGAAACGGCCAAGGGGTCGCCTCGTTGGCAAGCCCAAGATAACGTCGTCCTACCCGTAGCATCCTTTTCGTCTACGTCGGGCCTTTGGATTGAGGCTAAGGCCATGTCAAATGTAACACCGGCAATGCCAAGGTAGGCTTTATGCAACTGTGGAAATTGGAAAATGTCGAAATGAGACTGATCCCAAAACAGCTGTTGCAAGAGTGCAGCAGAATCTGAGCTCACAGCGTTACTAAAGATTAGAGTCCATGCATACTTGAACGGGGACCTTGTTCGGTTGAGTAAATGATCATATATAGATGTGAGCGACACTTACAGGCCAAAGGAGTCCTCAACGTGGCGATCCGCACCATATTCGATTAGTAGCTTTATGGTTTGGTAGCAACGCTTCATGACTGCCCACTGTTAATGGAATTAGCTGTCGCATTGTATAGCATTTGCACCGATGTAGCCTTACACGAAGGACGCTCGCACCTTCTTCATCAACATCCAGCACTGACGCCTCCCCGTTGTCAAACATACGCCTTACCCCAGTCATAATGACCTCATCGGCCTGCCGAGGTCCACCGAACAATCGGAAGATATCTGAATCAGTCGAACGGACTCTCAGCATTCTGAAGCATAGCTCCGGGCCTTTGCTTTGGCTATAGGCCAGGTGCGCAAGCAAAATTCGGTTCGAAAGCCATTGCGGAAAAGCATGGATGTATGTGAACTTTTTAGAACGATGTCGGCAACATGGACTGTTACACGTCGGGGTAGCCCATGGCGACGCATGATATCCGACGGAAAGTGAACCAAGGACGTTATCTAGGAGACTGGGGCTTCTGAAACGGCTTCTTCGATGACAGCTGCAGCAGCAATCAGACCCACAATGGCTTGTTGTCAGCTGGAGCGATGCCATAAAACTTTGTGGTTGGCCTGATGGTAAGTTTGGATCGCTCGGCTCAATGTGGTTTGGCGAAAGAGGAAACGTGTTGAATCGTCTGAAGGATGGCTTGGTGGCTGGATGAAGCATCTTTTCGGTATCACGATGGAATAGTTTCCGCTCTATACTTCCTGAAAATTCTGCTTGATCAAGGTGCCGATCCACATTTGAGGCCAGGGCTCCTGACCCGATAAGAGACTCCCCAAAGACTATGCCGCCTGACTTGTGGTAGAGGGTCGTAGTACGCTCAACATTGTGGAGACCATCAACTGGACTACCATCCTGGCATATCATTGCGGTGTCTTTTTGGATTCGGCGAAGAGAACGATGTTGTTGTTTCTGCTGGTCCAACACGTTTCCGACGGCATGTTCCAAAACATGTAATTCATCAACGACATGATCGTGGGCCTTCAGCATCCGCTCTTCCAAGGTTTCTACGGATAGGTACAGTCTCCGGGACAGATACTCAATCACGAAGCTATTGATGTCAGCCTTAGCAGAAAGTAAGAGGGCACCCACGTAAATGCTTACTGTGTCAAGAGCGCCAACCCTCTATATAGCGCAGTCTTATCATCACGTATCTGATTCTTTATGGCACGAAACTTCGGCTCTGCTAGAAGCCATACGGATTTATCAAGGCGCAGATGAAGATCGTCACCCTCGATCACCGTTAACTCATATGAGAAAAGTTGCTCCAGTCTCAATAGAGTCTGCTTGGCTTTCTCAAGAGATACAATTAGTTGGCTGTACGGTGCCGCATCACTTGTATTGTACTGTCTTTGCAAGAGGTCATCGAATATTTGTACCACCTCGCGAAGATCCGTAATTTCGTTGTTCACAGCTAACAGGATGCCGGGTGCGTTTTTGAGGCTGACAACCTTTTTCAGAACTTTTCCTATCTGCCCTCCAGCACCCAGAAGAGTAACAATGGCAGTGGTAATTGAGAGCGGGTCCGCCATTATGACCGAAGGCGCGCTGGCTTCACATTTCTGGCTTTCGCCTTCCCCATCAACGTTTTGTCATTTACCAGGCATCCTTCTCATTTAATTTTTTCTCTGGCTGTGCCATTGTAAGGCTGCACACCCTACCACTTATGGTAAGGGTTCGCGCCGCTAATTGATGCTGTAGAAGCGAGTCGCCTCATTGGACGTTTGAGCTGCAATATGATATCATAGGGAAGCCGTGATTTTTTGGCGTAGCCGTTAGGCTAATTCCAACCTTTGATTCGGTTTCAATGCTATATTGTACAGTTTCCCTCTCCGTTCACCCAGCGACCTTGTATATTGAGTGTTAGAGTCAACGTCACAGAACCTCAGATCTACGGAGCATAAGGAAACAAAATGCGGGGAAAAATGCCAAAGCAAACCCTGAGCCTCAACCAACCTGTTCAACACCTTGACATCCCACCAAGAAAGCGCAACCTCAAGCCAGAGCATCACACTGCTCTCGACTCCTAGGGTCTGCGGTTTCTTCTCTTCCAGTGAACGCAAACACCCTCAGAGCCACTCAAGCACCACTCAAAGCCTAGTATAAATCCGACCCATCCTCCGCCCTGCTCACCCTCAAGTCCAGCGGCAGCCTCTCTTCGACCTCAATCTCCTGTATCGTCTCCTCGGGGCCCGCAGTCTCAGCTGCGAAACAGAAGGTTGCCGGCTTACACCCTGCCGCTGGAGGGCCCGACGCAGCAATCTGAGGGAAGCTATGCACTGGGGATATGCTGCTCGAAGCGCTCGTGGCATGCGCTGGCGTGACGTTGAAGGCTGTGGCCACAGCGTTGGAGATTGAGCTAAGGAGTGGAGAAGTAAGGGCGGAGGGAGATTTGGACTTTCGTGGGACGATGGGGGTGGACAAGAATGCGCCTGTGGGATTCGTAGAGATTCGATTGCAGTTTGTGTTGGATACGGACGCAGAGCAGAAGAAAGTAGACAAGCTAGTTCAGTTGACTGAAAGATATTGCGTGGTGCTGCAGATGATAAGCAAGGCACCAAATATGAGCGTCAGCTCTTCAAGAAAAGAAAAGATAGGTTTGTTGGGAGGTACCATGTAGCCAGAGCATAAACAGCATCCATGAAAAGATCTCGCCCCTGAACCACTGTGAAGCCATCCACGTGCACATGGGTGTTTTTCTATTTGTCTATTTGGCGCCGGCCATTTGTACGGTATTGACACCGAAGGCTTGATTCTAGATGGATCTTCCAGGCCGAAAGTCTGGGTATGTCCAATAACCACTCATAGCCGCAAAGATTCTGCAGAAGATGTCGCCTGGGGGCCGCACGGCTCCAAACTAGCTGAACCTCGCCTAGTCCGCTAGATAGATGTAGAGTCCAACGTCATTGAGTAAAGGTTGTTACCCCAGTCCAATCGCTCCAATGTGCCAACACACCGCTGTGTGTTTTACGATCACCCAACTCTGTATCAGCATGCTGCACAAGCCCTCGAAGCCAAGGCTCGTCTTCCCCATGTAGTTTGTCGAGGAAATGAGTCCAGAGTCTTTCGCCAGAGTGTACTTCGCGATAATTCTTTCATAGGACCCCCGAAGTATGTCATATATGCTGCTCAGGATAGATTAAGCAGGTGATAGAACATCACCACCCTTTTCGCCTTCGATCGATGCTGCTTGCGCTTTCTATTCGCGGGTCTGGAAGGTAGAGAGTCATTATCGAATGTTGCCCTGGGCGGCGAGGGGGTCTGGGGCTTCTGGAGAACACGCTGAGATCTTAGATGAGGGCCAACTCAGACGCCATCTGTGTTAGACGGGACAATGTTAGAGATTGATGCTTGTACAAGACTACAGAAAGAGGGCCTCGCGGAGGTTCGATCATGGTAAATAACCTCGGTTTAGTTTCCCCTTTCGGTTGCGATAGGACTACCTGGTCTGCACAGCGAAATCATTCAGCTTATGTTACTCCGTATTATGGAGAATATCCTCTGCTATAATCCGTTGCGTGTGATACCCAAGGTGGAGAGCTTCGAATACATGTTTCTATATACAGATATTCAGCTCTTTATCCTATTCCCCAGTGCCAAAGACTTCGCAAATTTTATGTGCTTGGGACCAACGACTTCCATCGATAATTCGGCGTCCTTGCTATGAAGTTCCCCCGCTAGAGCAGATAAAGGCTCACGACGTCCTTCTCGAGCCAATGACCTTGACAGAGGAAGCTCGTAAGTGGAAAGCTGGAGCGTTGGAGGCTCCGCAAACCAAGGGGGCCGCTGACGGCAGTTGAAGGGTCTCAGATGCCGGAAATCTCGACCCCCTCTCGACCGCATCTTACCCAGCGCAGCACCAGCAAACAACCAAGCACCGGTGTCAATTATAACTGGCTAACATGCTGCCTCTGCTGTCATGCAATTACACCGTCGAATAAACGGGACACGGCTTTCGTCCACCCGTCGATTGCCGTTCTGCTTGCCGTCGTCCATCGAGATCCAATTGTTGATAGCCAGATGCATCCTCTGGCCCACGGACAGTAGCAAGTATGACAGAAGAAGGGAAACCTAAGGTTCCCGGCAGACCGCTATGTCGAGCGGATTTCAACAGCCGAGACCAATCATTGAGCATGGGAACAATGTGTTCCAACAGAAGGAGCGATAATGCGCATCGGGAGGCCGTAAATGGGATATGCCGAAATAGAGAGATGGCAAAAAGCCCGTCCGCAATGATCTGTGTGAGTATAAATATCAGTGGCTGGGAGGCATTCAATTGAGAATTACGTACATTGAAATGGTTCATGGCCAAGGGCTAAAAGATCTAAACGTTCGACTACAACACTTTTAGACACTGATAACTCTCTCTTATTCATTCCTATGTTCATGTGAATCTCCTTGTATTTATTTCATTTCACACAATGATTGAAGAAATCCTATCCACGCTCCTACGGCATTGGCCAACCGCGATCCTAATCCTCATTGTCGCATACTTTGCTAAGAACCGCTACCACAATGGCCTCCAGAAATACCCTGGCCCACTCCTAGCCTCTTTAACAGACTGGTGGCGTTTCTTTGACGTCCTAGGAAGGAGAGCAGATATCACACACATTAACCTGCACAGGAAGCACGGTGATATTATACGATATGGCCCTAACGCTTTATCATTCGCCAATCCGCAGGCTTTAAAAACGATCTATGGGTTAAATAAGGGATTTATAAAGGTAAGTGTTCGCAGTGATCATGGTGCCTACGTAGCTGCTGAATCGCTATAAAGTCTGATTTTTACCCCGTCCAACAAGCCATGTCAAAAGGCGAGCGCCTTCCCTCCCTCTTCTCAACAACAGATGAACAATACCATGCCGAGCTCCGCCGTTGCGTCAACAGCGCTTTCTCAATGTCCTCGCTTGTTCAATACGAACCCTCCGTAGATATCACAACAGCGAAGTTCCTAGATCAGACAGAAGCGTTGTTCGCTTCCGAGAACAAAGTCTGCGATTTCGCGGAGTGGCTGCAATATTATGCTTTTGATGTCATTGGGGAAATCACTTACAGCAAACGACACGGCTTCATTGACAGCGGTAAGGATGTCGATGGAATGGTGGGATACCTGGGAAAGCTGTTCAGCTACGTTGCACCTGTACGACGCTGCCTTTCCCATATAACAAACCCAGAACTCGGCTGAACTTTAGCCTCACAGGTCGGCCAATTGCCCCTCCTCGACCGCCTACTTCTCAAAAACCCCATCCTCCGTTTCCTAGACAAACACAACATAATGTCATTCACCTTCCCCATCGTCACATTCGCCAAAGCCAGAATGGCGGAGAGGCTCTCTGAAATCGAGCACGAAAAATCCAAAGGCAACACAGCAGCAGCTAATGAGCCCATCGCCGGCAACCGCCGCGGTGATCTACTCTCTATGTTTCTCAAAGCGAAGGAGGAACGCCCGGACTTTTTCCATGATGGTAGGGTGCTGACGATGGCTGTCAGCATGGCGTTTGCGGGGAGTGAAACCACTGCTATCAGTCTCGCGGCGGTGTTCTACTTCTTGTGTAAGAACCCACGTGCTTACGCCAAATTAATGGAGGAGTTGGATCAAGCTGTTGAGAATGGCACTCTTGAGAATCACGTTACTACGACGTGGGCTGAGAGTCAGAAGCTACCGTATCTCGATGCTTGTATCAAAGAAGCGTTCCGTCTGCATCCTGCGCCGGGACTGGTCATTGAGCGAGTGGTTCCGAAACAGGGCGTGGAGATTTGTGGGGAGATGATTCCGGGAGGGACGATTGTGGGATGTAATGCGTGGGTTATACATCGACGGCCGGAGATTTATGGGGATGATGTGGAGGCTTATAGACCGGAGAGATGGCTGGAGGCGAGTCCGGAGGCGAGGAAGAAGATGGAGGGTTGTATGTTGCAATTTGGGATGGGGGCGAGGACATGTATTGGGAAGAATATTAGTCTGTTGGAGATTTATAAGTTGGTTCCTAGTTTCTTGAGAAGGTTTCAGGTGAGTCTCGCTTGGATATTCTTAATCCTTGATGGAGACGGAATTGCTGATAGATGTTCGCAACAGGTGCAGCTTACTGATCCGCAGAAAGAGTGGAAATTGCACAATGCGTGGTTTGTGAAACAGCTCGATTTCAACACCACATTCCACCCTCGAAGGACGGCTACAGCAAAATACCAATAGCTAACATCTCTTGAGAAGTATGCAAACGACTGGCTGTGTATAGGTAATACTGCGAGGAATTCCAGAATAATGTCATAGCATAACTTCCATGATAGTTTTGTCTCAAATTCTTATGCGGCCCTCAAATGTCATAGTCAGTCTGTTACACATTTATCCATCCGAGATCCCCAGAACCTTCGCGCTTCCTTTCCCGGTTCCAAGCGTCGAATGAGGTATATATCCCGATGCGACGGGGGATACTAATCCTGCGATAGGTCCAGTTTGTGAGTCCAAGCGCATGCGCAGATGCGCGCTGGAAAATCTGGGGTATGGGGTCTGATCACCTGCGTGAAAACCGTAGAATAATTGGACTCTTCAAGCCTCGGATGATCTCATTAGAGATCTGTAACAGATCGCATGCAATGTGTCAAACATTCTGTGTGGCTCAAGCAGGTCAGGTTACGGCTACGAAACGCTGTCAGAGATATAAAGGGGGACGCTCCCGATTTGTTCTGACATGCGATTGAAGCGGCATCAGAGGTTCCGCAGCACTGAGGAAATTTCCAAGCATGATAAGGCCCTAAGAAGCCCCGAGTATAGATGTTGTTCTTTGCCTTCACCCTCCTGGCCCTCACCTCTGCTTCCCCTCTCAATCTCACCTTCTCAGAAGAATTTCCCGCAAACGGGACACTCCCCAAGCCACCACTCACCACAAATCTGACAGCAGGACTGCGATGCGATCAAGAACCCCAAGGCATCTTCTTAGTGGAGGACTGCTTCGCCGCTGTGCAAGCCTTATACATTGATCACGTAATCACCGACCCGGACAAAGTGTATGAATTCCGTTCACGGAGCACACCGCCAAAGACGAAGAACCCGTGGATGCAACTTCCGATTGTGTATACCGTTAGTAAGAGCCCCTTCCATCCAAGGCCTGGTCCATTGGATCAATGGATCTATTTACGAAAGGGGCCGAAGTTGGCTCACGACAGACGCAGATACATGCTCACTCACGATATCACCTCTGAAAAACTTCGGGCCCAGGATGCTGCCCGGTGGTGAATATAAACCTTGGGCGGACTATGATACGGCAACTTTCAAATCATTATGGCAGGCTGCGCGATTACTGGAAGAGAATTGCTTGCTGTCCTCGAGCTTGCCTGGTTGGATCCCTGCAGGTGAGTAAAATGTCGGCTAAAAGTTGAAGTTTTCTGCTTGCATGGTGGGACGTGCAAGGAGCTTTCTGTCTGCAATTTGAGGTTTATATGCTCATGAGCAGCATTGTATGACAGGGGATCACAAATATCTGGGTATTCTCCTGTACCCTCCAGGCTTGAAGACCTTGAGTTCCAATCAAAATTCAACGTCGCTATCTAGGCATCTAGGCAACGCTTCTAGCCTAACCTTTCTTAGTGGCCCCAGTAAACTTGACACAAGCACGAGTTGAGTGTCATCAGATAGCCAGAGAAGTCTTGTTAGTCAGAATCGTACAGCAGCCCAACGAAGCCAGACTCTCCTTTGATGAATCGCACAATATCATCAACCTCGTCACCATTTCTCCAAGCGTGCCCCAAGCCCTCATACACCTTAAGGTTGACCTTCATAGCCATTTGAGCTAGAGTAATGGCAGCTTCTCTGGCATGGCTGATGGGGACTTCTTCATCCGCTTGACCGTGGGCTAGAAAGAAGGACAGGTAGTTGTCGTGAGTGACGAGGCAGGGTGATCGAGGAAAGGCGATCAGAAGCCTTGAAAATTCAATAGCCCGAGCTCGATGTGCTTCAACCGAAATCAACTTTTGCTCCTCTTCTCCATTGTTAGGTGGCATGTCGTTCAAACGTTTCATTGAAAGTGCAAATTCATTCATGGCCTTCTGCATCGGCAACCAGCCACTGAGTCCTATCACACCACCCAGAATCCCTCCAACTCTTGATCTGTATGTGAGGAGTGCGTACAGTGCCATTGCACAACCCTGACCCTGACCGCCAAGAAAGACATTTCCAATTCCAACCATTGGTACTTCAATATCTAGGAGATGATGAATAATCAGGGACGCTTCTTTGAGTCCCTCAGCCTGGCTTTTTGATTGCTCGTGAGGATCAATAGGCAGATTGCAGTCGAACCAGGAAGCAATGGGGTAGCCATCCAGCACAGCAGAAGGTCGCTTTAGCGCTGTAGGGAATATGAACTTCATGCCAGGGAGGGCTTGCTGAAAGGTGTTACTAGCGGAATCAGTAGCTTCAAGAAGCTCAAGAGCAAAGTGTCGATTTGATCCGGCGCGGTCGTGCAGGAGGATTATTGTTTGTGTGTGCTTTGACTGGGGATTGACGACCAGGGGGTCTGGATAGGTAGCCATCCTGAATTTGATGCTCTAGTTGCTGACGATGATGTATTGCTGTGTCGAGGATCCTATTACTAGAAGCATAATAGGCAGCAACGTTATGCCAATTCTTTTACGAAAATTACCCAACTTGCCTGGAGTGCAGTGAAGTACGGATACCCCATATGGATAAGTGACTGATCCATGAGTCGCATTGCAGTCCAGAGCCATCGTACCTTTGGTCCTTCTTCCATTGAAGGCCAGAATGTCTCCACTTCATATAACGGCTCCGTGTTTGCCAATCGACTGAGAAGAATGAAAATTTTCGAACCGTGGTGGTGTCTTTTTTTTTAAGAGCAATAATAACAGAGGCATAAGGTACTGTTACACGCTAATTTAGCGTCCACGGTTTCGTTACGAACCCCGTCATTGGCTTCACTTTCTCATCAGCACTCTCTTTACGGACTTGACCATGCAGCAACAAGCAAGAGAATTATGATATAAAAAACATACAGATTTCTTGCAACAGATCTCCTATCTCCTATTTCCTTGCTAGTGTTTTGACCTCCGTCCCAACTAACTATGAGAGTACTAGCAGTTGCTGGCACCTCCTGGGCACCTTCTTAGTGAGGCCTGCTTTCTCCGCTCTCGCCACCAGCCCACCAGCCCACCAGCCCACCAGCCCACCAGTCCACCAGCCCACCATCCCGCTATCCCACCTTCAATGGACGGCCACTTAACGTGGCTTTCGAGTAACTGATAAGACCAATTGAATTTTTATATCTTCACGGCCAGAGACCCTACTCCCTCCTCTCCTTCTCTTCCAGCTGTTACTATTCCACTGTTCTTCTTTCATGCTTGTGCGGGGTGTTCCCTTCACTAACATGCGTCCTCAAGCACTGCTACCGTTGACTCTTCTTCCTTCTCTTTCCTCTGCAGCAGAAACCATCTTAGGTCTCTATATTTTCTCCCGCCATGGCGACCGAACCTCTAAAGCCACTCCACCCACCTTGCTCACAGATCTAGGCTATAGCGAAGTCTTCTCCTCTGGCGCCTGGTTCCGTGACCAGTACATCGCCAATGGCTCCACCTCCCAGATCCACGGCATTGCACCAGACATCGTCAAACAAGCCCAAATCGCTGCCTCTGCTCCGCTCGACGACGTCCTCATGCCCTCCTGCTTGGGTTTCCTGCAAGGCCTATATCCACCAGTTGGCCCTACGCTTGGATCCCAAACATTGGGGAATGGGACAGTTGTGCAGGTGCCATTGAATGGCTATCAGATAATACCCGTGGCAACGGTTACATCAGGAACCGGCAGTGAAGACAGTGCATGGCTTCAAGGCTCCGACAATTGCGCAAAAGCAATCGTCAGCTCGAACAACTACTTTGACTCTCCCCAATACATGGCTTTGGAGAACACCACAATGGGCTTCTACACCTCCCTGGAACCGGTTATCAACTCTGCAATTGCGGCGAAGCAAACCAGCTACCAGAATGCCTACACAAGTACGCCCCCAAGCCTCCTCCTACCCTCTCTTCGACCTCCACTAACCCAAGTCTCCTAGTATTCGATTACATCAACGTAGCAACAATCCACAATTCCTCCATCCCATCCTCCAACCTCCTCACCCCCCCAACCCTCTTCCAAATCCGCACTCTAGCCGACACCCACGAATTCAACCTCGCTTACAATGCCTCCGACCCCATCCGCGCCATCACAGGTGCAACCCTCGCCGCTCAAATCGTCCAAGCCCTCAATAACACCGTCACCACCGGCGGGAAAGCCCCACTGAATATCCAATTCGGTGCCTACGGCGGCTTTCAATCTTTCTTCGGCCTCGCGAACCTAACCAACGCGAATTCGGATTTCTACGGCATTCCAGACTATGCGTCGACGATGACCTTCGAACTGTTCACCACCGCAGCGCCGGATCCTTTCCCCGCTCTTGATGATCTGAGTGTCCGCTTCCTCTTCCACAACGGTACCACGGGCAATAATTCCGTACCCGTCGCTTACCCCCTCTTCGGCCAATCCAACACCACCCTCTCATGGAAGGATTTCATGAGCGGTATGAATGCGTTTGCAGTGGGGAGTCAGAGCCAGTGGTGTGAAGCGTGTGGGAATTCCACGGGCGTCTGTGCTAGTCCGGAGAGCAATCCTGGGCCTGTTGTGGGGGGAAGCGGAAGTGGATGTGGTGGGAGTGGTGGGGTTAGTAAGGCTGTCGCGGGGGTTATTGGGGCCATGGTGACGTTGGCGGTTATATTGGGCGTGGAGGGCTTGATTATGCTTGTTGCGGGGTTGAGATTGGTCGGGAAGAATAGAGTGGGTGGTGGAGCTGGGACTGGCGCCGCGGTGACGCCAAAGGCTTGAGGGAAGAGATACCCGGATGCTGGAAAGTGTGGATATGATGGAGAGATATTGACCTGTTGTTTATGGGAGGAGCTAAAAGTCCAATTTCCCCGGTCAATGTAAATAAGATAATGATAACGATTTATCTCTTGTCTTCTACAAAATCTCTTACAGACCCAGGCATTCAAAAATCAAGGTACCCCTTTGCTTGAGTGGATATATCAGACTCCATATCATGCATCTCTGTCTACTACATATCAATATCACACAAAACACTAGTAACAAGAATCGAATCCCCTTTCCCGACCCCAGTAATGAAAATATTTTCCGACCCTTGAAGCCTACACCCACACAGCTCTCTCTGGAAAATAAGAGCATCCCGTGGTATCAAATGCGTATGCGTATGCGTTAAGGTATGCGCGCTGTTTTCCGCAAAGTTTCATGCGAATGATCTTGGGCCCAAAAAAAAAAGAATAGTACAAGAAGATAAAAACCACCGCCTAGATATCTACACGTGGAGTTGAGGGCCTTTTTGAGAGCAAATCGTTACCTGGGCGCTTCGCGAGAGAAGACCTTGACCACTCCGTCTCCGCCGCCACTGACGACCCATCTCCCGTCTTGGCTCCATACGACGCTGCAGACACCCTCGCCGCGCATCAGTCGATTACTCGGTATTTGTTGGTAGCAGGTGCGTTTCTCGAGTGACCAGAAGCGGAGACTGGCGTCGTGGCCGGCGGACACGAGTTCGGCACCTGAGGGCGAGAGGGAAATGGAGGAAATCGCGGATGAGTGTGCGACCATGTTGTAGGTGCACTGACCTGTTTGGAGATTAGCACAGCATAAGTCTTAATGTTGGATGAGTGGAGACGACTTACCGCTATTGGCGTCGAAGAAGCGGATGTAGCGATCTTCATGTCCGCTTATGATCGTACCCTCCACGCCACTGCTCGAGCCCGTTGCGCCATGGACCACGGTCTCGTCTTCCGATACCGCTCTTCCGCTGTCAAAGCTGATTGCACCGTCAAAACCGACAGTTGTAGCCGCTACCGCATTGACGCCTGTGGCAGGAGTTCCGTCGAAGGTTTCAAGACTTGCCATTCCGACCATTTCTTCGCCAGTGCGTGTACCGTAGATTAGGACGGAAGCGTCGGCGAAGGAGACGACAAAGGTGTCGCCGTTCATTGAGAGAGGACTTATGCATGTGGGGGATGGGCGATCTGCTCGCTCAATTCTATGAACAAGGGAATGTTGGAATGGTCTTGTGGTAGCGGTGTTTGGTTGTGGCGATGATGGGAAATTTGAGCCCGAAGATACGGAGTTCGCTCTTCGACTACCACCTGGCCCTCTTCTTGATCCTGTTTGTGGTGATGAAAGCTGCGGCGGTGAGCTCACAGCCCAAATGAGTATTGTCCCATCTGCAGCGCCCGAGGCAAGTATGGTCCGATCTGGTCCACCGTGGTGATGTGACTGGTCTCCGAGTATGGATGCGGCGGTGCCGGGCAGCACACACACTGTCCAAACAGCATCCGTATGTCCATCCATTGTAGCTTTAGGATCGACCCTCCCTCTCTCCCATACCCGTACAGTGGCATCTTGTCCGCCCGAAAAGACCCAACCATCTCCTTGAGCTCTGCCTCCGTTCGAAAATGGCTGGTATGCGGGTGAGGCCGCCAGCGAAAGCACAGCACCAACATGACCTCGATGAGTATGGTCGCATTTAAGGTCCATATCCTCGACTTTGTGGGGCGCGCTTCCAGCCGTCCACCTCTTTATCATACCGTCGTCTCCAGCTGTGCATATCTCCGGTTGCGCCGGGCTTCCTCCACCAGTGAAGATCACTGAACGTACGACGTCAAGATGGCCTCGAAGGGCAAAGCGGGGCTTGAACTCTCCGGGGCCATCATTAAAGCTGCCTCCGCCTTGTGAGGTCGACAGATCCCTCAACTCATGTGATCCATCACTCTGCCGTCTCCTAGTTAATGATGTTTTTCTTCTATGTGAACCAAGTCCACCACGGGGAGGAGATTTAAGCGGTATTTCATTCGCGTTAGGGAACTGGTCTTTGTCAGGCCGTTGGGGAATAGGAAGATCAGGCGTCGGCCGATCATCTTTGGCTGGAGGTTCTGGGGGATCGTCGAAGTTCCAGCCGTCGGTATCTGCAACGTCTGGCTCCTCAGATATTCGTTGATGTTCCTCTTCGTCCCTTGCGGGTACCGGCCGGCCAAAAGCATCATAGCTATGTGTCACCTTCTCTGCTTGCGACTCTTGATCAGGAAACCCATAGTTTGAACGAGGTTGATTAGACCTGTCAATAGCAGTTAGAGGAGGATTCTGCGATTGCGCATGTCGTTCAGGGAGGCTCCGGGTCATATAAGTCGACTGCTCTGATTGTTGTGAGCCACGAGAGAGTGCCGGTATGTCGGAGACTCGAGGTATAGGTGGCGGTTGATGATGTGGTAGAGGAGAGGGTCCTAATATACCAATGTTGTTCGGTTGCTGCTTTTGCCTTTGCTGGACATACACGTCTTCCAGTGACTGTTGTTGCTGTTGCTGTTGTGGCTGTGGTTGTGGTTGTGATTGCTGGTTATTTGCGTATTGGTGATTTTGTAGCACCATTTCTTGCTCTTCGCTATATTGTTGTTGTGGATTGTAAGATAAAACGTGGTATGAGACTTCCTCAATGCATTTTCCAAGGTATAAGCGCGATCTGTCTCTTTCTTGCTCGTGTCTGATATTCGGCGAGGTCGACTCTTCGTTCTCGAGGTCTAAAAAGGAGTTGTGGGGCTTAGGAGGTTTAGCTAGTGTCAATATGTTAGCGAAGATGGAAAGAACTGAAGGTCTGCCGCTACACCTACGTTTCGTGTCCGCTTTTGCGTCTTGTTTCATATCTTGTTTGTATTCTTTTTGATCTCCCGCGTGCCCTTCATTCTGCAGAGCCTTCGTCTTCTCCCTTTCCTTCTTTAATGCGTGTTCCAGTATCCTAATATGTTTGTCCATTGACTCCCGCAGCCGCTTGTTCGTTCGCCCATCGCCCTCTAACTTCCCTATCCGTGACTTCATCTCTGCTCGTTCAATTTGCCAAGCGTTTCGGTCCCGCTCATGTCGATGCCATTCGGTCTGTAGGAAGCGCATTACACCTTCCAGCAGTAGATTGTTAGTCAATGCATGGGTAAAGCATTCTGCCACTGGTTCGACCCGTGGCATTGAACCCCTATGAGCTCCTCACCTTGTAGTGTGTACTCTGTCCCTTGCGGCTGACCTCCACCATTACCTGCCTCGCTCCCACCTCCGGCACTCCCTCCGCTGCCCCCCATGCCAGCGGAGTTCTGCCATGCCATTGATCGCCTCGACTCTTACAGCTGCAGAATCATGAGTAGATCCCCCACTGGTAGTGATCAGCTCGCGGAACGCTATTTGTACAGCTGCACGAGTGTTTTTTCGGGGTATTTGGCGCGGGTTGCAGTACAGGTCCAGTGTATGGTTTAACGAGTCGCCTGCAACAGAGAGCGAGGACAAAGGTAGTAGGAGGACCCCTGTATCAAAATTATCTTTGGCGAGAGGTTTTGTCGCAAGAAGCAGCTCCTTATACAGGCAGATCAATTTCTGGAGTTTAACGGGTAAGGGTATTGACGCTGAGCTCGGTGGATTCAAGTTGGTTTTACACGCTAGTGTTCATAGGGCTGAGTGGAATTCCGCTGTGCACCACACTACCGAATACGTCTATCAACAATCATTCTTTCAACGAGACCCAAACAAAACTATACATTTTCTATGTCCGGAGAGTATTATCATACACAAGGCTCGTTGTGAGTATTCCGACTCTAGGGGTTGGGCTTCAATAGGAGCGTAAATTGGGCAAAGCTCCCTCCAGATAAAGCACGTGCCATCAATATATCTAGAATTCTAACTCCTCGACCTCCATACCGCAGTCCACGCATGACTTCACACTCACACCATCTTCGCCCTCCACGGCTCTGCCCCAGACATGAGTATGCTTCCCACCTTTTCCAACATCGTCCCCAAATTCCCCACCCTCTTCCCCCGCCTATTCCTCCTATACGCCTCCACTCTCGTCTTCTTTTTCAATTCGTCAAGTTTGCTTTTAAACTTAACCTCCTTCCGCCTCTTCTTCTCTCCCTCCCTCTTTACAAACTCTTCATCCAACTTCTCTGCTGATCCCCACTTCTTCTCGAACGCGTACTCCTCAACTTGATACCGTAGATAAAGCATCATGTTATTCCACGTAGACTTGTGCGGATTTGGCCGTTCCAAATGCGGTAGTAGCTCCTCATCCTTAAGCTCTGGATCTGTAAGTAGGTAATCCTCCCTTGCCTCCGTCTTCGTCAAAAGACTATATTTGTCGGGCAGCTTCTCTTTGCACGTATTACACACGGCGCACCCGAATATATCCTCCCATTTCCAATCTATTTCCAGGCTACCACATTCCCGACACACTTTATGTTCCTCTTTCTTAAGTACACTTAGCCCAGGCTCGAAGGGTCCAGCTTTCTGCTCCCGCAACGACCGTAGCAGTTGGTGACGTTCCCATTCCTTCATTGTCATATGTGCCGGCTTCTCCTCTGGGTTCTTCGCATGCAAGGCCCTATTATGTGGATCATCTTCAACGCTCAAGAAGCCGCCCTTGGTGTCTGTCATCTTACTGAAGTCGTACTCCACGTATTTTGTAAAGTTGCGCGCTGGCTGGATCTCGTCCAGCGGACGGAAACCACCAGGCTTCTGGGTCTCTGTGCTTCGGCCATCTCGTAGAGTTGAAGGGACATTGGATGTGGTTGCGGAGTACGTACGCTTCTGGCCTGCTGCAAGGTTGCTGGGAGTGCGGTTGAGGGATGATGGGTTCGTTTTGCGAGCTTCGGCTTCGCGTTGGTCTCGCAGAGCTTTGGCCTTCAGGCGATTGATCTCCTACGCAGTTCATTAGCAAATTCGCTCATTGTATTGATCGTGGACGAACTATCTTCTTCACTTGTTCGGGCGTAAGAGGCGATCGCTGGGGTATGCTGGGGTTTGACGCCGCTGCAGGCGGAGGTGTAGATGGTCGTTCACTCATGGTAATATTGAGATAATGTATAGAAGGTTTTAGTCTTTGATAACGCCTGGACTTCCCTAGTAGCAGATATCTTTGGTGCTGGTGTTGCTCAAAGCACGTAGTGGCTCTATATCAGGTGGAAAGTGTCATATCTCTTTGTATTTAGCACCAATGCTATCTACATGTTTAGCTTACAATAGCAACATGCAACTCGACAAGTCCAGCGCAAGACTCTCCACATGGAATGGAATCTGTTTTGCAATATGATTGCACTTGTGCAGGGACACATTACGAAATGGCGCGGCAAGGCCTACGCCGAGATCATACGCACGCCTAAATTTACAGACACAGCACACATCAACGCTAGCATACATCCCTTTTCTACGTCTATGCAAGTCTTTTACTCCTCTTTAACGCCCCCACTACCTGCTCTCTCTGCCTGCTCGATGCTCTTTTTGTCAGCCTTGGGATCCCCTGCCCCTCCCATGCCCATCAGCCCTCCAGCAGCCTTCCATGGTCTCTTGAGATCCCCAACAGCGGGTTGCCCAAAGAGATGGATCTTGACAAGATTGCCCTCGAAGGCGCCTTTGAGAGGAATGATCGATTGGATGAGGAGTGGGTTGGTGTATTTCATGTATAGGTGCATGACAGCCATCATCCCAACACCCATGAGCTGCGACTTGAACAGCCCACGAAGTTGTTGCAGGTCGTACGAGTGTACGGTTGTAGTTATGAGCTTGGGCTCTTCGGAGCTACCCATGGGCGGTGGCTCAACGTATTTTAGGGTGGTAAGGTCTTTGAAGATTGTCGTCAGCGTAATGTAATCATGAGCCAAGGGCAATGCAGGACTACCTTTTTTCGCATTAATTTTCTGCTGCATATATAGGTAGATGCCAACAATTATTAAGTTCGATACAACGTAGAGAGCACGGACGCCCATCAGGACTTGCGGGTCGTCAAAAGGGATCTTCTTGGATACCTGCATCATGCCCAAGATGATGATCAGGTTGGTGCTATAAGGATCGGAGAGTCAGTATGGCTTCAGAGTGAAGGCATTGGGTCTCGTGCTTGCTGAGCATGTGCTCGGGCTGACGTACATTTGAGGGTTCATGATGGCGACTTCGTAGCGCTGCTACTTATGATTCCTGATATACCCAAGCTGCAGCGACGTCTATGAATCTGTGGTGGGAAAGTAGTAATGGGTAGGCCGGTGGGCGAAGTTGGAGGATTGATCAATCTTCGCGTGGAATTGTTGAAGACACTTGCCGTCCTACACTAACGAGCTAAGCACAGCTACGGCAAGGACAGTACGAGATCACCTACCCAATGTCTTCCTGCCGAGTATGCAGTCATTACAGCTATCTCGATAGTGCAATAGTGCAATAGTGCACATACTAGTATGTCTACTCATGATGTGCCATGTCACTCATGATGTGCCATGTCGGCTCCTTTGTGGGCAACGACGAGACCTACAAATGTATACCCAAGTCCGAGCGTTGACATAGCTTTTTGTCTGACTTGATTTCAACAAGAGAGAATCAGGCAGTTACAATGGTTCGCCTTCTACCTCAAAATGCCCTAGTGACGTCTCTTTATGAGCTTAAAGCAAAGCTACCAACCCTTGAGAGCAGTACAGCGATTCTTATCTATAATCTGGATGGTCAAGCTGGGTTGTATACGGAGCACGTAGGAAAGCCACCACGAGTTAGAGATGGGGACAATCAGTCATCACTATACGCCAGCAAGTCGTGATCAAATTGGATGTGTGCCAATCGTTGCAAGGATAGAGCAAGTGCATGGTGTATATTTTTAATGTGAGAGATCATCTCTGCCCTTTGCATTCCTCACCAACTTCTTCCTGATAATCAAACTGACCCTGCTCGCAGTCAAGTATATCTGCCACAACGCTCGCACATGCCATTGCACACATCGCATCTTAACAAGGTCGCAGTCGCCTTGGTTTTTGTCCTTAGAAATTTGGCGTTAGCAAGTGTGTGACGGTCATCATTCGGAATCACGACGGGGTCAGCATGGGATTAGCAGTCACGCAACACCATCTTTCACCGGAAAAGCACAATTTTCGCGGCCCCTCAGCCACTCTATGGAATTGCTTTCCGTGGCCCACAGACTTCATTACGACTATCATTTCGACGCTATTACGAATCTTCGACTGAAGGTTCATTGGTCCAGGGAGAGCACAGAGTCAGTGGCTCGGGCATGGCGGTGGTAGTAGTTGAAGCTTGATTAGGTCGGAATCCTGAATCCTGCTACTATAATGTATGAAAGGGGAGCCGAGGAAGGAAAACAACGTGATACCTGGGCTTGGATCCACCAGGAGAGCAAAGAGCTGGAGAAAGATTAGAGACACTCTAAGAGATGCTATTGGACCCAGACTGGATATTGCCCGGCAATACGCAGTGTATCAGAACGATTTGGCTAAGGTCAGAAAGACGAAGTTGATCCTATTGAGGCTGGAGATGGAAAATATAAATAAGCACAAAGATCGTTCCATGCATCAGTGCATACGATGAGTTCTCGATGGTCTCAGAAGTATCCCAGGACGATTTGGAACCCGTAGCACACCGGATCGTCGGAGACGAGGGACTGGCGGAACGGCGTGAGGGGTTTTCAATGTCCGAACAGTTCCCCAAAGGAAAGCATGCCAATATCCACAGCGCGGCGAAGTCTTGGAATCTCAAACGGTCGACTCGTGGAGGCCGTGGGGGAAGCTTTGAATGAAGGCTTCGCAATAAGTCGAGCTATCTGCATACCGGGGTTTTCGGAGCTGCTGCCGGAGCTGTGATTGCAATGGTGAAGTCACGGCAACGAGGATGATCTGATCTAGGTCAATTGTGGTTGGGAATCGATTTCTACGCCCATCTTTCACCCGTCATCTTTGTATGTCGTATGTTGGATATGTCCTTGTCATCTCATCCTATGCTGACCAACGACATATGATCACTAATTTCTCTGTGCCGTTGCAATGTAGACAGAAGTTGCCAAGTGACGATGTCTTAGATGCTCCTTTGAAAATTTCATGCTGCGTTGGAACACTTTTGACCCCTGGCTAGCAAATGCATAGAAGCACTCACTGTTATCGTTCCCAATGAGCTAGCAACGACCAGACACGCGCAGTGGCTTGCGTTGAGCAAGGATTTCATAATTCTAGGCGCTCTGAAGCCGATATTATGTACTTGCATTCCTACAGCCGCTCGCTTCCTTCAGATTACAGCGTTTCCTATTGCCATGTATCTTGATCTAGCCCAGAACACGCTGAAACCTTTTCTAGAGTACTTCAGAACCCGCTCATAGTCGTTATGAGGTTCTAAGCTAATGCCCTGCTGATCTAATTATGCCTGAATACTCTTGCAGTCACAACTTCCAAACCAGTGACTTTGCTCTTCAACACGCCTCCTGTAGGTCCGAGCAATATGTTGTCCACTAATTCCACTAGCAATTCAAGTGCAAATTTAAAGGACGTTACGCGAACTTTGCTCACATACTTTACGGCTTTAAGTTTGAATAACTGTTGTACAGTAACGACTGGCCACCTGAACCATCCATTCAAAGACACCTCACAGCCCGCTCACTCTAGTGTGCATGTCCTACAGCCATGCCGTGACACGAGCGCGGCATCCTCGGCCCTTTGGGAAAAGCTTACCATGACGCCTCGCTCTGGATTGAGGAGTCCTTGGAGACATAGCTCCGAGTCATAGACTTGATGGGTTAGGATCAGACGATTGTATCACTGAGGGGGTATGAAATGACCAATATGTCTGCAGTACTTTGGGTGATTCCACATGCACCTTTCCCTTTCCAGAGCTGAACAAATTCCACCGTTTGCAAAATTCTGGGAAGACGATGGATACGTTCAAGGCCTGTCTTACACTATTAAAGCCTCATATAGATAGCTACATCGTGAACAGTAAGTGGTTGTTCAAAAAATACTTTATCAACACCGGGAAATTTCAAGGCAAAAATCCATTTATAAATTCACCAGATTCGACAAAACCTTCAACATGTCGGAAAATGATAAACTCTTCCGGTCCGCTCCTATGGTTCTGTGGGATTGGGTATAGTTGCAAGAAAGCAGACATTGAATCGACAAATGAGAGCGCTTCAGAAGAAAACAAAAGCTGATTCAAGGGTCGTAGACGAGGAGCTGCATAATGCCAATTAGTCCTCATAGTAGGGAATACATAGGGTCAACTTACTTCTCCTGAACATTTACCGCTTCTGCTTGTTGGATCGAATAGACCACCAAGAGCTCGAAGAAGAAGTTCTCGAGACCGAAGACGCGGTACCCGAAGTCTTCCGGCTAACATCTCTTTCAATACTCCCACGCTTAGGGTTATTATTACTCTTCCTTCTTTTCTTCTCCTTCGACAGGAGAGCGATGATCTCTGGGGACTTTCTTGATGCATGAGTTGCCGCCGCTAAAGCATTCCGCCCTCCTTTGTCCATGGCATCTGCATCAGCCCCATTTTCAAGAAGGATGTGTACCATGATCTCAAGCCTTGCTTCGATGGCTGTATGAAGCGGTGTCCTCTCTGCAATGTCTCTCGCTTCGATGTCAGCGCCCGCATTGAGCAAGAAACGTACCATCTGATCATCACCCTTCTCAATGGCGTGGTGTAGTGGCGTTTTTCTATAGGTATCATGTGCGTTGACGTTAGCTTCCTGGCTAAGGAGGAGGCCAGCAATTAGTTCTCCGCCCTTGTTGACTAGTGCTCTATGTATAGGCTTCCAGCCAAAGTCATCCTCAGCATGCACGTCCGCGCCATTGATCAATAACATATCAACGACCGCATCGTGTTGTCTCTCGCAGGCAACGATAAGGGGAGTGCCATTGGTCGGATTCCTGGCCTCGATGTCTGCTGATTTGTGGAGCAGCAATTGCACCATTTTATCTTCACCATTGCAAGCAGCACGCAGAAGAGGTGTCCACCCCCGTTCATTCGATGAGGAGTGATCGTCGTCTGAATCATCCGCCTTCGGTGACTTCAGCACACCTAAAGGATGCTTTCTGCGTGAGAAGTCTTTTGGGCTCTTGGCTTCGATGTCTGCACCATGTGCCAGCAGTGTGCTTACCATACTTATGTTGACTAGATCAGTCGCTCTGTGTAAAGGTGTCCATCCTGAAGTTGGTGCATCAACTTGTGCTCCGTGGCTCAGAAGTAGCTCGGCAATAGAATTGTAGCCATGACTTATTGCGTGCATCAACGGGGTAACCTGATCAGCACATCTAGCTTCGACGTCTGCCCCTCTTTGGAGCATAAGCCGTACCAGCTCATCATCCCCCGTCACAATAGCGGCTATCATGGGAGTCTCCCCAGATTTTGTGGGTGCATTGATGCTTGATGCATCCACCCATGCATCTGGGGCCCAGCGGACTCGATTTTTGTTCAGAATTGCATCCTCTCGGTTCGTCGAGACGGAACCTGGCTGAGACTGGTGAGAGATGATGCTGCCTGAGCGATATGATCCGACATCCGTTCGATCTCTTGAAAAACGTTGCTGCTGAGACAGAGCGCTTTCTGAACGGTAGACCTTCTTGAAGGCTTCCGCAGTCTCTGTCTCGCCTTGTTGCTCATATATGCTAACAAGTAAGCTAACAGATTGGAGGATCAGCCTGTTGCCTTTTTCCAAAGATTTCTCCCTTCCTAGATAGGCACGCTTAGCGTACTTCTCAGCTTCAGGAAGCCTGTTTTGCGCTTTGAAAATCTCGGCCAAGGTATGATACAATCTCCACTTCCGGTCTGTTTCCTTCTTTTCCTGCATTAAGAGTCGGTTTAGAACCCGCTTCGCCTTATCTAGCTGACCCTGTTTATGGTATATGTCCGCAAGAATCTCATGCATCTCAGTCTGATTTTCGAATGCTATGTTTAAATTCTTTTCTCTGTCTGTGTAATATTTCATAGCTTTTCGGTGAAGTTGCTCCGCCTTGTCGTATTCACCCGCGTCAACTTCCTTCTGCAAATCCTGCTGAGTAGCAGTAATGAGTTCAAGATACACGATAGCAGAAAAGCCATCTTGAGAATCGGGCTCAGGGTCAACAAATGAATCACCATCGGATTCAGAATTGCCACTTCGCTCGTTCTGGATATCACTGATACGGAATAGGATTTGAGAGTCTTTGGCAACGTCGGATCTCTTCTGGAAAGCGCCAGAGGCTTCTGACTTCTTTGGCCGCCTTGGGATCGATCCTTCTGTTCGACCTGGCGATTGCGTATCTGGCTGATCGCTTCGATGACAAGAAGAATTTGCTTCTTCAGCAACATTTGGGCTATTGTTCCGACCTAAGTTTGCTCTTCGATCTCGTATGACGCAATCTTGTTCACGAGGTCTCGACGGACGAACGGAGGGGTAGGCATCCAACTCGTAGATAGTTGGACTCGTACCGTCCTCTGATGTAAAATTTCTACTTCGATCTGCGCCAGGGTGCGGTGGACCTAGTCTAAGCGGCGAAGGGATGTCTTCTTGATTCAAAGGACTTGTTGGAACTCTACTACTGGATGAAGCATCACGGGTGATTCCAGCACTCCAGGGTACAGGCCGGTAGGGAGAAGAAGGTGAAGCGAGATCATCGTAGACTGTAGTGGTGGTTATACTCATGATCGCCTCCGCTGAGAAAACACACTTTTCTATATCATACATGAAAGTGCCTTCCTCAAGGGGACTCCGTTGCGGATCGCTAGTGGGGATGCCTTCCCTGTTGGCCATTGAGTCTCTAAGAGTCTGAATCGCCTGCGATAGGCCTTTGTGTTGGAAATAGATGCCGTCCTGCGCAAGTTGGCTTTTCCACTGATACACCCTAGAGGTTTCAGTCAGCCAGAGTGATTTGAATCAATTAGGATTAAAGGCACACAATTTGACAGTCTGCAATGACATCTGTAGCGTCTGTGTATAGAAACCCATACTGGTTCTCAGGGCGGAGATTTCGGGCGCATTCAAGTCCCACCGGAGCTCGCGTGACGGATCAGGCGAGGCAGCCTCGTAATTTTTCCCTCTCATGGCCGCTAGTAGCTCACAAAGTCGCGAAAGCGTGGCCCGGCATCTGTCTAGCAAGGCTTTGACATCGTTGAAATGATCGTCCTCGAAAGCCATCCGTGGTGGGTTTGCACGTCGAACCCTTTCAATGAGATCTAGGAATTTACGAAAGGTTTGAATCTCGCTTCGGAAGGCTTTGACTGCATCGTCCGCACTGACTGACGTGTCTGAGAGACTCCGCAGGTTCTCGAGGACTACGTCGCACAGATGCGCAATACGCGGTGTCGGACTGCCTACTGTAGGTGCTGACGACATCTTGAATGATGAACATTGATAATGACTGAAGTGAAGTAAAGTGATGAAGAGCAGGAGCTGGTAGAGAACAGTCACAGTGGGCAGCTGTAGGCGGACTTGACGATGGGGCTTGCAGGCGGCTACGTCGCCCGACAGCTGGTCAGGCAAGCCACCTTCCTCTTGAAATGCTGCACCCTTCAGCCTAGCTCATTAGTAGGCAGAGAACGACAGGTTCTGATCATGACATTATGATAGAGTAAGAGTCGTACAAAAGCACGCCCAGCCTCTGTAGGTGCTCACTCGCGCTACCAGAGCACTTTCTGGCTTCATCTGGCAGCGCCAAAATCCTTCGTTGGACAAGGGCTAGACCCCGCCGATCCGGGTACCACATGCGTCCGCCTGACTTGTTGGAGACTCCATGTAACGGAGATTGGACCAACTGCTAAGCCCACGAGAGGAGATATAAGCTACGATTCCCAAATCATGCACTGCACCCAGATCGAGTTTCATATTCTTGGGGGCATAATCTGTTTCATCGCAGCTATTGTTACAGTCTACATTACGGACACCACGGGCTTGGCCAGGATCTTTTCGTTCATTATATAGGGATATGGACACAAATATTACACTGTGGGGAACGCCGGCCATTGTAAGTCCATACCATAAGATCATATACCCTTCCGTGACGCCACAGGATGCTGAATATCAGTACGAGTTTTGAAACCTGTATAGCGGACGCAGCTCGGCATCTTTGCGTAAGAAATAGCGACGAAAAATGTAAGGTAGGACCTCAGTGACCTGATACTGCATATGTCGACGAGTTGGGACACCAACTGTGTATCCCGAATCAGTATTTCGTGCTAGTCAGAGCTTTTTGAGGTCCACTTA
The DNA here is from genome assembly GCA_023065455.1 of Cladonia rangiferina. Lineage (NCBI taxonomy): Eukaryota > Fungi > Ascomycota > Lecanoromycetes > Lecanorales > Cladoniaceae > Cladonia > Cladonia rangiferina. The sequence continues at coordinate 139,377 of JAJREH010000043.1, forward strand.
CATATATAATCAAGTTCCTCGAGAGTTCGTTGTTTCGTTTCTGGCACCCAGAGGAATATCATCACGAACGCCATAACATTCAGTCCTCTGAATTAGAGTAGTGGTTAGTACATCGTCATGGTATGCATTATAATGAGGATTTGCTCACGCAAAGAACCCCAAAGCACCTGTAGGGCCAAATACAGCCGTCATTCTTGGGAACGTAACGGTCAACACCCCGGCCCAGAACAAATTCACAGCAACCGCCAAACTCATTCCCACCTCTATTAAAAGTTAGTGATGCAGCCAAGACAATATAAGGAGAGTCATACCACGGTGAAAAAGAGGAAACGCTTCTGCAGAATAGGTAAACGGAACTGGCCCTTCACCCGGCGAATAAAATGCCGCGAACAAATATATGAAAAGTGCAATAACTGGTAAGTGGGCTCCGCTGCTTTGAGGGATGTAAAAACATGCACCCGCTGCCAGCAGCGTCCAAGCCATATGCGGGAATGTAAAAAGTAGTAATGCACGGCGCCCAAATGTGTCGATGGTGCGAACGGCAGGCCAAGCGAACCTGTGAACATGTTAAGCGAGGGTTAAGGATGTGTGGGCCTAGGTGCTTACACAAAATTAATAAGTCCGAACCCCCACGATGCGAATAGAGAGACCCTGACGCTCGCATTTGCCTGCGTGAATAGTGTGGATGAATAAAAGGCCATGATGTTGACTGGCAGTCTGTTAGCACAAGCTGCTGCTCGTCTGTACCTAGTAGTAACTCCAGAGCCACTTACTACCACACATTTGCTGAGCTATCATTACCACAAAAGCTGCCAGTGTTGCGCGACGTACACGAGCAATAGTGAAAAGCTGGATGAATCGTGCAATATATCTCCCTTTGCTGGTGAAGTGTTGCTTGCCGTCCATTTTCTGTATGTCTCCGTCGCCAAGCATAATCTCTTCAAGCCTTACCTGGGCGTGGATATAGTAAAGATCACGGGCTGCTTGAAGAGGCGTATTACGAAGGCGCCTAAGCGAATTGAACGCATCTTGATAGCGATGCTTCTTGATATACCAACGTGGCGATTCTACATGACGTAAGCCTCAATATCGATCTTCTCGTGATGGAACTTACCGGGACAACAATAGATTCCAATTATCAATGGGACAGCTGGGATGAACGCAGATCCAAGCTGTAAACGCCAAGCAATTCTTCCAGTCTGGTACAACGCAAGGTTCGCGGAGAAGCCCCTGTACATCAGCACGTCAGCAACAACCCTGAGGGAAGCATCACCCCACTACTCACATGAAAATTCCAAAAGCCACCCATAGCTGCCAGCCCATTACTAGTCCTCCACGGATAGAGGCAGGAGAATTTTCGGCAGCAAAGACGGGTATCGTAGATGCTTTAGTCCCCATCCCAATCCCGAGTAGCAGGCGACAAGCGAATAGCTGTGGCCATGACTGGGTAAAAGCAGAGCCTATAACAGACAGACAACAAAAAATAGCTGAAACAAAGATGGTTCCGCGTCGTCCAAAGCGATGATTCAACGGGTGTGATAACCAACAACCTCTGCATAGGAAAATGATTAGCTTCGCGCAAGTGAGAAGATCAGAGGCCTCACATGAAAGCTGACGCAAAGTACGGAGCAGCATTCACGAGTCCTAGAATCCAAGTGCCGCTGGCGCCGCTACTAGTATCGACACCGAATTGTTGTGGCCAATTGAGATTGGCGGCGTTCGATCCTGTCTGATCCCAACCCCTAGGTGCAATATCACCATCAGCCGTCTGCAAATGACAAAGTATCTCCAGATTGCCGGCTCACTGTACAGCAGCTCCAACAGAACATATTACGACTGTGACGTAGAGCGCTACTGGCTGCCGGAAACGGTGGTATTCTTCATCGCGCAATGCTCTTTTCTCATTTTCTGTGATTCCTCGCACAGCCTCATAGAATCGAGGGTCTTTCGCAATCTGAGCTCCCTTCTTGAGTAGGTCGAGATGCTGTTCAAGGTTCTTGGAGCGGGCGAAGTCACGAACATCTCGTAGCAGTTGCTCTGGAGTGAGGTGGCCGAGGGGATTCTCAATGCTGGAAGAGTAAGAAGGTTAGCAAAACCGTCGTACGGGTGGTCAATGAACGTTCTTGACATACAGTGCGTCCACATTACGATTCAAATCCACATGAGCAAGGCCGTCTTCGGTTGATCGCGATCTCTGTGTAAGGAAAGCTCAGCCTTAGCCTTGCGGAACATTGCGCTCAAGGCTGCTTCGAGAAGAGGTAACTAACATATATCCTACTCGTCAATCCGAAAGACTGCTTGTCATGATCCATGTTGACGTTGTCTAAATGTCAAGAACGACGATGCTCAGTTGAACAAAGCAATTGTGAAGGCGGATCTGACATGGCGGGCACGAGAGTTATCTCGAGTGCGGAGCCCTCAGCCTCACAACCCCGCCTCGATTCAAGTCTCGGTCATTGGTTTGACCTGCATGTGAGGCAACAGTTGATTGGATGCGCCCTTCGTAGGATTTACCCAGCCAAATTTAACGGGTCTCCGCCCATCCTTTCATTCACTGCGCATGTGCGGCGCGGCCGGGTGCCCTGACCAACACCGCACGTGAATCCTCTGCTCGCCCCTGCAATTAGCCACTTTTGCGTAGCAAGAGATCAATGATCAAAGATGAATAGATCCATTGGTGCGAATGCTATCGAGCTGGTTCCAGTATTACCTACTTGTCTCGGTGCTGCTGGAAAGATTTGAAATTGGTGAGGATGTGCAAACCTGAGAATCTCAACCCTCTAGTGATAGGATGTGTATGCAATGCAACCGGAATTCTCAATTAGTGCGATAGGAGTATGTGGTCAGCTCTTCGGTCAAAGTCAACCTATCAGAACTGCGATAGTCAGTGAGATCGGCACAATCATGCATGATGAACATTGAGTGCTTCATTTGGGAGGGATTATCAGATGGGCCTGCAACATAGCACAGCTGAGCCTCCAATGACAGTAAAACACCTCGGTCCCCTACATTTACCGAATGATAAGTCTGTGCTGCGCATGCTCTCGCGTACTTTTTACCCACACTGGCCGACAAGAATGCTACCTAGTGGATCTTATGGGAGTCCATGCTGAAGAGGCTCGGCAGTAAGACCGGAGCGATGTGTGAGGTATGGTTTGAAGGATAATATTGGAAGTTTCAACGCCTCTAAGTTGGTAGCAGGGGTAACTGGGCGCCTACATGGTAAGGACTTGACGGATGGAGCGGATTAGCCCTCTAGGGTAGGATCTAAATTACTCAAACAGGGCCTTGAATCCTTCGTGCTTTAGCTGAGGCGCTAAAACAATTGCAAACAAATAGAAATCCACTGCCGTGCGAAGTTGCATTTATGGAGTAGTCACAACAGATACAACGTGGCATTACGCTGATCACCAAGGTAAGCCGAAGGCGTCCTCTCCGTAAAGTCGGCGTGGGTCTTGTGAAGAGCACAAGCCCAAGCTCCCTCGCTAACAGCCACCTTTAGTGCCCTTCAGGTGCGGCTGACTTAGGTACCTTAGGGGCTATCATTGGGCTAGCTTCGAGGCGCAGAGGCCCCCTAAGGTACAAGAGTACCTTACCTTGCTCGACTAGGTACTTTGTTGTTAAGCGAGGCACCCAGAGGGTTCCAAAGCGCACTCGCAACAAGGCCGGAAAAGCTGCTGTTAAAAAGATTGTGCCTGTGGCTTACCTTGTCAAGTGGTGATGAAAAGCCAATAAGCAGTACTCTAGTCGACAAAAGAGCCGCCCGAGACTGCCCCAGGAATGCCTTGGAACCTGCCCCACGCCCCCGCAGAGGCTGCCCCACTCGTGCTAAAGCACATGCTTCCATCAACAAAAACCCATGTATTTGTCGTGCCTTTTTGATGGTTGAGACGATTAACCTCGGAGATCAATGATTCAGGCAAAGGGATAGTCCGCCAACATGGATCATGCCAAAGGTTCTTGTCTATTGGATGTTATGTTTAGCCTCAATTCTAGGCGTACTCTTCTGAGTCAGCCTAGAACGAATTTACAGGTGCCACTAGGAGTTGAAGACGCCAGCGATAATACCTTTACAGGTGTCGTTGCGCTTCTGGCCGGGTGATCGCCTCATTCATGGATTCTGCTTCCAGTGTGGGCCTTTCTATTACAGATCGTCAAGGAGGGAGGAGCTAGAACTCCGAACACATTCGAGGATTCTGCGGGCTTTTTGACTTTCGGAACTTGTTCTATTCTCTGAGAATATCTACCAGTCTCAACCCCCCCAGGAACAGTGTCCAGGCAGCTATGGCCCAAATGGTGTCTTCAAGAATTCGTCTCGTTTCTATCCGCAGCAGACTGTTGAGCCAACGTGCCCCTTAGTGCGTCTCGTAGCACTCATTCCGTGTCAAGTAACGTCGTGTTATCTCCAGGCTCCGTATCGTCGATTATGGTGCTATTCCCCTGAAGAGGGTTCGGGTCGGGGCCGGCAACACTGACATAAAAACTTGGGACGTCGCTTACCCCAACAATACCCCCATAAGAAGTATCATGGCCCTCTACACACCGCTCTATGATTGCCGTGGCCTGATGTGCAACCTCTGACAGCCTAAATGACGCTGCGTCCTGATCATTCGCACAGCTGAGCATGATGATACATCCTCCCTGGGTCCATCCCTTCGGCACATAGATAACATCATACCTTCTCCTGTTCTTGCTAAATCTGTAGACGACATTGAAACCAGGAGTGAAAACGAGTTTCATAAGGGCTGTGGGACAGTCTGAGGAAATGAGAGGTAACCTTTCTGAGGCGGGTGTGAAGCACCGCAAATCGATATTGTTCGTTCCGTTTGGACTTCTGATGGACGCAGCGACTGATGATTGGGACTCGAGGGGGGTAGGACTAGGTTTTGAGTTGACGTAGAGGACAGATAATAGCACGTATAGGATAAACAAATAAGAAAACTGCCGGCTCATGTTCGTCCGATGACCTTGCTCAATGATGGGAACTCGGGTAGGGTATCTTGCCCACCTGATGACCGAGCACACTATACTGGGGACCTAGTGCAAGGTTCACTCGGGCGACCAGCATCGTGGATGTTATGTGATATATTGGGTGGCCGTCGCTTATGCGGACACGGTTTACTTTACCTCCAAAAGCGGCTATCGGAAATAATGAGTGACCATGTAGCAGCCACAGACAGGCCCTCATCAAGAAGCGCCATTTGCCGCATCCAAGAACGTTTTTCCAGCTGCGTGATTTTCGAACGCGCCAACCCGGACTTGGATCCGAGACGATGACTTTCCATGATCTATATTGTAAGATGGGTCAGTTATGGAAACTGAAAGACATGAACCATGAGGTTCTAATGTCCTTTTTGGTGTATTCATGAATTCCAGCGCTTCCACCATCTTCACCTGCACCTCCTGAACTGCAAATAGATTGATAATTGAATTTTTCGTCGTCATGGGCATCAGTGTCAGTATCAAGCAGGCTGCAAAGTACGAGTCCCAGGAAGCTCAGTCTACATTTAGCCCTTCACTTTCTGGAAACATACGATCCGTCATGAATGACTATTCAAGTCGGTGAACACCCATGTCTTGGAGACGGAAATAAGAAATCTGACCACTTCTCAGTCCCCAGTCAAGAAATCGACCAGAGGCAAGTTGCTGAAGACTCTCGAGGTGAGCATGGTGTCGAAATGTGTCCACTTCGATGAAAGATTCCACAAGGTGATCATGACGATCCTCGACCCGATCAACATAAGCCAGTGTCAGTCCTTTAGGACGCTGAGAACGTTGCAAAATATTTTTCAATGTCTTTTCTGCCAACTTGATATCTCTCAGTGCACTTCTGAGCAGTCCGCTGATCGCCTGAAAGGCACTTGAAGGCACTCGCAAGCAGACCTGTCCACAATGTCTCCATGGTATAGCACTGGGTTGTTGGGACACAGAGGTCGTCCGAAGTGTGGTTTATTTTAGATGTGGTAGGAAGAGGTAGACCTACGTTCAACCGTTGCCATGCAAATATTGAATAATCTTGGGCGTTATATGTATATTCAACGGTAAAAACTCGGTACTGCAGAGGTTTTTCACAACGCAGTACACGCTCAAACGCACGCAATGATACACAAAATATTCTGTAATTGCATGCAATACCCACGCACGAAAAGGTCCAGCTGATGCTACCAAAGGGAAGCGAGGAGGATGAGGAACGAAGTGTCTGATGTATGGTACGGCTCTCTAGCTCACCATGTCACCAACATGACCACGACTTAGAGCAGCAGCTCTTTTCTTTTGCCGCTTATGATACTGCACCATTGCAAGCCCACTAACCACAACCTCATCCATCCATCTTCCTTCAACCCCAGGTGAGATCATGAACTTTCCGTCTTTCCACCTTGGCCTCTTGCTTCGCTCGAATCGGGCTATCAGCACTTGCTGTCTATCAACGCAAACCATGTCGCCCCCACTTAACAGGCCATCGCGCTTCCATTTGAGTAAGCTTCTACTAGCGGGGCTTTCAAATCTATGGGCAGACGTGAACAATCCTAACCTCAATAGAGGAATAGTCTGGTGATGGATTTCTAAGTCAATGACGGTGGACATCCTATGAAAGCTGACTGTGCCAACTACACGGTGGGTGGTCCCAGAGTGTACTGTTATGTGCGGTTTCGAGCTAAAGAGCCCACCCTTGTTGGCACGAACCCTGTAAAGTACCGTTTTCTTGTCTGAGTCCAGGATATGAGCACGCCGGCTGGTTAAGCCAAGATGGTGTATATAGAGCACTCGAGGGGTTTCAAATGACTGGTCATTGGCTGAGCCTTCTGATGATCCGTGGCAAGGGCTAGGAAGCGGGTGAAGGTATGACTGATGTTGTTCCATGGATTTTCCAGTGTTTCGGGTGTGGCAAATAAAAGAGCGTGTTGAGGTCAAGCCCCTTATCTATGTTCGTCAAGCATGCAAGCTGTCAATCTTATTTCAGGCTGGTGAGTAGACGGTGTTGGGCTCTGTGTCCGGGGCTCTGGAGGCATGCTGTCTAATCGATTCGAGACCCTTGTGGAAGAATAATCCTGCCTAGGATGCAGGTCCGAGAGTGCTCAACACCCTGAAGACTAGGATATGAAATATGAGGATAAGACTGGAATACACAACCGGTTGCGAAATCTGAAAGGGAATCTCTCTATAGAGGATAGATAGACCAGTGTGGTCTTGCCATGGTGCTTTCCAGTATTGGCGTGTGCATAAAGCTCTAGAATCCTTGGCGCGCGAAAAAAAAAATTCTACCGTTTGTGAATCCTACTACTAAAACTGTATACGAATTAGAATAAGTAATAGAATCTTTTTTAATATGTCGCTGTTGATTTAACCTATTTAGGAATCCTTAAAAGTATATAAAAGCTATAACTGAATCTCTTTCTATTACTCTTTATTCTAAAATTATCCGCTTCTTACTCCTTTAATAACGTCCTAATATTATTACTAAAGAAGTTTATTATTATATAGTTACTATTTATATTATATAAGAAAATCTATTTATTTATAACTTAGTATATTAATTATAGTTTTAGTTTAAAAGTATTTCTTATAAAGTATTTAAAATAACGGAGGACTTATTTATATATTATCTTAATAAATAATTATAAGTATTATAAAAAGAGCTAGTCTAATTTTTTTAGAAAAAATAAAATATTTATATAAATTAATTAATAATCTCTTATCTTTTAAAATAATAATAATAAAGTTCTTATAATACTTCTTAAATAAGTAATAAATAAAATAATAAATTAAGAATATAATAAACTATAGAATATCTTTATTTATAAATAGAATAAATAGTTTTTATAAATAAAACTTTATTTAATAAGATAATTAGTTAAAGATATTAAATATATACTTTTATTAATTAATCTACGTAATATTATATTAATTTAAAATAAGGTTATTTTTAGAATATTCTTTCTATCTATATTATAAATAACTATTTATTTTATATAATTATACGTAAAGAATATTTTAATACTAAGTTCTTTTTATAATAAATTAAGAATAATTTATTATTATTTTATAATATCTAGCTAGTAATAAGAAGTATTATTATTCTAGATAATATATCTACTTATTATAATTTATATATTAAAAAAGTTATTTATAAAGTAAGTTATAAGATTAAATACTTATTTTTATATTTATTAGATTTAAATCCTATTAAACTTAACTTTAATATCTTAAAATTATAATTTAAATAATATTTTTATCTTATTTAATTTATATTTAAAGATATCTTTAGTAATTTATTATAATATATAATAATAAGAAGTTAATATAATTATTTTATAATAAAATACTTTTAATATAGTAATAAAAACTATATTTTTAAAGTAAATATTTAAAATTATAAAATAAAACTTATAAGAAATAAAATTATAATAGATTTTAATATAAATAACTAAATATTTAATAATTTTAATAATAACTATATTTCTTTCTATTAAGATTTAAATAATTTTAAGTTTATCTTAAAATTTTAAGTTATTTCTTCTAGTAAACTTAACTTTAACTTAGTAGAATATATATAGAATAAAGAATTTATTATATTTTTTAAGTTATTAATTAATTAATATTTTTATTTAATAATAGTCTTAGTCTTAGTTATTTTTATTTAAAACTTTAATTTTATAGTTTAACTAACCTTTTACTAAAAAAATTAATTAAATATAGTTATTTTTTCTATTAATATTTTAAATAAACTTAAGTAAGAATCTATTAATAAAGTAATTTAAGTAAATTAAGTAAGAAAAAATAACAAAGTTATTAAAATTATTAATAAAACTAATTAAACTAATAAAGCTAAATATATAAATAGAATTAATATAATTAATAATATAAATAAAAATATTAAAACTAATAATTAATATAAGTATTAATATAATATTTATATTAATTATAAAGTAAGAAAATAAAATAAGTATAAGAGAAAGACTAGTATCTATAATTATATTAAAAAAGTAGGAGATTAAATAACTTATTATCTTAGTCTTAATATTATCCTTTTTAATTAATTTACTATAATTTTTTATAATTATATTTCTATCACCTTTTTATTAAAGTTTATAAATTCTTTTATAAAGTTTTTATCTTCTTCTTATTTAACGCGAATATCTTATTATTTCTTATATACTTTACTTCTTTATAAGAATAATTTATAAGAACTTTATTTTTACTAGCTTTTATAGATCTTAATTAATAATTATTTAATTAAGACTTTAAGATTTCCTCTTATAATAGCTTTATTTTATCTTAATTATTAAATAATATTTATATTAAAATACTTATCTTTAAAGTTAATAAAATAAAAGTTATTTATTATTTTATACTCTTAATCTCTATATTATTAATAATTAAGTAATTTTTTATTATAATTTTTAATAGCTTTTAAAGCTTTAATCTAATCTTTTATAAAGTTAAATAATTTATTTATTCTAGTAATTCTTTTTTTTTCCTATAATAGAATTATAGGATTAAAGAAGAGCTTAAAATATTAGTATTTTATAGAAAATTTTAATATAAAAGCTAATTATTTAATTTCTATTAAAATCTTAATTTTTAAGTTAATTACTTTATTATATATTTATAACTTCTTAAGTATAATATTAAGTATCTTATCTTACTTAAATTTAATAAAATTATTAATTAATTAAAGAAATCTTTTAATTCTTATAGAATATATCTTAATAATAATAATTATATAAGTAAGAACCTATTTTTTTATTTAATTATTATATTTTTTTATTTCTTTATTTAATATTTATTTCTAATTTATAAGATTAAACTTTTAAAGTATTATATCTTTTAAAGAATCTTATTATTTAAATTTTTTATTAATACGAAAGGTTAAATATATATATATTTTAAGATTAACTCTTTAATTCTTTATTTCTATATACTTAAGATTTAAAGTTAATATAATATCTATCTTTATTATTATTTCTTATTCTTTATAATAATAATATATAGTCTTAGGTTTACTAAATTTAATAATCTTAATCTTTTATTTAGTTTTTTTTTTTACTAAATAAATATATATTTAATTAGAAGTTTTACTCTTTTATTAAAGAACTTTATTATAGAACTTTTAAATCTTTTAAATTAACTTAATATAAGACTAGACTTTAATATTTATAATAATATTATTTATAGAATTCTTTTATCTTTCTAGATTTAAACGATGAAGTTTAAGTTATTAAATAGTAGTTAATTTCTCTCTTATAAGAAAACCGCTTTTATCTATTTACTTTAAAGAAAAAAAAAGTATTAATAAAAAATAAGGTTTTTATATAGATATCTTTAATATTTATAATAATAAGAATAGTATATTATAATAAGAAGATTTTTTTTATTAATTAAACTTTTATTAGGGAGTAAAGAGATTATATAGAAATAAATTAATATTATAAGTAACGTATAAATTCCTACTATAATAAATAAATATATTATTAAAAATACGTAGATAATTAATAAGTCTATATAATTTTAAAAATAACTAAATAGAAATAATTAATAATATTATAAAAAAAGTCTATTACTTATTTAGATTTATATATAGTTTTGATGGTAGGATTTATAAATAATAGAATTTTTTTTTTCGCGCGCCAAGGATTCTAGAGCTTTATGCACACGCCAATAAGGTAACGGAAGCTATAATTAGTCCGAATATTAGCGCTGTAAAGAAAGTCAGAATTTCGTACTCCATTTACTGACTGCGCACTGTGCAGGCTGACTCAGACGGTATATTCCATCTTATGGGCGGACCTCTAAGAGGGTGCTATCATTCTTACGGCACTGTTCACGTCGCCTTCCCACCAAAAGCTTCGAGAACAGGAAATATGAGGAAGAGCGAAGCTGGCATTACGGTATATTGCTGAGTTCGTCCGAATAATACACTGGGCAAGCAATACCAGAAATTGAGCAAGCTTCTTGGGGCTGGGTCTTCCGCTGCCTGGTTTGCAAAGGACATAGTGTGAGGCAAGCATTCCTACTCTGTGGACAACGCTCATGACTTTCATTAAAAGCAACAATGGGTGTCTCTCAGAGTAGACCTTGAGCGGCCAATGAAGGATTCCGCGCATGAGAGGGACATTTTGATGATTCTGAGCAGTGATGACTCCAGTCACCCGGAATAAAATCGCCATACTGACCTACTTGAATTTTTCGTTTCTGAAGTACCAAGTGGCTAGCATGGTTGCTTGGGCCACAAAGCAATGGGTGACTCTCTCTGCATAGTGGAGCGAGGACTCTCAGGTCAACAGGTTTTATTGCATCAAATGAAACGGAAAACATGGCAGGTCGAGCAGTTTGTAGGATTCTGGGATGGAAAAAGCCTGAGCCACCGTTGAAAATCGCACAGAGGTACCTTCCCGGGCCTTGAATCTGCCCAGATATCACCGCTTATTGCTTTTGCTGAGGTCCGATTTGCTGGTACTTTGACCCGAGCTTCTTCTCCTCTGGACAGATTGCTGTGTTTTTTGGGCACTCTATCAAAAGATCCTTCCTTGTTAAGGTGGAAAACAGACGAATTGTTGCCACGCTGAGACGCCCTTTTGCGCCTGTTGGCTCGATGGGGCATGGTGGATTGACTGGGCTTCTAGAAGGCATAATCTTAGCTTGATTGGTATATATGCCATTCAAGAATTCCAGACTTATTTGGCGACCAATTCAAATTATCGATTTCCCTCCACCTTTGCCAGGTTCTCCATCGCACACTTCTCGATTCATTCAACCGCCTTGTTGTGCTGATGAATATGTTCCAACCAGGTAACCTGATTCCATTACTCAAACGGCGATAAACCTTCTCTGCTGGTTGAAAATTGGCGTCAGCGGAGAAGGCTTCATTCAGGGACTGCATGTTCGCCGGCACGAATGTCAGAGCCTAATAATGGAACACTTCTTTCGCTGGAAATGGTTGGTTAGGTTACTAAAGAAATGTTCACAGGGAAGAAGTTTGAAGATCGAGGTGGCAATTCTATGGATTTCCACGGAGGTGAGACCTTCAATAAAAGCCAGGTGCCCTATTATTGAATCCTTACAGCCGCTGGGATACGCAAGGGAGAGATTCACAGCAAGGTGTCACTCGACTTGGTGAGCCTTATGGCAGGAATAACTTTCAAGGCAACGAAGCCTGTCACAGGCTTACAAGGGTAGCATGATGCATAGATCCCTGGAGAGTAAAGAAATCAACCGCAACCATGAATTGGAAATGTGACAAGAGAACCAGGCTGCCGAATGCAAGATGCCTGGAGACCATAGCTTGTTGCACAATAGAATCTTCAGCCCAACAATATTGCATCATATTCACATTAAGTTTGAGACACCCCCGCCAACTTTATTAACACCGTACATGCTTTCACCACCTTGACATCCCTCTTCAATAGAAGTATGATATACCATAACTTTGACTGTGGGTGATAGCAATAGCAGCGGCAAGTGGTCCTCTACACCCGAGGCCACTGGCCGTAGGATGTGTGATCTTTTCTGCTGGCTGTTGGAGCAAAGGTATGTCGATCAACTTTAGAATATTGATGATGACTTAGTTGGTATTCTATGGAGGTGTTCTGCTATTTATGCGACTGCGCGCTAGGTATAGGGCTGAGAGGTGACATTTTCTAACGCTCCCCTACATATATTAGACCGTGTACCTTTTCCAAGTTGTAGCTCCCCTTGAATCCACCTTTATCTATTCTTTATAGCCTCCTTAAACCCGTAAACCTCGCTTGTATAGGGAAATCGGGAAGAATACTGATAAGGATGTATTAAATGGCCTATAGAAGGGCTTTCTAGCTATTAGTATTAAGGAGGTAGGTCTGTAGCAACACTATTATAGCCTCTATCAATATGGCCTCTATTCTCTACCCTAGCTGTAGCCACTTCTTGACCTTGATGCGGTGTAGATATTATTAGTATATGCCCCTGCTAATATCCTTATCCTTCTCTTTAGTCTTCCTATTGTAGAGCCCTAACGAGGTATACCCTAATATGTATTGGTCCCGCCCGATTATGCCTATTTTAGGCTTGTGACTAGTATCTAGCGTGAGGCTGACTAAGAGGAGTTGTATGTTGCTATTTAAGGCGTGAAAATTTTGAATGTACTAAACCACAGCGGTGTTCTCGTCCATCGAAATATTAAATACGACGTATAATATAGGTAGCCAATATAAAGGAAGCTATCTAGCGACGCTTTACGCGACCAGGCTTATAACCCTTTAGAATATTGATGATGACTTAGTTGGTATTCTATGGAGGTATTCTGCTATTTATGCGATTGCGCGCTAGGTATAGGGCTGAGAGATGACATTTTCTAACGCTCCCCTATATATATTAGACCGTGTACCTTTTCCAAGCTGTAGCTCCCCTTAAATCCACCTTTATCCATCCTTTATAGCCTCCTTAAACCTGTAAACCTCGCTCGTATAGGGAAATCGGGAAGAGTACTGATAAGGATGTATTAAATGGCCTGTAAAAGGGCTTTCTAGCTATTAGTATTAAGGAGGTAGGCCTATAGCAACACTATTATGGCCTCTATCAATATGGCCTCTACCCCCTACTCTAGCTGTAGCCACTTCTTGACCTTGATGCGGTGTAGATATTACCAGTATATGCCCCTGCTAATATCCTTATCCTCCCCCCCAGTCTTCCTATTATAGAGCCCTAATGAGGTATACCCCAATACGCATCGGTCCCGCCTGATTATGCCTGTTTTAGGCTTGTGACTAGTATCTAGCGTGAGGCTGATTAAGAGGAGTTGCATGTCGCTATTCGAGGCGTGAAAATTTCGAATGTGCTGAACTATAGCGGTGTTCTCGTCCATCGAAATATCAAATACGACGTATGATATAGGCAGCCAATATAAAGGAAGCCATCTAGTGACGCTTTGCGCGACCGGGCTCATAACCCTTTAGAATATTGATGATGACTTAGTTGGTATTCTATGGAGGTGTTCTGCTATTTATGCGACTGCGCGCTAGGTATAGGGCTGAGAGGTGACATTTTCTAACGATCAAGCCTGACTGAGTAGTGCAAGCAGGCTTCCAGTGGGTTCCTAAGATCGTAGATCCAAGCGAAAACCGAAAGAGATGAGGGCGTGAGTTGTTCTCGTACCCTTGCGCTTAGTCTTCGATCAACACAGCAGTATCATGACCATTATCCTGCACAAGAGTGCCATTGCTCTGGTATTTGAAATTACAGTTCCCACCAGACGCTTCCCTGCCAGAGGGTTGCCATGTTACGGCGTAGCAAGCGGAACCGGGATGTACCAGCTGGTTGTAATTATAACTCGCGCAGCCCTTAATGCAGTCTTCGAAAGTGTAGACGTATACTTCGAGCATGTCGGACGAGGTATGGGAATCGGTGGTGCAGTATATTTGGAATATTGCTTGACCTGCGGAATATTCAACAGTGTATATGGTGTCCAAGGAGCTGCAATCATTGACTGGGGATGGGAGACTGCTGGTCTGCGTCGAAGCTGCATTTGATGGACATGTAGTGATGGTGGTCGTCGAGGGTGAGGCGCTTGATCCACAAGAAAAGATTGTCGTCTCCGATAGCAAAGTAGTTGACTCAGTGATGGGTGACGGGCGCCCAACCGTCGGTAGCGTTGTTTGGGGCACAGTCGCAGTGCAGGGATCTTTGCAGGTTTGAGAGGAATGATTCGATGTCTGCCGGGCCAAGGCTCTGTTCTCGTTGTCAGCGATGCCACAAAAAGCTGTGAGGCACCAACTCCTTGTAATTGATGCACTGATCCTCCGCCTTCCTACCCTTGGCAGACTGCGAAGCCGCAAAGCTTGCCGCGATGATGGCCAGCACGAAGACCAGGAAGAATGTCAGTGCAATGATCCATGTTGTCTTGCGAAGGCCATGGCGACGGTTCTTTTCCGGGATCTGCTTAAAGGTACCCGCTGTATAGGGCATGCCTTTGTCGAACAGGTGGTTAAACCCGAAGTATCTGTAGTCCTCTTCCTGCCTACGAGATTCGATCGAGACATCCTGCGAAGGCATATCGCTTTGCGAAGCTATCACCGTTCCCTGATGACTGACCGCACGCAAGATAGTAATGAAGTATGAACAGAGAACAGATCAAACTTGCCACGAGGGTGGCAGCATATTTAGAGATTGGGGGTGATCCTTGATGACAGAGGCCAAAAGCCAGAAGCTTGAGGCAGTGCTGATATGAAGGGTTCGAACGACCCACCGTGTTAACGGACATCTTGCTTGAAAGGATATTCCTTCAAAGGCTCAGCAGAATTTTGGGGGCCGGTAGCAGATGTTAAAGGACTAGGAACATGGTTGCAAACTGGTCGAAGGCAATGACGTTTTGCTAGAGAAGCAGCTTGCGCTTAGAGCCATGCAGGCGTCCTTATCGAATCATCTCCGACATGCATATAACTGGCATAGCAGCCCCACCCGTAATCGTACTCTCCTTCGACATGCCGATTGGTTAGCCGCTATTGGCATGCGCTTCCATTTATGGGACAGGTATATCAGGAGGTACACTTCTATCGTCTCTCAACCCTTTCTTGTCTATAATAAAAATTCAAGCAGCGTGTAGTGGGAATTGCTTTGATTCAACCTTTGATTCCAAAAGTTGACAAAGATCATAGATTGCTGCTTATCGGCTAGCAGTCGGCGAATGCTTTTTACAGCTTTCTGCGGTGTATTAAAACCGAGCACATGTTTGCCACGGTGTATTAGTTGACTGCGTATTTGCTATACGCATCCTTGGAACACTATCCTCCAGCAGAATCAGCGTAACATCATTCAGTAGGGAGAAGACAGGCAAGCCTGGAAAAATGAAGAGCGCAAACAATCTTCTATCATCCTCGGGCTCTACATCTAATCCAGACAAACCAATAAATACGTCTCCAGCATGTAATACTGGAATCACCATTAGAATGGTGCCCGAAGCATGCATCAAAGTCACAATGTGACCATGCCACGTAGAGTTGAACAAAGTTGCTGTCCTGAGGCTCGGTACGTTAGTGACTGGGGTCGCAGCACCTGTCAGTATAGTGCCAAAACCATTGGTGATAGTAACAATAGCCGGTAAAGTAGTGGTTGCAGAGTTTGCAGATTCTGTTGGCGGCAAAGGACCCTTGTAGACAAGGAAGCATTTGAAGGAGGTATGATGACGTTGTTGATCGTAGTCAATCTTGAGTAAGTAAGTAGAGGACAACGATAACATAGCTGATCTGTACAAGAAGATTAAATCAAATAACCGTGAAAAGAGCAACATTTTTGGGTAAGATCGATCTGATAGGAGACCCTCCGAAAGAAGTTCTAATGCCAAGGGTTAGACACGTCCAACAGCAGGCCAGAGCTTATATCCAACTATCCATCAAAAAAGTGATCCTAGCCCATAAGAGAATCATCAGCTACAGTAACACAAGACAATTGGCACAGTCCTAAAGCGCAAACAAATTTTGAGGTAGGCAGAGCCAAGCTAACAATCCGAGCAGCTTCTCTAGGTGGGCGCTAGAAGGAAACTAAACTGATCAGCCCCTAAGGTACCTTAGGGCTATCCCTACCAAAATCTCATCGCCCAAGAGATCAGATCATAATGGACCTTGGTTATTCAGCAGTATGTATGATCTTCTATTTGACTTGCCAGTCAGGAGCTGGGCATGTTAACCGTTCACAAGAGCCAAGGTAGGTGGGTCGGAACGACGCTGCGTTCTTCTCGCCTCTCCGTGCACATCTAATGGAGTATCTTCTGCGACTCGTATCCTATCTTGTTGCGCCTAATCACTACCATGAGATGCAGCTGCATCTTTAGTTATGTACGAGGGTCTTTCAGGCTGGATTTGTTGGACCACTTCAGAGGTAACAGTCTCATTATGATCGTTGAAATTTCACTCCATCTTCATGACGAATGTCAATCAACGTTTGGACGCTAGTATGTACCATTCGCCTCTACCAGACCCAGCAGTTACTTCGCCATTGATTTTAGCATCAGCAGAGATAATCCTAGGAGGCGCTTAATTACACCAAAGCAAAACAAGTTGACATGCTTGATAAAGTTGGTACTCTACCAGGCTGAGCATAAGCGGTTCAGAATCATGTGTAAATGTCATCTCCACCATGTATTGATATCTCCAGCGTCCATGTCATTAGTATACGAAGTTCTCCGCGGGAAGATTCCTAAGCTGTCAATAACTCTAGATTCCTGACGCATTATGAAATGATGACCAGTGCGCTCGAAATCAGCAGCAAGGAGATGGCGGACGGAATTTGCTTTAGCATCGCCAACGGAATCACTGTCCTTCAAGGTAGCTATTAAAGATACCTATTCACGTACACTTGGGATTCGCCAAGATGGCCAGGAAACTGATGGATGCTAGCTGTTGTCGCCTGCGATGCCTGAGTGTCTTCAAGATGCAGTATTGCCGACCTGGTTGAAATCAACATACGAACAAGACTAGATCATTGCTCTTGCTATTAGATAGGTCCATAATTCATTCGGCAATTGAAAGATCAGGATGGTCTATCCAGCACATCTACCTGTACAAGGAAAAGGGACACGGCCAGTGAAGGATCCTGGCGCATACTTCGTTTCCATGGGAATGTTTTTGATGCACAAAGTGATATAAATTGATGACCAAGAGACTCAAAGAATCCTATGTCCGACTGGCGATACGTTCGGGTGATATAGAAGTCAATGGCAGGAGTAGATCTGTTCATATGTTGACAGAGCACGAAATATGTTTTTGGATACAGTAGTTTTAAAACCCCACTAGCGGCCACCCCTACCAAAATACCTCAAAACCCTTCTCTAACCCACCAACCATCCACACCACCAACCCACCGCGCAACAATGACACCATTCCTCTCCTTCCTCTTCTTCCTCCCCCTCCTCGCCCTCACGACAGTATCCGCAATAACCCTCACCCTCCAAGTCCCCGCTCACATCCCCGCCCTCCCATCCACCACGACCGCCTTCCTACGCACGTCCGGCCGCATCCTTAGAGCGCCTGTTACGCGCAAGAATACTTTTGTGTTCAGGAACATCACTCGTGCGGAGGCGGGAAGCTATTTACTGGATATCGTGTGTAAGGATTACGATTTTCTGGGGTATGGGGTTGATGTAGTGGATGCGAAAGGGGAGGAGGAGGATAGGCCGGTGGTGGAGGTTTATAGGGTTGGTAGAGGGGGCGTGGAGATGGGGGAGCGGGTTAAAGTCGGTGAGGGTGGGGTGGAGGTTAGGGTGCTGAGAGCTAGGGAGTATTATGAGGCGAGGAGTGGGTGTAAGTGGTCCCGCTTTTCCTCAGGATGTGGGTGTGGAATGCTGATGTATAATTTGGTGATGTAGTCTCGCCACTGAGCTTGCTTAAGAATCCGATGATATTGATTGCGATTGTGGGGCTGGGATTTGTCTTTGGGATGCCGTATCTATTGGAGAATAGTACGCCCTTACCTCCCTCCACCCCCCTCTTTTGTACAACAAGCGCGATTGACTGACTTGCTGGGTAATTAGTGGACCCAGAAATGAAAGCAGAATTCGAAGAACAGCAGAAGAAGAGCATATTGAGTGGTGGGACTAGCACGGCGAATCCGCTACAGAATTTTGACATGGCTGCATGGATGGCTGGGAAGACAGCTGGGAGCGCGGAGCAGAGCCAAGACGAAGGGAGTGCAACTGGGAGTAGCAGTGGAGCTAGGGTAAGAAGAAGAGGCTAAATGGCCTGGATTGGTGGTCTAGGTAGTTGTGGCTCAAGCTCGACAATGTAATGAACCTTCGAAATTGTCCCCGCCTATGCATTATCAGTCACGGCTAATCTACATGGACTTCTATCCTGAAGTTCTTTACTAGCTCGGTTGCTAGAACTACTAATAGCTTCTAGGATCGTTATCTGCGGCAGTTGCGGGCATCGCCACAGTGATTTTGGCGGCTCTTGCCTATTTGCTTGACTACTACATATCTGTCGGCGAGTTTGGCAAGCACGTGGAAACCTGACATATGAAGGTTTAACGTTGAAAATTTGTACGCACGATACTCTAGTGGTGCTATACAAAAAAACTTATCTTTTAATCCTGGGTATCGATGGCCCTCAACGCCAGAGAAGTGATGGGTCAATACTCTAGCCGTGCCTACTGGAAGCACATTTTCCATGTACACGTTCTGAGCCACCCAATCATCTGTACAAATAGCTTGGTAAAGTTACCATGCGTAGCCCCCTCGCCCGGCATATCGTCATCGCCATTCCAGTCTTCGTCTCCACTAGCCTCATCATCGATAAAGTCCTCCTCTTTGAGCTGCTCTTCTGCAGGGCGCTGGTTGTCTAACAAAACGTCAACAATATCACACATACCCTGAACGTACAAATCATCCCCGTTGTCGGACTGGCCTTGAGAAATTGGCTCTACAACATCTTCGTCGAGTGCCGAGTCTTCACTTGAAGAGTCAGCAGAGCCCTTTCGACGTCTTCGACGACGAGATGTCTTTCCAGTTTGGGGTGAACTTTCAGACAAAGTATACATATCCTCCTTCTGCAACCTAGGGCGGGTGCTTCGACGTAGCTTGAGGAGGGGTGCATCGCTATCACTCTCAGCTGGGTCGATCCGAGATGTTCTGATGAGCGGGAGGTCGCTGTCACTATCCTCTTCTCTTTTCGCTCTTTCCATGGTTCTGACGTGCGAAAATTGTGTAATAGGCTTTTCTTTATGAGCAGCCGGATGCGAGGTCAGGGAGCGCCTTCCTCTACGGCCATTTCCACGGTTCTTGCTCCACTCCTTTTTGAAGGCTTTGAAGGCTGAGATGGATTTAAGATGGGGATTTGGTGGCGGCGATCTTCTTAAGAAAACGTGTCGTAGTCGGTGCGTATATCTATCACGAAATTCGACCCTGTCCCGCCATCCGCTCGCTTCAAGGCTAGCTTTGATCCTTAGTTGACGAAGGTTCGGTAAAGAGCTCGCAGCACTTGTCAAGGATGAAAAAAGAGTCTCTGCAAGTGGAAGGCTCCATTTTCGCAAGTGATACAGCTCTAGAGTCTCAAGACTTGTTGGCCATGAGGGTCTTTCCGTCTCATCAAAGAGCACGTTGTATTTCGGGTCGGAGTCTCTGACGGTGGCATATGTGTTGAAGTATACCAGGTCCATTCTGAAATGTCTCAAATTCGGGCAGTTCTTGGCTAAGTCGGCGAGGAAAGAAAGATTGAGTGCGATATTGTGATCTAGGTTCAGCTGTCTTAGGTTATTCCCCTTGCTAGAAAGGAATCCGTTCAATGCGGAGGACCTCAGCAAGGCACAATCATATATGTGTAAAGCCTGAAGATCGGCAGGTAGCATAGGCATCAATCGGTCGCCAATGATCGAACACATTTTGAACGAAAGACTTCTTAGGTTCGGTAGTATGCTGAGGGCCTCTGCCAACATATTTTCCCGAGATGTGGCTTTACCGAGCAAGCTACCGTCGTAGTTGATGAAGCAGATATCTCTTAGGGTCCGGAACGGACTCATCATATGAATTTCCTTCAGCCCAGACAGCGAAGTGGTTTGCTTTCCCAGTGATTGATTCCAAGTCCATTCTTGGAGCGCCACCTTGTGATCTTCGAGGGCGACAAACAGGGAGTGCTGGTACACTTCTCGTCCGCTTGTAGTTCGCGAGAGATTAAAACCCTTCCGCAATTTAGAATTATCAGAGAGTAGATGTACGCCAATGCCGCGTAGCTGGGGGGTGAAAGCAGCGAATGCTCCGAGATCGATCGGGTCGTTTCCAGAAAATTTGTAGATCAATGCGCCAGAAGCCTCGGGCTCAAGGTATTTGATCTTGGCTCTGTAGTTGTAGGTGGAGTGGACTGGCTGTGTGGCAAGTTGTTCAAGCAGGCGATAGGCTCGAGCTGGGGGAGACAACGGTGGCGAATAGTAGAGCACAGATAGAGCCGGTTCAGCGAAGGCTTTACAGCAAAGGGCAACCTGAACAAGCCAATTGATGGATGGCATGGGTTGAAACATGTCGCTAATCAACGGTCTAGAAGCGTAGTCGAAGATGGAGAGCCAGACGTGGTAGGGTAGAGTTTGCCATGGCATTGCCTTCCCGGATATATGTGTAGTAGCCACCACCTGCCCTTCCCCGCTCCTTGGAGTCGTATGACTCGTTTTTATTCTCTTCGTGTTGCCCAGGAGGTGGCGCCCAGACGATCTGCGCTTCTTTCGTACCCTCTGCGGTGGGGACTGTACACGGCGCTGGGGATGTCGCCGCTGCGGCGCTGATGGCCCCGAGCCATACTCATCCTCACTGACATCTTCTTTGAAGTCGTCACTGTCTGAACTCTCTTCCCTGTATGAGATTGGTTTGCGCGCATGCCGGGTCCGCAAAGGCTTCGTCCTAGGTCGGGAGGTGCGCGGACGAAGCGCTGTGCCAGACATAGCTCATAGATGTACCTAGCAGGAAGAGAGAGCCATGTCGACAATGGCGGTTCTCAGAAAAGTAGACGAGGTAGAGCACAAGAGCGCCGTGAAGTACTATTTCACGGAGTAGGTGAGCGCATGAGTCAATTAAATTCATCATTGTTCCTCGATGAGTCGGAATCTCCCGGCTTGGCAGACACCGAAGCGCTAGCTGCGGCAATGACGATCATCCGCCAATTTAATCATTCGCGCCATTTTATATCAGATAGGAGCCTATGCTAGTCCCTTAATTATTCGAGAAAAACGTAGTATAGGCAGTCAAAAGTAGCTTACTTTATCCGGCTATAGTTCCTCACTATATAATTGTCATTTTGCTGCCTAGTACAGCCGCCTATTAATCGTACTTACCGTATACAATATACTACACCTTCTTATAATTCACCTAACTTCAAGCCGTTCAAGTTCATTAAGTATATCACAAAGGGTAGGTCGACTGTTTGCCGCAGCTTGGATGCCCTTATAGTCCTCTCCACATATCCTTGCCTCTAGGAAAGCCTCTGCCTCATTAATTCGGGTTTTCCACCACTTCTGCGCTGCTTTCTGTGTCTTCAATTGACTTCCTTCAACTGTACTTCCAGCATCACCAGCAGGGACGAAGATGCCCCTTCCGACATCAATGCATACACTCCTACCTCTCGAGTCACCCCACTCGTCCGCCCCAGCTGTGCAATTTTTAATCAAGCCCCTTATTTCCTCTAGCGTCCTTCGAAATTCTGGAAACCGCCACGAGCGCTCGTCATCAAGCCACGTAGCTGCTTCTCGCGTCATTCCCTGACCAGCATCCGTGTATATAGTAGGCTGTTGCTCGAAAATACACCAGAGCGTTTTGCCCAGCGCAAAAACCATAGCCGATTCGCGCTCACGAGGTGAGAGTCGCGTCCAAGCGACTTCACGGGAAGATGCCGCCTCAGGAGAAGTATTCACAAGCCGCTGAAGGGCGCTTTTGTACTGTTCAGTGACCTCACTCGGAATGGTGGTAGCCTTCGCTATCATAGCTAGATACCAGATGCAGGCAACCTTGGGCGCAATCCATGAGGCCCAGCCTCCACGTTGCTCGAAATCGACGAGTTTGACATCGCCGCCGGCGGTCAACATGACGTTGTCGGGCTTCAAGTCGGCATGATACTTGGCTACCGTACGCGTATGAATGTGGAGCAGGGCAATGGTAATCTGGCGAGACCAACGCACGCGGTCGAGGAATGGGATGGTGCTCCTGAGGCTCAGGGCATCAAGAAGTGATCCGCCATGATAGTAAGGAAGGATGAAACCGCAAATACCGAGTTTGGGAGGCGCTGTGACAATGTACAGCGGCCAAGCAGAGATGTTCTCGTGCGGAGTCATGAAGAGCAGAAGTTTCAGCTCGTGGTACATTTCCGTAGTGTTGGAGGCGAAACGGTCTGGCTGAATAATCTTGAGTACGAAGGGAGTGATTGGGTCGTGGAGAAGTGGGATCGATACCATGCTGATGGCTTCATTTTTATGTTCGACTAGCTTGAGGCTTGAGAGCTGTATCGATCTGACAGCTAGACCTATTTCCTGATCCGTTGACGACTGCCAGAGCTCTTGCAGCTGCTCTAAGGACAATAACTCGTCGTCAAGCTCCTGGTTCGGAATTATGCCAATCTGCATGTTTTGCACATCGCTGGCGATGTTCTGGACCACGATGCGCGATCTGAACGGGAGGCTAAGGTATCTCGTCTCGAATTCGGGATCTTGTGAGGACCACATCGCCAGGGCATGCAGGACATGGCGAGAGATGCCAAGATTGGCGACATGATTTGGTGGGCATGTCATGGTCGCGCCAGATTGGAGAAGCAGACGCAGCGCCGGAGGGTGCTGAGTTTGGTCTGGAATGTAGACGTCGATATGGAGAGGTTGACGGCCAATGGCAAACCGGGGATACGCATAGAATTGACTGCCGTTGCCAGAGCTCCCATAGATTTTCCATTGTACGAGTGCTGTAGAATGAATAGCAGTTGCCAGAGTGTCGACTCTATTCTTAGGATTCAAAGGAGAATGGTTCCATTGATTAGTTTTTGGAGATTCGGATTTGTCAATATCAGGTGGCTGCTCATCCAGGCGCAGTTTAGCTGCCGTAGGACTTGTAAGCGACGTATAGACAAGTTTTGATGGCTCCATGGCATAGGAGAGACAGATTGACGAAAGGATAGTCGTGGAGCGAATGAGAATTGCATTCTCATCAAAGTCCAGCCTCACGCCCCACTTCTCAGCCAAGCCCAAGTACCAAGTACCTTTGTCCATAGCACGTGATATCCAGCACCCTCGTTTGACATTTTGCAGTGAACAAAGGGATGATAATCCTAAGATTAGTACGGCGTAAACAACTCAAATAGACCCGTAAGAATGGCCAAGTTCTTTTCGGACAGTACCCTGGTCGTCTATAGTAGGACAGAATAGAAACCATAGCTCCGGTTGACATCCCCGCGCGGGAGTAAAGTGGCGCTCACCCTATGCTCAGAGGGGGGTGAGGCCGGGGCAGGTTTCTGTCACCTTGGCAAACCACAGAGCCACGAAAGTCTGCCAAAATGAGTAGACAGCCATGTGATCCGTAGAATGTCAGCAAAGTATTCGAAAAGATTCCCTTTCCGATGATCTCCCGGATAGAGTGCTTTGTCTCGAGCTGTCCAGAACCTTGTCGACTATATCGGGGAATCAGGAGAAGCAGGTGGCTTTGTGATTGCAATTGTTCTCCTAAGTCGGTGCAGTTTGGCAAGGATGTCTACAAATCCACTCAAGCGATTGCCTCCAGTGATAGGAGATCCTAACACACCTCGCAGGCGCGTCGTTGGACATAGGTGTCTGAGCCCAAGCGTGGATCCACTGCTATTCAATAGCGAGGTAGTGTGGCAATTCCAATATCAGATGGCAAGGGTTCTTCATGGCAACAAGACTAATATGACACCGTCAGCTTTGTGCAACCGACCTGGAACAACAAGAAACCAGGTAAGCACAACTTTCGAAATTGCTATGGTCATGCTGAGTTATGATCATCCAAAGTCCCCACCAATGAATCTACGTATGCCGATGACCAGTCACTAAAAAGGATGCCAAAACTCCATACGAAATCGACGTGACACTCGGAAAGGTTAGCCAAATCCTTCACGTGTCTTCTCCAAGCGGAGATGCTTCAGCCAGCCACGAGCGCGCCATGTATTCTGCGTCATACAGCTTTTCCTTCAGCTCAGATTTATCAAGCCTCCGGGGTATTACCTGACATTTACCGGTTTGAGAAGCGCACACAAACGCTAGCCAAGGGGTGTGCATCATCTGTCCAAAACTGACGACAGATGTCACTCTCACTCTCACTCTCCGTGGATGTCTCCGATACCTTTGATCGATCTGATTGTGCGTCCTCCATTACATTGATCCGGGCCTCGACAATTCGAGTAGCCATAACAATTCTTACTGAATATCATAGTCCTCCGTGATAAGTACAGCGTGGGAACTGTCAGTTGCCGCCCCCTGCCCGCCAAGGCCCCCCGGTGGCGGCGAACAAGGGTTTGCCCGCAGCTGAGATCCATCTGAAAGCAGACACCACCATCCCCAAGAACTATCACCCAACTCCAGGATCAGGATTATAGCCTAGCGAAGCTTACGGGGTCAATCTGCAAGCACGCTTCGGGCAATGGAACGCGTAATTTCGGCGGGTACATTTCGATGTCTGCCTACGCTTGTACCTGCAGATCAGGTAAACCTGGTACATATTCAGAATAGCTCACTCAAATCTACGCCATGCAACCCACTGATCGATTTCCACCCCCATAGTCTCTTAAAGTGAAAAAGCCTTGAGGGACCTCTATTGCCTAACATAGCTAGCGAGTCTGCCGCAGAAGGTCCATCCATACCACTGGATCGCCCTGGAGGCTTGAGCTTGTCTGGTATCCCCGATACAAGCTGGGCCTGACCGAGAAATGAAGTCTGATGGGCAATGTACACCGTAATTTGAATTTCCGGTTTTGTCTTTGTGCTGGCGAAAAAGAACACCTGATGTAGCCTTAAAAGTTGACAACGCCGACATTTTGACTTGGTCTAAAGGAAATTAAATGTGGATGAACTGAATTTGGAATTCCAAAAGCTATTGAGATGGTGTACTCATTTCCTTTCAGCTTCTACAATCGTGTATGGCTTGGACAATTTTCAGACCCGAAGAATGTACAGGACAGCCCGATCTCTTGGAGTAGGCGGTATGCTTCTCTATGCCCCGGGGTATAAGTTGAGCGGAGTTTCCAGGCTCTTCGATCTAACATGATCTCCTGAAGAGCCACTCCTACTTTAACCAACTCTTTACAATCGGATTACGTCACGAATACTTTTAATCCATTGCCAAAACCACCATGAGTAACGAGATCATTGGGCAAGCCAAGACGGCTATGGACGTTATGACGACGGCCGCATCGGTAGGCTGTATCTTCTGATTCAACAGTACTCTAAATAATGATCACTGCTAGACTGTACGGGAAGCTATTTCGAGGGCGTTGCCCGTCGCTAATACACAGCTTCTGACCGTTTCGATTCCCGGCACAGTCGTCAATTACAAGTCCGTAGCATACTCTCAATTTTGGCAGAGAAGATTGATTGTATTTTAGTGACTACTACTACGACCAAAAGGCAAGCCCCTTCACGCCGCTGCAGGTCCGCGTCAACGAAGCTAGACTTGTCGATGGCATGCTACCTCTCTCCAAGATTTCTGTAAGAGCATGTCATTGCAAAATTGTTTGAAATGCCTAGTGACGACTTTCAGCTGGGAAAAAGTGGGAAAAGCGTTGCTCGAAGCTACCTATCGGCACTAGATCTCCTTATTCCGGTCGAAGCCTCGGTTTCTGGCTTGATAGCTAGTCCATCCGATACTCCACCCGAGGGTCGCCGCAAGATTATCAAGGACCGATATGATGCTGCTATGACCTACCTCAAGTCCTATGAGACAGATGATTCCGGAAATACCCTACCCAAGTCTAAGCTCACAAAGTACGTGGAAAAACAGGACCTGTGGGCCAAGGCAGTCGAAGGTTACGCCATCGCACAAGAGCGCCAGCAAGGCGAGTAAGACTACATGAGTACTTCAATGCATTCTAAGATCCGCAGGTATCTTTGCAACGCTGTTCAAATCAAGTGTGAAACAACAGCAAGAAGCGTTCATGCAGTGGCTGCAATCCCACTCTCGCGACGTTGGTAAATGCCTATTCTGAACCTTGAGCGGTACTAAGCATGTTAATCTAGTACAAAGCGGCAATCCAGGCTCGCTATATGGACTGGGTCGTCCATGGCTACAAGTTCAACGTACGTGTGGTGGATTATTCCGTTTCTGTAATGCTAAGATATGATCAAGGTTGAATTCAATTTTGGTATTGTCGATATCTCGTCCGGAATGAAGCGTGTGGAGTCAAGTAAAGAAGCCTATCGAAATCTGGTCATCATTGGTGAAGACGGCTTCACCGAGTACAATCAGGTCCGTTTGGAGCCATCAGACTGGTAAGAACCTTCCTCATGAAAGTAAGAAGCATCGGAAGTACTCTAACGTCCACAACTCAAAAAAAGGGCGACCAAAGTTAGGAACAAGGTCCTTTACTGGAATGCACAACACGCGAAACCAACCCCAGCCGAGATCAAGGCAGAGATTAAAAGACTGAAGAATCTCTTGATCTCTCACACCGCTCTCAAGGACGTAAGTGGCCTAAATCAAGCTATATGTAGAGACATATTTCCATTTGTCCAAAGTACTGATTTGTCTTAACATTTAGTCTGTTGATGATGGAACATTTCACGCAGTCATACCTGCTGATAATCCAGCCGAGAAAGACCTTCATTCAGCCTACAAGGGTGCTTATATAGAGATAGAAGCGAGGACCAAAGCTGTTTTGGGAGGAGGCCAGCTTACGGCGCAGGGATACGAAGCAAACGGAAAGCCAAAAGGAGCATTTGGTAATCTTCTCGACGCGCAAAAAACGTGGAAAGAATCTAGCCTCAAATTAAACAAGAAAGCCGTGGAAACTTCTCAAGCGGCCGAGCAGAAGGAAGTCTCGGGGTATCTCAATCTCAGGATTGAGGCCATCAGACAAGAAATTAAAGACTTAGAAGCCCAATTACCCAGCACTAAAGCTTTCCTTCCAGAAGTACTTGACCAGGACGGTATTCCCATCGCCGCAGATGATCTCAAGAAGGATCCAGGTAAGTCATTATCACGAGGGTCACGATAGCCATTGATTGCTTATTGCATAGACCTTCTAAAATTACCTACAATGGAGCCGTCACCAGCCGATGAACCATCAGCGTGGACCAGAGTAAGTTAATTCAAATCAACCCTATCTTCCCGGTCACTAATCTCAATTAGGTATCCGCAAAAGTGTCAAGCTCTCAGTCTAGTTCTGTCAAGGCGTCTAGTGAATCGGCGAGTAGCTTTGCCGCCAAGGCTGGCTGGGGGCTTTGGAGCGCCTCTGCTGCTGCCTCTCACACCAAAGCCTCAGCGTAAGACTCCCTTGCATAATAATTCCTCGCGGTGAAATGCATTGACTAAGTGCGACTTCAGCTCGGCGATGTCTTCAATGGCCAATCTCGATGTGGAGGTGTCAATGGATTGCATGGTAGTGAACATTGAAAGACCATGGCTTCATGGTGAATTGTTCTCCGACAGTGACCTGGATGTTGGGCAGGGGTAGGCACCCATGTCTCTTTTGGGATAATAATTCATCTTATTCTAACTCCGTCTCGTAGTTTCAAGCTCTCGCCCGGCGAAACCGCCCTCCTCGAAACTGTTAACAAGAATGAAATCCCCGAAGCCGACTACCAACAATTTAGTTCTTTCCCCACCGCTTTCGTAGTTGCCGCAGACGTCGAACTCAGCTTCAATGGCGACACATCATCCCTCCAAAGCAGTCTTGAGGCCTCGAGCACTGAAGCCAACGTGAATATCGGATGGGGTCCTTTCGCAGTATCAGCTTCTCACAAACAGTCCAATACGAAAGCCGCAACGAGGACTGAGACTACAGCTACCGGCATGAAAATCTCGCTGCAGGCACCGCAAATCATTGGGTGGGTGCAGACGCTTCTTCCGAAGTTGCCAAGGGACCCCGCGGGGAAGAGTAGAATGGAGGGATTGGACATTAGTCAATCAGCTCAGCTGTCTGGCACACCCGAGACGAATAAACTTACCAATGGGGCCTAGAGATGTTTCCCGGTCTTCTTTGGACTGACCACTGAGTGGAGAAAGCCCAGCATTAATATGTCGTAAGCTTCCGAAGGATTCCCAAATATACGTGTCTTTCTTGCTGACTAATCTATTTCCGTTTGTCTTGGTACTGCTATCTGTATGGATTAGCATTGTTATTGAACTTATATAATGTTTAATTGTAATCTAATCATATCCCTTCTCAGTCCTACGACCACACACCATCTTCAATCTACGCACTAATCGCTCCTCCGATAGGTTATCACTAAATCCTACCCTCATACCCCCCATAGCCAGCAACACCAAAGGTCCAAGAGGCCAAAGCATGTGCTGAGATGTTTGAAAAGCTCTTACCACGCCGGAGGATGGAACAAGTTATACACGAAGTATCCGTCCGTTCCTAGAGTGATGAGGCAGCGTTATGCTGATAGTCTGTAGAAATTTCGGCAAGTCTATCAACTAAAGGTCGCGGCTCGGCTTTAGGGGCTTTCCGCGGGCGGGCAGTCTTACCCGGGGTCTTTTGGGCGCTAAATCTCCCATGTGGAGCCTAAGAACAAAGCCTGCGTTCAGGCTTATTGAAGGATTCCCGCTTTTACTCTAACCTACTGCATCTACTGATTTCACTGTAATGGACACCGACTTTTTCTGTGCATAGGATCTCTTCCTGCATTCAATTGTCATTATGTCACTTCTTCACTATTGAAGCGAATGGGCAAGATCAATGCAAAACGAAGATTTTCCAGCTATAGCACTATGGACATGTAACCCGCGTTGGTACTCGTAATAGCAACTTTTTGATGCCCTAGACTCCTTGCTACAGTAAGACAACAAGATTTGCAAAGGTCCGCCAAAAGAATCAATGTCCGCAGGTGACAAGT
Source organism: Cladonia rangiferina (assembly GCA_023065455.1). Lineage (NCBI taxonomy): Eukaryota > Fungi > Ascomycota > Lecanoromycetes > Lecanorales > Cladoniaceae > Cladonia > Cladonia rangiferina. The sequence continues at coordinate 168,870 of JAJREH010000043.1, forward strand.
CGTTCCGTAACCAGAAACCTCGCGCTAAGGATAACCCAACTTCCATGGACAGAGGCCACAGGGTTTGAAGGGATAGATATATCCAAATCCATCTCTTCACAGAAATCGCTTGACATGACTCCCGCGTATCATGACAGGTAAGACCTCACTTCGTCATCATTATAGATACTGGCAGATACAGCGGTGGACCGCATCTTATCTTCCTCGTCCATCTGCTACTCAAGTAGCACCGCAGTTGTACGGTAGGACTACCGGTGGTATTTATCGACATGCCTCTTGACATTATCTGCTCGCCCAGGGACGAATGTCTTGTCGCACCCTTCAGGGCACGAAATTCTTGGCCCATCTGAATGCTCAGCTTCCATGTGTCGTCGCCAACTCCTTCTTCGATATTGCCCGTGGAAACTTTTGCCGGTACAGAGGTCGCAGGTCAAGACATCGCCGCTTAGATCAGACGAAGCCACTGAGGAAGACTCGGAAGGAGAACGAGACTCCACGGCCATTAAGTCAGGAATGGTGGTCGCATATGTTGACAGGTTTGTAGGTATCGATGCTGGAGATGTATAGGGTGAGGTGGCGGGCATGGTGGTGGGCGTGGTGGTGTCCAAGTCGTGGAAATTCACAGCGGATCGATTCCACGGAAAGGATGGCTCAGGGTCGTTATGATATGCAAGCCTTGGAGAATAAGGCGAGACCGGTAATGATGCTTGTACGTCGTTGGTGGAAGGCTCGCTGGAAACTAAGGCCTCAGAGAAAGCTTCAGATGCTAACTGTTGTCGCATCCCTGTAGGTAGTTCTGCGGTCAATCCGAGGACCAAATTAAGATGTGCGATATAGTAATTGTTACGCCAGTATGGGTTTCCCATCGCTTTATTGCACTGAGATGCAACGAGTTCCACAAACCTGCGATGTGCTGGACTATCGGCGACAGACCACTGGCGATGATTAGTAGCATACTCAAACCAGGGGAGATGTTCTCAATCTTACATCCTTCCTAGATATCAATGTTAATTCGAGCTCGTGCTCGGTACGTATAAGACCATCTTGCAATTTCATCTGGGTATCGATTACGTGCTCAGTGAATGGTGCAATGGCGGGACATCTCTCCAATGGTAATGTTACACGGTCCACGAGGAACTTAAGGAACGGCGTCCAGGGTTTATGGCCAGGCTGGTAGGCAGACCATGCTGCATCTCTCTCTGCCATTGTTGCGAACTCGAGAGCTGGGGCTGCATTAGCATACGACGTCGTGAAGGGTTTGAAGTCATATCTACCGTTGAGAAAATTCGAGCATCCTTTGATAACCATTCCTTCCATCAATGTGTTCAGCAATGCCTCTCGCGTGACCCCAGTGAATGAGGCGTAGGCCAAGTTATCACAAGCTCCTGACGCCAAAGTGTGTTTTTGAATGTCTGAGGTCGAGAAGAGCTCGGAAGGCGGTGCAGGCAAGGTGGTGTAGAGTAATTCATTCGTCGGACTTCGAGCCTGAACAGCTGGTCGCGGGCACCGCAATCGATCCCAAACCCGGGCAAATAGACTCAGGTCTTCAGGATTGGACAGGCCATGGTGCCAAAGATAGATGTCCGAGTGGAACCCATCCCAGTAATAAGAGTCGTAGTCCTTATTAATCACCCGCGAGAACGCAAAGGCGATATGCATGAAGCCGAAGATCTCCGTGAAGGAATTCGGTAATTTACCACTATACACATCCTGCAAAGTCCGAATCCCCGCGTTGAACAACGCCCACAATGACAGCCTTGAGCAATATCCATGTAAGTCAGGGTCTGGAACGAGTTTCTGCATCCATTCGTTGTTCAAGTTAAGCAATGCGTCACAAAGTCGCTGGATAAGTTCCCTGGCTCTTATGGACTTCGCGGACTCCTCACCAAGTCGAAGACCGTGAAGATCATCAGCTACTGGTGTTGTGATGAAACCAGTGGGGTTGCGAACGACAATACTGGGGCGTTGACCATTGGGAAGTTCCAAGTCTTGGTTGTGCCTCTGGGACGACGCAACTTGATCCTTGTACCAGCTCCTGAAGCCTAGATCCTGTCCTTGAGTATCGGGGCCAGTGTACTGCGATGAATCCGGGAAATTTGCAGTTGTTGTGGCATCGGAGCTGCCGGATTGATGAGCAGGAGGTGACAAAGATGCCTTTGACCACTTTGGATGGAATTGAGCACCGAGATAGCGCACATCTTGGTCGAAAGCGTCTTTGAAGTCCGACAATGAATCGTATTGTACGTTATTGAGCAACGCTTCGCGAAGGCCAGAGCCTTGTGTGCTTTCCTGGAGGTCTTCCGCCGTATGGACGTCATCGGACCAATTCATATCTTCCTGAAGATTGTCTGTAGTGTGAATAGTGCGTGAGGGCGCTCCAGGAGGCTGGTTTGTATAACCAAGATTGGTGAGACGATCTTTAGAGTGATTGCTCATGATTTTATTAGGGTGCCCAAGGTTTGCGGCTTCGGTGTGGATCTGGTTGCAAAGAATGGTGTCGGAATTTTTGACGATGGTTTGATTACAGTGGTAGGAATATACTTCGATCCTCAAAGATTAGCGGCACTCCCTCCTGATGTTTGGTCGGGCACTTACGAGCCTAGTTCAACATGTGCGATGCACGCAGGGCGTTATTAAATCTCGATACTGATTGCGTTGTGGACATCTGATGGGTGACACAGGCTGGTTAGTTGCACGTTGCGAAGGTTGCATCCAGGCATATACAAAGGACGATGCCGCGTTCTAGGGGAAGACAACCATCGTCGTGGAGCCTGTAGGTGGAATTGCCTGTAGATAGCACGCTACTCCTTACAATTCCCTAGGAGGAGAGTCTTGAGTCAGGGCTGACTTGGAGCTGAGAAAATGGTTGAAGTCAGTTGGAGGGTCGTTCGAAGATTATATGAGGATCCCGGGGGGGATCTGGCAATCGGTGTAGTAGAGGTCGCGATATTTGGTAGGGCACTAATTATTTAGGCTAGCTGGCCCAAGAAGCCGACATCACCTATGTTCAAGGCTGACACCCTTGGACACATTAATAATGGCAGCTGTTGTAGAGAGATGCTGTATGCCAAATAATAATTTTGTGAGGATGGGTTTTGCACCAAGGGATGAATGTAGGCTCAGGGCATCGTTGAGATGTGTTGGCCGCCATCGCCTGGCCGGATAGCGGCTGTGCATTTGGGTATGAAGTCAGCGAACAGCCATTGATTACTTCCCTGGGGAGATCCATATTTGATAAAATTATTTTGATCTCGTGATCTCGAAATATTTCAAAGCATCAACCCAGGCTGAAGTGAATGGGATTGACTCTTTCGTAGCATCGGATTGTTTAAGCCGCGCAGTGCATGTAGCTGCGTTCTCGACGAGCCAGATATGTCTCGGTTAACCATTTGACTGCTGTCGCTCACCCGAACTACCTCAGCTGGCATCAAGTCTATGTGCGTCATCAGGAACCAGGGTCCGGAACGGCCTCTGTGCTATGCACTCCATTGTCAATCGTATGCAGGAACGTAACGGAAGTAAACAATCAACCAAACAAAAGGTAGCCGACCACCACAGCCCTCATGGAATCGCGATTTACCGGGCCAGTGATGGGCATGAGCCAGGTGGCAGCGACCAATGGGGTACGAATTTTCCCCGAGCGGTGTGTACCGAGGCACTGTGCTTTGCGATCTCCCAGTGCTCAAAAGTGTAGATCAGTGTGATGACAAGAGCCAGAGCGCAGGATAGGTAGATCGTGGACCGTAGCAAGGTTTTCCCCCTGCCCTGCGAAATATGACCTCCCCTCCGGCGGAGACAGTTGCCAGGCTGCTTTGGTACGGGGCTAGGCTGCGTGAGAGGTCCTCCAGCCTAGGGGCCCCGACGCCCAATTTTGGTGTCCAGCACAGCCTGGCGGTTGATGGCACGATGAGATTGGCCGGCATACAAGGCAAATACATTTTGTTGGAGGCTGCGCGCACGGAAAAGCGAGTAGAAGTCGACTGCGTGTCGTTCGGCTTGCGAAGCATTTCATTCCCACATAATATTGGAGGCACCGAGAACATTTAATAATGCAAGGATTTGGATGGCGCGATCTCGGCCCTCATGATCAACCCGAGGCGCAGAAGCGATTGACAAAGCCTTCCGAATGCGTAAGAGGAAAGTGGGGGTCGACGATCGGTATCTTCCGTTTGCGACCAATCCAGGAATAGCGTGGCAGACTTATGCAGCATGTTCGTCTCTTTTCATCCATTTGTGAATTAGTCGCGAAATGGAGCGTGCGGCATGCAGGACCATCACAGCTCTCATCCTATGCGCTAGATAAGCAACACATACCGTATGCGTCACTGGCTGATACCAGTCTTCTTCACCACATGGCACGTTGTAATGACAGCCAAGCGCGTAGTGGCTTCTGAAATTTACCACCGAAGTCCACGTCTCTGATGGAGGCTGCTGGAAAATCTCATACCGTGGACCATTTGTTGTAAGCCTTTCCGTTGAAGCCTCCACAGCCGACAGCGTGAATGATAGTTTTCTTTGCCAGAATTGGCCAAATTCCTGATCCGGCGTGACCCGTGAAAATGGCAGAGAAAGTCAATATTGTGCGTGCAATAGTGGAGTTTCTTGCCGTTCAGGTACAATCTGTTTTCACTCTCTTTGCACTTGTTGCAAAGATCAAGAGTGCCCAGGCTGGTGGTAACACAATCTTTCTTCCATCTTAAACGTGTCTTTGACTTATCACATTCTTTATTGGAGATTGATTAATCAGACCAGCGATCACATGAGGGAAGTCTGTTGCACCAACATCTGAGCCGAACCTGGAAAGCTAACGGTGCTTGCCAATGCGTGGAGCAACATCGCCGGTATCATGATTGTTTCGCGAGCATGGATGCAGTTCATTATGGCATCAGAATAATTGTCATTTGCGTTAAATCGTATCAAAGCGCTGCTTACAGCAGTCTTAACGCCGGCGAGACAAATCAATCACAGGCATGAAAGTGCTACTGATGGCGCAATCGTTGACAGAAACATGCGAAAATTTGCAACATACTTTTAGATAATATACATCCACCCAGGAGAGCCCACAAGGCTTCATGACCGCGTTCTCCCAGTCTCACGTTCGCTCTTTCCACTGTTTCCTGCTAAGGTACATATCTTAATTTCAAGATGCGGTGGATCATCGATCACTTTGAGAGGTCGCCTTGGGATAAAGAGCAAGGTAGCCAAGGGTTAAGGAGTCTTGACAGACTACTTGATGCACATTGAAGTGCAAGAAAGTGCAGCCCATGGGTTGCGGGCTAACACGGTATTTGTACCTGTAATTTCACTAGGGCTGAACCTGAAATTTGCCGAGGAAGTTGGCTCTCACATCTCAGGGGCGAAATGTCACCCTACCAAAGCAGTCCAATCATGAGAGGCAAAGATCACATGTTATTCCACCAGCTAAACCTCATCAGTAAGCATCTCCTAAGTACTCGGGATCCTCGCGGTAGTTAAGCGAGCTGTCTTTGGTTCGGACCCACTGACGCGGGCTAATTGGCTATCCAGCGCGCAATGATCCGTTGGCTATCATCCTATCTGGTCCTCAATTCGCATAGAGCTGCAACATAATTGACGGGCTTGATTTAGAAACAGAAGTTTGCCAACGCTCGTGGACGAATAGATATTGATTGCTGTCAAACGCTCGAGGCGCCACAATCGTCCTCGAGATATGCGTCGGTATACACAACGTATGAAAAGGAATACCAATACATCTGCTAGTGCAATCGCTCGCTGTGAATTCCCATTTGCACCTGTCCCTTTGTTGCAGACTTTGACCAAGTTGACAGCTCGCTATGTTTTAGCTTTGACCCATGGTGTGTCAGAAAGTAATCTATACCGAGAGACTGCGTTGCACCTTGAAGCGGAAAAGCCTGCTAAGAAGCTCGAGAAACTTGGACCCTCACGCCGACCTTGAACCTCCATTGTCCTACGAGCAAGCTAGAAACGCGGTGGCTAATTGAGCCTTCGGGTGTTAGTGATGTGATCAATGAATACGGATCAGATTGACTACTTACATAACAACAATATGAGCCATACTTATCTCTGCGGGTCAGGGCTGGTACTTGCTGGGCAAGCAGTAGCCGATTTCTGCATAATGTTCAGAAGGGCCAGGGATAGGTAATGAGAGGGGCCGAATTGCATGCCAGGAGAAGTTGCGTATATGCCTTTGCAATTCCATCTAAATCATGGTGCTGGAGTAGGAGCCCCAGGCATCAACGTTCGTATCGAAGGTAAATTGCGAACATCACACGGTATTCTTATCTGAAGGTAGGTAAGGTAGTGAGTGGACTATGCCTATTGAGCTTCGTCTGTCACGCCTTGGGGCCAAGGCACTTGCGCTCGGGTAGGCTAGCGGGCTCCCGGAAGGTCTTGGTATTGGGGCCGCTGCTGACGAGTCGCGGACGTCGACATTGATTGTTAACATTGTTATTATGTATCGCGCGAAGTCGAATTAAAGCAAAGCTACGATTGCTACCACTGCCAATATTAGCCTCTTTTCACTCAGGTCTTATGGCAGGACGTACATTGACACGCACTTCAAGAACTTTTAGTCTCGTTCCCAAGCTCGGACCTGAAGGCTTCTTGTTGTGATTCCTCATCACTGATGATTATTGGTACGGTGGAAGAGAGTGGTCTGAAGGCATAAGGCGCGCCAACAGGTCGTCCAGAGCGAAGGTAAAACACCGCCAGTGCAATGGCCACAGTGAAGCTGGTCAAACAAACAAGGCACGTGATGACCATGACCAACCATTTCACGAACGTAGTGATAGCCGGCCCCATATTAGGATTATCGCGGGCATCCAATTGGACCAGCGTGAGCGTTTCTCAGCAATCAATTTATGGTTTCTCTGCTCCAGCAAAGGTAGCAGCGAGCGATGTTTTCATCAAAGAAATCTCGGCGTTCCGCGGAACATATTATGAGGGCTAGCGCGAGACAGCTGGAATGGAATCGTTGATAGCGGGGTTTATAGAAAGGATGAAGTTGGCTGCCTGAAAAGACATCATATTCAGTACCGAGCAATTCAGTTCGGCCGAGATGCTAATAAGCAGAAACCCGAACGAGTCCGCTGTTGGCCTGTGCTACCCCACCTTGGCTTGTTCGTCACCGACCTGAATAATCTCCGCCCCGCCCCGCTAATACACTAGATTATCCGCCCAGTTCCATCCATCTCTTCCTTACGTTCATTCACCTCCTCATGGTTTATCCATCGCCAAAAAGCCGTGTTCCACATCCTGCTCATTGCTACCCGAGGCTATTGTTCCCATCACTTCCTCGTCACTCCCCTGCTTAGGCTGCTTTCTATCATACCATCGCTCGTACAAGGCGGCGATCCATCCCACAATCCGTATTATTCCAAAATACAATAACACCAGAGCGAGAATGCTGAGAATCGCTGCGAGAATACCTTCGAGCATGATCATCGCGATTCTTAGCCCACTCATGAACGTTTCCCCGAAGTCGGGCCAGCCATCCTCGGTGTTTCGCTCTAGTATGATCGACATGGCGGCTGGGTTTTGAGGTGCTTGGGTTGTGGTAGGATAAAGTAATGCTGCTTGTGATGTTGAAAATGCAGAGCTAACCGCTTGAAATGGTCTGGGGTTGTGGTGTGGTAAGGTAATGCTGCTTTTGATGTTGAAATGTAGAGCTGAATGCTTGAAATCTCTGATGATTATGCTCTGTGACTGTTGTATAAGGTCGGAGAGAACTTCAGGACCATCGGATTACTATAGGAGCTGGCTGGTTTATATGCTTTCCTTCCTCTTTCTTGCGTCATGTGGCTGACAAGACTGGCATTCCCTGGGGAAAGTCTAAAGGACAAGGTCTAAGTTAAGGCTGTATGCCCTCTTGTCCGTACGGATCCGGACTCTAGTTTTCAATCTATAAGGGCTTAGGGCAATGTAACAGAAACCCCCACTTGTCCCTAACGCAACATTGGCCACAAGTGGCACCTTTCAATCAAAGCTTTTCGCCCCAACTATCAATCTGGAGCTGGCGCAGGCAAGGGAAAAGTAAATACATTGGCGGCCACTTTATTTTCCTCCAGCTCGATTGACATTAGACAATGACCCAATAACCTTGAGATGAATTTCTATCTGACGCACAGATTACCAGTCCGAAATTGGCTTGCCCCGTTTGCGGCCGCTCCAATCATGAGCATCGTGCTCCCCCAATTCATACTCAAAGCCCCCATCAGAATCCACGACATCCGAAGGCATGTGCACAATTTCGCCATCATTGAGATGAGTAGCACTTTCACCATCACCAACATTTGAGGGGCCCGGGTCCGAGATGTTAGTAAATTGGACTTGCTCATCGGTCGAATCATTCGGGGCTGGGAAGGGTATCGCTGGATCTTTAGCATACGACGGCTTGTTGCGATCGAGGCAACCTTGCTCCTTAGTAGTGTTGTCCGGCACTTGTTCGACAGTTGCAGTACGCACATCCTCAGAAGCGTCCAAATTGGCTTCCAGATCTTGCTGCTGATACTGAGCGCTGGGACGCTCATTGCTGGGAGCTGTCGCGGAAGCGGTTTCGAATATGCGTTCTGCTATCAACTTGATGGGTAAAAATAGAAGGAACACTGCGAATATGAATCCAAAGAAACATAGCACGAGTACAAGTCCATGTACCACCCAGAGACCAAGGCTGGCGAAGATATTGCCGAAACTGCTAAAAGTGTGTTTTATCACAGATAGATACATATCGGGCACCGAATCGGACGACGACATGGCCGCTTGTACGGTGGCGTTGATGGACATGAAATTCTTATACCGTATGGATACTCTTTGTATATGCTTGATAATGATATCGATTGCCAGAAGTTGTCGATGCGGTCTGGAAGCGAAGAAGCGACCTTCTTATAGTAGCAAGAGCCTTCTGTGCGCAGCTTCCCATCTTAGTTTCTGCTTCTTTCAGTAAAGTTCCTCATGTCAGCCACAACCGCCAAATCAAGCGCCTCGCAAGAGACTGACCCAGGGGTCCCAGTCTTTGCGTTTCTATGACCTTGGAGTCGATGCTCGTATAACATCACCCAGCATTATACATCCATGTGAAAAACATCCGCTCTTCAGTCCAGCAGGCCGTGAAGATATAGCTTTATCACATAGCCGATGTGTTTGAACTAACAAAAATTCGTGGGTATGAAAAGGAAAGGGCTGTAATCTATTTAGTTAATGTAGATTTTGGTTGATACGAAATTTTGATAGCGTTGAATGTTATTCCTTAGTAGGGATATAATCAAACAGTACTGCACAGAATCATTCCAGTTTTATCAGCATCGGGCTAGGGTTTGCTTCAATCCAGGCGTCCTCATGGATCACGCCGATACCAACACGCCGAGCTCGATCTTCATCTCGCTGAATCAGCATTACATTGAGAAAGCACCACTCTCTAAAACTGAAAACATCCACATCATAGTAATCCAGATACTCATCAAGAGCATTCGACCGCGAAAGAAGCATGAATTCAAAAGTGCGGCTGTTGCCTTCTGTATTGTCTTTCCAACCGTGGCCTATAAAAAGGGAACCTGCCCAGTGTCCCATGTTATCTAGGACGGGCAAATGCTCTCTTGAATCCCAGTTGGTCCCCTTGCTTTCGTCAACGTCTAATTCCTTATCACTAATCCCAAATAAAGCAATGCAAGTCCAGCATGCTAAGAATTGGGGTAACTCCCGCTTTTTTGATTCTGATATGCCTGCTTGACGCTGTACTGTTTTAAGGAAATCGTCCGGTAGTCCCGCTTGAGGGCCAACGTTCCTATTACTTGACGTAATTTTTGGGTGGATCGAAGGGTTATAAGAACCGGGAGTGACAAGTTGAACTGCTTCTCCCCTCTGACTGATCACATACCATTCCACCTCTGGATGAATATAACCGGTAAAAACGGAGTCTAGGTCAACCGCTGTGTCCCATCCAGCCCATGACCAACTGGGGAATGTCATTTTCGACGAAGGAGTGATAGAAATATTTCGTCGTGAATTGGGACCAGCCTCTATCCACAGAAGAGTCTCGTCCAGGTATTTCTCAGGTAATCCAAACCAAAAATCTGTTTTCAGTGATTCCCGGAAGACTGACAAAATCCCCTCGAAGCTGGCAATAATATCTCTGGGATTCGACATCTGCCTGCCCGAGAATTGATTAAACAACCTTGAATATGTGTTTATGGCTTCTACCGGATCGTCAATGGGAGTTCGAGAGAGCCAGGTCGCCGCATTCTTTTGATTATCCCAGAGTGAGGAGTATAGTCCGCTTAGGTTCCACAGGTTTGTACCCGGGTAGATAAATGCAGATGGATCTATTCCTTCCCCGACTGAATCCTCACAAAATACAGCGCAAGAGCACTGGAAGTACATTTGTGTCTCGGTGAAGTATAATTTCCTCCTCGACAGCCTTTCTTCTTGGTAGGTCCAAGCTCGACTGGTCCACCGGCTTCCCAAAATCACAGAATCGACATCAGACAACGGGATCAGGAGCTCCATACCTTGTACTTGGTAGGTATCCTGTTTTGTTATTCGAGACCCTTTGCGATAACCGACAAAGCCTTTGTAGGCCTCGACGCGGTCTCTCGGGTCAGGTGGAGCATGGATGAGGGTTAGGAGGGAACATCCATACACGCGATCCATCTGTTGTATTTGAGAGCTTTTGTGTTCCTCGTCATTTTGTATAATGCACAGCGCATCGACCCACAGGTACCTTTCCCCAAGTTCGCTCACGCACTGAATAGCATCCCGAATAGTCGGAATCAATTTCTCCTCGTTATCTCTTAAAGCACCAGGAATGAACATGTCTTCCTTCACTGATTTGGTCGTAACAAAGATGTTCACCTTAGGCCAACAATAGCTTAATGCTATATACCTCGACCCATGTGGCATTTGACAAAGACACATGCGCAGGACATCTATCACCAGAAGGTCCCGAGGACTAGCTGGAGAGGCAGATTCTCCGATTTCCATAGCTGGAAGCGAGCACTTTTGCTTGTGATTACTCTCACATTCACTGAGCCAATCCCGCGCCATAACCATATTAGCGCGCTCGGAATTGATAACTCTGCCATGACAGAGTCCAGACATGCCATATTGTGCTGCACTGATAGCCGAGAGTTGAATATCTCCAGCATGATCCAAATATGGCACCGCCCGTCCATCTGTTGGAGCTCGGGCTCCAATGCCAATTCTATATGCTCGCTGCGAGTCTCTCGCTTCAAACAGTGAGTCTAACGCCGCAGCATTCGACCCTCTATTGCCTGCGTAAAAGTAGCTGAAAATATAGCATTCCTTTCTTATCCCCTCCGTCCGGTCCGTATCGAGTAGTGCTTGTCCCGTAATCCATTCAGATGGAGTCCACCTTTTGCAAAGGGCTTCTATCATAAGCTGACAGAAGGAGCATGACTCGCTTCGTTTCCCAATATCTTCCAAGTACCCAAGTCGTCGAGCATCCTGATTTGGACCGACAAGGTCATTTTCTTTCCGCTGCACATGAATTTCACGTCGAAAGTATTCTTTGAGGTCGATATTTGCGCATATAGAGCACAATCCGTCGGAATTGGTAGCCATGCTTCCGTTACGGATTGAGGCATTTGAGGAGCATAAGAAGCAACGATCAACGCTAATATTCAACACGTTGCAGACCTTAGCGAAATGCTCAGCTCAGCAGATATCGGTACGTACCGTCCCCCAATTTTCAGCCAATTGGAGCTTAAGCTACCTTGCATTGCATTTGGCGATGAATCCTTCAATGCTTCTCTGTAACCTTGAAAATTTATATTCGCGTAGAATGGCTAAGTATAGTCTCACTATACCTAAAGTTCAGCAGGGATCCCGCTGTAGCAAATCAAGCTCATTCGAGAGAGACCCTCGCCATTTTCCGCAACTTCACGTGTCACATCAGTAGAGGATGATGTACTATTCCCTCTCCATGAGATCGACCATGGATAAGCCAACACCACCAGACACCGTCACTTTGCTACAACCCACTCTCACCATCTTCTCTAAAATCAAAACAGATAGCCTCGCCTATCTACACGATCCCGCCAATGATGTATAGCAAGTGTCCCTCCCTCCGCACCATCGCCGAGCTACGTTCAGAGGATGCATCTCTTGTCGCCAAGCCAGAGGTGCCTGAATGTCGGTTTGTGTGCAAGACAAAAGTTCTGTTGCAGAAATGTACGGATCTTTTCATTGTGAAGGGTCCCCGAGCTTGCAGAGGACTCCTTGCCTGTTCCTTCAAGGACTTGACACGGCGATTACTCTCCAGTCTCTGTTTCGTACCCGTACGCTCCCCTAGAGAACGCTCACGCGGGCAGCAATTGGGGTGCTGAAGGTCCTTGGTCCGTTGCCGAGGTCTCTCCAAAGCTGTCGAATCCATTCCCCAGTCCGTCCCCTTATATGCTTCGCCCATCAACCGTGGTAGTACGGGCCCCTGCCTCCTGCTCACTCAGTGCTCCCTTTAAAGCGGCCATGTTCCCTTACCCTAACGGAAACGACAATTGTCATTTCTAAATTTGGGGTATAAATAATACATATACATATATATAAATGTCGTGAAGCCGTTCTTCAGCAATGGAGGTGTTCAGCAGAATAATCATCATAGTCTACCTTATTGACGATGACTTGAAGATACACGAGTTTGCTCCGAAGGCGCGATGCAGACCCGTCCAAGTCTTTAGTCTAGACATCCTGCGCAAGCTTCGATGCGACACCAAGTCTCTGTAGGGCCATTCGTGGCTGGCCAGGATACAGTCCGAGGACTATGGCAACCCTTACCTTTAACAGCATCAAATTGGGCCATGGTCTCAAATCGAGAGTCCATCATCGGCAATAAAGAGTGTACAGCAAAGCTTCAGGTTCATATGAACACAGCCTCGTCTAGTTAACCGCTGGTGGGAAAAGGTAAACCTTATAAACTCAACAATGAAGCCACCAAGAAACTAGTAAAGTATATACCCACTATGATTGATTCCTTCATTAAATGCTAAGGCTGTAGGTCTCCCACATGCCGGACGTCACCGAGGACGAATACTAGTAGTGTTATTGTCGAAGATTAGAAGAGGAGTACCAGTCCTGGGACGAGCAAGTATGAGAGGATAATACACTGATCACTAAGGTATCTGTTAAATTTTGGAAAGCATATTCGTGAAGCACAAGAATTGATGAGAGGTAGCTCGGCGAGACTGGAATTTTCACATGCGCAAACTCGCTCACCTCCCCACCAGCATCCCACTCTCTCTGTCCTCCAAACTCCCTCTCCTCCCTCGCATCATCTGTTCTCCATCAGCCATCCTCCTTTTATCCACAGGCACCCAGCCCCCCAAAATGCACGGAACAACTCATGCCATGCGCCTCGGCCCTCTCACACCCCTCTACCCCTGCAAATCCACTCCTGAAGGCCGGCGAATCCTCCGACAACGGTTCCCCCACAAATACGACACCAAGATCCAGCTCGTACTCCTTTCCTTTTACTTCCTCATGACCCTGATATGGTTATGGGTCTGGTATAGCAAGCGTCGAGAAGCGAGGCGGGAGGAGAGGCAGTTGCTTTTTTGGAGGGAGAAGAATAGGCAAGAAGATCGTGATCAGGCGCCATGGTGGGAGCGGGACGGGGATTCAGGTAAGCTTTTTCGGAAGGAGGGAGAGAATGAGGATGGATGTGGCTGATCAAATGTAGCAGCTTCGACGGGATCAAGCGTCCGCGGTTCTCGAATTCAAAGTTTCGATCCTGCATCTATGCAACAACTTGCCCGCGCGATTGACCAGTATAAGTCTGATCCATATGGATTGCCATCGAAATATAAGCCTCGTGGGTATAGGCCTAGTGATGAGGAGAGGATGTCAAGACGATTGGTCTTATGTAGGGTAGAAAGCGGAAAGGATAGGGAGCGTTGTTCTTGTTATCCAGGTATCTGCGACAAATGTTGTAGATGGGTGGATAAGGACGATGTTTTGGATGTAGAGTCATTGGATATCTGGAAAGCGTTATAGGTGGAAGTGTGAAGGTCGTGGTGTGGCTGGATTCGAGAGTATGGACGGATATTGTGACCACGATGTAGAGTTATCGTGATCAGATGTAGTATGAGGATGTAACCGTGCGGGAAAGTCTGTCCGTGAGCACATCGTGTCAGCGAACGGCCTTGCATACCCCAATTCATCCTTCAGCTTACCGGGCATTTTTCTCATAAATTGCATTCCGCCAGGCCCAGAAGCATATTAATAAACAGTAGGAAACTTAAGAACGTAATTGAGAAATGACTCTGGGAAAGGCAACTATTTTTTCTGCCTATGCAGTCTCACTCGGTTTATACTACTAGTAGAGCCAAGATTGTGGTAACACTATCATCGAATGTAGAGACGTATGAAAGAAAATCTGATTTGCTGAGTACAAACACCTATGAGACAATGCCAAACCTGTAGGAAACAGCGGATTCTATCCCCAACATACCACAGCCATTAGAAATATCCATGTCCACCTTCCAGTTCGATCAGATTCGCATCGCCCTAAACCTCTAACGCTCGCCAAGCCATCCATGATTGCAGGCAGACGCAAATTGTATACGGATGGGACCTCGATGAAACTGCGCATTTCTATTCCCTAATGCAGTCTTGCTCGCTCCCTAAATCCTAAACAGAATGATCTAGCAACACCCGCCCGCGGAGCCAGACTGCACGCCTTGACCTTGTCCCACCTGGACTGTGGGTTTGTTATTCACGGTAGTGGTTCCCATCCTCTCTTTAATTTGTCGAGCCATGGTGAGGAAGGCTTGTTCAACATTCGAGGCATTCTTGGCTGAGGTTTCTAGGAAGGGGATGCCCAGGCTGTCGGCGAATTCCTGAAACAAGGTTTCAGTCAGAGACTCGATATGTTTTGAAGAACAGCCGATTTGATAGACACAATGACGCACCTTTGCAACCGTGTAGTCCACAACCTTCTTGTCCGACATATCGCTCTTGTTTCCTACAAGCAGCTTGTTTACGCCCTCTGTAGCGTAGCGATCAATCTCTTGAAGCCACTGCTTGACGTTGTTGAACGAATCCATGTCTGTCACATCGTAGACAACACAAATGCCGTGTGCACCGCGATAGTAAGAGGAGGTAATAGTTCGGAATCGCTCTTGACCTGCAGTGTCCCACTAGCTCTTATGTCAGCCCTTATACATCAGTCGCAATTTTCGCGTTAGGCGTACGATTTGAAGCTTAACTGTCTTCCCATCTAGCTCGATAGTTCGGATTTTCTAATTAAAAAGGTTAGCTGGCCAGTTCTAGGCTTGCGGCGGCGGAGGACAAGGTGAACATACAAAGTCAACCCCAATAGTCGAGATGTAGCTTTCGGTGTATGTGTCATCTGCAAACCGTAACAGCAAGCAAGATTTTCCTACTCCTGAGTCGCCGATGAGGAGGAGCTTGAAAAGGTAGTCGTATCTGCGGAGAGGCAGTGATCAGCAGCAGTACAGCAAACCCTCAGACGTGGGTTATGGAGGATAGTGATATCCTCTCATGGGTCCGCGTTCATATGGAGATGGAGGCAACAGGCTGGGAAAATGGGCTCTAGATAGCACAGTGTCAGTGCACCACAAAGGCTTCGATGTAGTGATTATTGAACCTACTACTCTGGATTCATGTTGAGGGGCGAGTATATGTGGTTTGAGAAGGGCTGTGTAGTCGTAGGAGGAGCTCAGGACTCAATAGAGATTTCGATAATACTCAAGGGTAGAAGGAGGATGATGCAGCCAGATGAGCGTGTGGTTCTTTCTCCCAGGCGATGACCATCAGGAACCGTTGTCAGACAGCCACATCAGTTATCTGCTAGGCTAGAAAAGGTTAGTCTGCTCAGCCCTATCGATAGGACCACATGCCCTACAAATTCTGCTCGACCCATTGATCATTGGCATGGTTACCATGGCCTATTCGCGCTGGCACATGTCGAAGCTACTATGTACTCTTAGTGCATGTTCAAGATCTGTGATGTCATAAAGATTATGTGTACTCAACCAATGTGTTACGACTACTCCGTGGATCGCCCCGTACGACATTATGTGACTACTCTGTGAACAATCTTTAAGCTGGGCTTGGGTACATCCTGCCTTATGCCGTGGTCATGCTTCAAAGTGCCTGCATGTATAGCTGGATGTCTATCTACGCATACCCATGAGCCTCCAACCACTCCAACAGAAGCTCCTCATCTCTCTCTTTGTAGCTCGCATTGGCGCGCACCGTGTCGAATACTTCGACAAGGCCTCTGTCATACCCTTTCGTATCCTTATCCTTAAAGAATGCTGCGATGTCCTTCTCAAACTCGTGACTTGCGAACTTGGATAAAGTATCCTTAAAGTATTTATTTGTGGTCATCATGTTGGCTGAAAGCTTCTCATGAACCGCGGTCCAGTTCTGCTTGATGTATTTCCAAAGCTCATTGCGAATTGCTGAATTTGCCCCAAGTGAAATCGACCCGGTGTGCACATCTTGAATGGCCACCTTATCCGAGAATTGAAAGTCGAGGAAGTTGTTCACCAAGTCTGCTGTCTGGACTTTGCCGAGAGCGATCAAGCATGTCTCTTTGCCATCAATGGACGTGGTGGTCAGATATTCTTCCTGAACAGCTTTGTACGCCGGCTCGCCACCCTCACGAATGACGATGGAGAACACAGATCGGCGTAGACTTGGATGTATCGCCTTACGCTCTCCCAACTGATACGCTTTGAAGCGATTTTGTGCTTCAGCAACGGTTCTGACGGTCATTAGCTGCAGTATTGAAAGTAAACTCAGACAGATCTACTTCTCGTGTCCCGCGCTGCCTGCAGTACTGAGCAATAATGCTCGGAGCTGGCCAGCAAGGTAGTCCTCGCCTGGAGCGAAGTCCCAACCAATCTTCTCAGTTGCTGGTGCTATCAAACGCAGAGTAAAGACTCGAAGCCCAGTCGTAAGAGCCTTATTGTCTGCAAAGATAGACCGAATGTTTTCTAGACTAGAAATTATTTGGCCCCAGACACTATCCATTATCAGTCCCTTTCATTACCATTGAACGTGAAGGTTCATACGCTTTATTTGATTCATCTTTGAATTTCTCAACCAGACTCAAGAAGCCTGCAGTAGTTGCGTCACCGGCAACAGCCAATGCGGCCGCATCTGCGACAAGGCCAACCTTGTCTTCTGGACTGAGTTTATGTCTCTCCAGGCCAAGTTTTTCTAGTCTCGCAGGTGGATAGTTCGTTCGATAAAACCCAGCTTGGTCACTATTGAGCTTATAGAAAGTCTCATCAATGTGCCGTAGAGTCTCTTCTTTCACTGTCAAGGCTGCTGTAGCCGCTCCTGTAGCCTGAACATTTGTCTTAAGACCTAATGGGATCCACCACAAGACCTTATCATCTTCAGGCTTGACATCACCAGTAGACAAGAATCGTGACTGGCGAACACCAATTTGTCCAGGCTCTTCAGCAACCGTAAGTACTGGAAAGCCTATCTTCCTGATCCATGGGTCCATAAACTCGTTCACATTCTTCCCAGAGGCCTTTGAAAGCGCGGCCCACAAGTCATTGGTAGTCGCATTGCCGTATTCGTGAAGCTGCAAGTATGCTGCGACCCCCTCTAAGAAAACATCTACACCTAAATGCCTACTCAGCATGCGAATGGCAGAACTACCCTTAAGATAAGATATTGCATCGAAGATCTGTTCGACTTCAAGTGCGTCCTTGACTGGCACCTCAACGGGATGAGATGCACGTAGAGAGTCAAGCGAAAAGGCAGTCTGCATAGCGTCTTGCACGAAATTTTGCCACACCTGGTGGTCGGGATAGAGATGGTCAACCGCCAGCCATCCGACCCAGGTTGCAAATCCTTCATTGAGCCATAATTCGTTCCACCAATCCATGGTAACAAGATCTCCGAACCACTGATGAGCGAGCTCTCAACAAGGTTCAGCTTAGCATTCCATGTTGGCGGAATGGATGAGTCATACCATGTGCTACAACGTAGGCAACTCTATTCTTGTACTTAGCATCTGATTGCTGCTCATCGAAGAGTAAGGCCGTAGTTCGATAGGTTATCAAGCCCCAGTTCTCCATAGCATCTAAATATCTTCGTTAGCGCTACTGCAGATTCAATATTCCAAGGGAAGTAGTTGCACTCGTTGAAAACTCATGCACCGCTAATAGGTCTATCTTTGGTAGTGGATAATCGATTCTGCGCAGGTTTCAATGTCAGCGTTCGTTCCTTGAAGACGAGGTTTAAGCACTGTGATATCCTATCTCCCAGATTCGCTATTGAATGGAATGGAGAAGTCATAATCAGAAATGTACCCACTTAAATATTTTCGAGAAGTAATCCACGATTTGATGACAGTTCTCTAATGCGAAGCGTCCGTACTCTTTTAGGCCTCTTGTTGTGTAGACTCTGACTGGAACGCTCTTGCCATTGTACTTTCGTCGGGTGAAGTCTTCAACATACTCGAAGTCGCCGAACGCCCATGCTAATAGATATGTGCTCATTATTGGCGTACGCTCAAAGCTAACCACTTTACGACCGTTTTTAGATGTCTTGGCCGCTTTTTCAGGCATATTGCTAAGGGCAGTTTGATCCTCTGGGATCTCAATACTGACATCGAATGTAGCTTTCAAGTTGGGCTCGTCGAAGCAAGGAAACGCTCTACGGGCGTCCGTAGATTCAAATTGCGTTGAGAACATGTAGTGTGATTCACCATCCGTGGGTACCGATTTAGCTGGAGTAACCACTGGCTTATACCTTGACCTGTAGAAACCGGCCATAGAACTGTTCATGGTACCTTTGTACTGAATCTGCAAGACTGCCTTGTGGGACCCTGACGCAACCTCTTTTGGGAAGGTTAGGGTGACTCTTTGGGACTTCCCATCGTACGTAATTGAGGAAGCAGTATTTCCACCAGAGACTTCAGCTGAGACGATGCTCAATTGATGGGCATTTAGTGTGATTTCCTTAACTGGATTAATGACAATGAGTTCAATTTTCACGGTTCCTCCGAAGCTGAAACCACCGCCGAGCTCAAGATCGAAGAGATCGAGTGCATAGTGGATGGGCTTGACGCTTGAGAGTGTAAGTGAAGTGGCTACCAAACCCGCAGGTGCTTACCTATCAGGCAGAACGTCCCTGTCTGAGGTGGCCATAGTGCTGACGAATGTTTGCTCGGGATAGACAATGGCGAATAGATGATGGCGAGCCTCGGCAGAAGAATTTATACTCTAATTCTCGATGTGAAAGATGGTGATCTTTTGGGATCGAAGCATTGTCAATGAAATAGAACAGTGTGACACTCGCGAGGTACCTACCCCGCTTTCTACCAGTCCTAACCGCTCTGGTGGTGAGTGGGGACTGAGCCCCCGATACTCTAAATACTCTACGAATTATTGGCAGCATGCCATTGTTATATCTTTCCCATGAGGATATGCGATTAAAAAAAGAGTGGGCACGGTCTGATGAATAGAGCGGCTAGTTGGCCTTGGCATAAGTAAAGCTAAGGTACACTGCTATGAGAAGAAAAATCCCTTGCTTGCCAAGGCATGAAGTGCCTTTCAACACGTTCTTCACATCCCAAGTTATCCCATGCGTAAAGGCCGTCCCAGTTACACTACTCGCTAAATGCAGTCAAGCCATCACAGTCAGAAACGCCTTCAATGCCGCTTCGCAGGGTCCAAACATCCCTCTTATAGTCGCACATAAACATCTAGACACGGAAGCCGGAACTCTCTCCCACCAAGCCAACTCCTTATCCACCCCAGCCCGACGCCCGTCCATTCAGGCCTGGGTATCATCCTCCGCTTCATCTCCTCGACTGCGGCACTGGCGAGAACCGAAGCCGTCTCATTGATTGCTGTCATCAGGAACGAGCCTTCCCCTGCGTATCCACTCTCGTTCAATCCAGACCAATTTGCAGAAGGCAGAGGGTTCGGCAGTGGGGATGTGAAATGTCTCGGCGAGAAGAGATCGCCACGGAAATCAAAGATGCATTGATCAGACCAGTAGCAGGATGAGACGAAGAGGATTAATAGGAGGGCAGAGCAGTATATGCAGGGTCTGTTGAGGAAATAGGTCAAAAGGAGGAAGGAGATGACGAATCTGCGAAAATGGTCAGCCTAACATTCTCATCAATCGGCGGATACGAAGGGAAAAGTACATTGGAGAAGCTTTCAGTGGTAGAAACAGAAGGGGAATATAGGAGCGCAAGCAAAACATGATTCCTGCTGATACGCTTGCTGCCTTGGTTGATGGAATTTGTTAGCCTCGAAGCTGGCCTTGAGGCTTCGAGGTTGGTTGCACTTTGCTCAAGATTAGCGTGCCGAAGTTGACCCGAAAATACGCCGCGCAATTGACCACTTTCTTTAGCCACACCTCGAGTATCACTGCCTGTCATGGTTATATTAAGTCTCAAAACCAGACAAGTAACAAATGTGCTCATACTGGTTACGTGATCTAGCACAATAGTGCTCACGCTTCAAGGAACATAAGTGTTGATCGTTACTCTTCCCAGCCTGTTTCACGCACAGTCAGCATAGCTACCATGCATGCGATGATTCAGCATAACATTTCAACCCTAGGGCTGCCTCCATCTAGCCATTTAGGGCATAAAGGAGGCAAAATAGCTGACCGTGCAAGTTAGTTAGGCTTGAAACAGTTAGGATACGTCTTTTCCGATGCTACGAAAACAAGCAACCAGATTGCATAATAGCTTAATCAACATCAAGCCTGATGATCAAGAGACTCAACCCCTGGAATGGCGGAAAAGCATGACAGCTATTGGATCACTCCTTTGTCGCAGCCCTTTCTCAGTATAGGGAGAGATTTTCTGCCCATCTAGTGCTGCAATTGAGTTACATTTAGTGGCTGGAGTTTAGGCGAGTTGTTGAATCTGGACTTTGTTGGCGTCGCTTTTGGTCGACAACGATCAAGACCACCCCTAGTTTCACCGCATGACCGCAGAAAGGCTGAATATCAAGGGTGTTATTGGGTCTGCATAATGAAAAACACGCCAACAAGGCTTGGCACCCATCATTGCTTTTAATCTGCAGCAAGAGACGAGACTTCAATGAAATGTATCTAGGCAATCTATAACAAGAGCGTTCTTCTCCCTCTCTTCATCAGTGGTGAGAGCGCCTTTCGACACCAATTATATGAATGCCCAGCAGTTGGTTATCATATTCATCCAATCCTAGTGCACAAGATGATCGCACCCTCTAGAAAAGGCATAGCTCTTCTCTGCATCAATGCTGTGTTCTGTACTCTTGCGACTACCGCCTATGTGCTTCGCTTCCGGAATAACCTGTCAAGAGCTAGAAAAGGGTTGCTCCCATGGCGACACTTTATACTCACTGACTCCTTGGTCTTCGGGCGATGGTATGCATCCGGTCATACTCCCCTCTACCTATGGCGGGCTGACAAATCTCTTAGGTCTTGGTGAATCTAAACGGTGCCTTTCGTATTGTTTGTGAGTGGGTTTGATACTACATTCACAACAATCATTCTAACAGTGGCAGCCATTGTGCTTGGCGGTGTCGGATGGAATGTCGATAAATTGACCGTAGAACAGATCGAGTGGGCTCTGAAGGCAGGTAATCCGATGGACATCTGTGACACTTGCTGACATGTCACATTTGTTGTAGGCTCTGTTTGTCGAGGAGCTCGCATGGACTACCTCGCTCTGCCTCCTCAAGTTCGCCCTGATCATCTTGTACGGGCGTATATTCGTCGTCAACACCGGGATGAAACATGCACGACTGGTCCAAGTAATCGCTTTCGCCGCTGTCTCCGGACTCTTGATCGGGTCCATCACATACTACCTTACCGAGTGTAAGCCTCTGGCAGCGGCATGGACGCCGAGACTTGGTAATTGTCGCAACCAACGCCAGGGCTGGCTCGGCACAGGTATAGCGAATCTCATCACGGATGTCGTGATCTTTAGCGTTCCTTTTTTGTGGCTTCTGGATTTGAAAATGAGCTTGCACAACAAGATCACGGTGGGGATACAACTGTTCGTAGGCGCAATGTGAGCAACTTTCCTTCCCTGTTTCGAGCAGAGTATTGTCTCGCGGTCTATCAGGCTTACCAAAATTTCCAGCGTTTCGATCATCAGCTTTATCCGTATATTCTTTGTCCTCAAATCGGATCCCAACAACGTCACTGGCTCGGTAGTGAAACCAGATATCTTCAGCTGCATAGAGCTGACAATGGCTATCGTGTTCGCCTCGGTGGCCGGTATAGCAGGTAGAGAAGCGATCAGCAACTTTGTTGATAGGTTCTTTGTCCCCAGATCAACAAACCAGGGTGGAGTAGGATACCGCAGAAGTGGCATCAAGCAATCTAACGCTGGCTCACGTGATGTCCGTATGGTCGATTCTCGGAACTGGGTAAAGATTGATGCATCAATGGGCGAGGCTTTGGTAGTCAGTATAGGTGAAGTGCCAAAGTAGCGATAGGGGGCGTTGATAGATTAGGTCCTGAAAACATCATTCCTACTCTTTCTCATCTGCTTTACTCCACTTTCATGCCTTTCTCGTCTGCATCCCCCAAAAGTGACGACCTGCATCACCATAGCAGCTTACGCCGCAACAGCCATGGACGACATCAGCACGCTGTACATAGTCGGGGAGGAGCCTTGACAAGGAATAGCGAAGCAAAAGCGCACATCCCAGAACGGGGACTGCTAATCATCCAGGTCAAGAGCCTTAGCCAAAGGAGAACCTGTCGCTTTCCAGTTCTTAGTTACTAGCGATATGGCTGTAGTGATAGTGGCGAGAACCGAGTACCTGCATAAGCGAGTTCTAGACAGGTATAGCCAAAAATCCGCGTCAGATGGTGAGCCGGACCATTGTTGCTATAAGACATTTTGGAAACCTGGTTAGCAAGCGCATCTCAACCAACTCAGTATATCACCCGTCATCCTATAGATCGTCTTGTCAGCGACAATGTATTTGGCTGCTTCAAAAGGCGCGATCGGTCGGTATGCAGAAGATAAAATACTCCCCACTGAAGCCACCGTGGACAAGATCCGTTATGCAAAGGACGTGCAGCTCGAGTCGTAATTCAAGTGCTCGCATTTGCGCTTTGACGACGAACAGCGAAGCCCCACGTGTTTTTGTCCTTGAATCAAGAGGCTCAGTGCCTGCAGGAATGGCCTGTTGGGGGAAGATCACCCATTGTGGGATCAACGCCAACGATTGACAAGGAATATTACAGTTTTGCTAGGCCCAGCAATGGAAAATATGCTCGGGGTGTGATGGGATACTTCAACGTCTCAAATCTTGAAGCATAACGTCATGATCTGTTTTGGGCTGAGGACTTTATGCTTGGGAGTAGGGAGGAGTAGAGATGGGGGAGAGAGTATGACTGAAGCTTTCGTTGACTGTGTTCGCACCCACTGGAGAGATTTCTGTAGCTAGATAGTTCTAGGGATACGCTGAGAATGCATCAGTAAGTGTTGAGATTTAGGTGGTAGAACGCTTGATCGTTTAGCTAAGCGAGCTGCGCTCGATCAAATATCATGCCTGTAGCATGGTAGTGAAGAAACAACTTCACTGCAATCTATTAGAGGACCTTTGAAAGGGGACTTAATCTCCTGGAGTAGGAAAACCCATAGAGATACATTGGTCCCTCGATTTGCTTACTACCCCACGCTAGTCCCTGTGGGAGTACCAAATGCAGCTACCAGATCTCCCCTATCTGTGTCTTCCCATGCTGTCCATTTATGTCAGCTGAAGAGGATTTGCCTCCAAGTACTCTTCAAAGGTGGAGAGTCTGCCTCTGGCGTTCTCAGCAGCCCAAGCAACCAACTTGTCGGACTCTGGGCCCCAGTAGTCGAACTCTTCTAGGTAGCTGAAAGCTTCAGGGATAATATCATGCCCGAACGGTAGGCTCTTCTTAAAGTCCTCGACTGAGATCTGCCTGTAGATGACGGTCTTGCCTGTGGCCTTGGATAGAATAGCAACCGCTTCCTCAAAGTTATATGATGCCGAAGCGGCAGAGAACGTTTTGCCTTCATATCTATCAGGCTCGGCAAGGATGGCGCCAACGAATTTGCCTGTATCCCCAACTGCGTCGATCATACGCAACTGGGCCTTGGGAGAGTTATTGGAGGTGATAATCCAGGTGCCATCGGAAGCCTGTTGGGGGACATCATGGGTATATCTTGGAAGTTCTGCATGAAAAACCCGGGCGAGTAGAAGGCGCTCTTAATATGAAGGCCTCGAATATACTGCTCAACTTTCGCCTTAGCTTCAAAGTGAATGACATTACTATACTTGCCGCCAGAGATTTCTTTAGGTGACGATAGAGTACTGAAGATGATATACTCAGCACCTTTCTCAACGGTGACATCAGCTATCGTCTTGCCACTGTTATATTCGGCCTCCAAGCCACCGTCAAGGTCGAAGGTAGGTGTTGTTATGGCGAAGACGGTATGCACGCCAGTCAAAGCTTTCTCAAGGGAGGCGCGTTTGAGCACGTCGCCATAAACGACTTCGACCTTCTCCATGAGCTGCTGGGCCTTTTCCGAGTTGACGTCCCGGGTGATGGCGCGGATCTCATACTTGTGGGAGAGCTCTGGATCTTGCAGTACATAGTTGATGACTGAACTACCTTGCCGGCCGGTAGCTCCGAAGACTGCAAGAATTTGGGACATGTCCTGCGCTGTTTTGAGGTAAAAATCTGGCGAGAGGTGATTTCGTGGATTTTGGCCCTTTGCTAGGAAGCACTTCAAGTTTGATGATACTTTATAAGGAAGCTGCTATCCCCGCTCTTACTGCACCTGACTAAGCTGACAAATAACGAATGGTGTTTGCTGACAAATGAGGGATTGTGTCTGCTGATAAATAGAGAATTGTCTTTGCTGATCAATGAGAAATTGTCTCTGCTGATAAATTCAAAGTCGTCTGTCTGCCAGACAAGATACCAATCGGGTATAGACGGATACACATTAACTCCGGAAATCTATCCACGTCTGTCTTCCTTCTTCAATACGGTTGCCGGTGACCCGAGCAAAAATAGCGAATGACCATTCCGGGAGTATGATTGTTGAATCCCCTATTATTAGCTCACCTTTCTTGTCGATAATTCCATGACTGATGGAGGTGACAAAACGGAAGAAGACCGTGGGGACATCTCGGACTGTTGTAAATGCCGTAGATTGCTAGCAAGTTAGTATTCGAGGGATGTGCATAGTGTCACATAAGTTCAGTGATCGATGCTCTTTGATCGAGCCGATGGTCAGCAAGCAGCCTCTACGGATATTGTATCAGCACTACGTACTCAGCCTCCCAGGGCTGAGTACTAATCGTCTATACAGCATTCTCAGCCATTCAAATATATTTACCAATTCAGGAAGAATCCATATTAGTTGACATCTACAGTACAGTACGAAATTAGGTGCGTTACTTGATAGGCTCCACAAGCCAGATCGCTGTTCAATGAGTAAGAACAGTGAGTTGCACAGGACGCAATAAGAGAGTCATGTTCAAAATCCGTATATCCGAGATCGCTCAGGTGGACTGTGCAGTTAAGCACCTGCTCATATTGCTCGACTTCTCTTTCCGTCCGAAAGGTCTGAGCAGGTCACAAGATGTTAGCCAGAGCAGGTTGAAACCTGCTGCAGCACTGTGAATCCTACACCTGTGGGCCTGCGCTCGCAAGTCCGTACCTGTGAGCAGCAGGCAAATGGCCACCTACAGACTCCGCACCGACCGTTACTGCGTATCTAACTATCGGCTCCGATTGGTGGTGTCTCTCGTTTGTGAGTTCAACCCAGGCAGTGTGCTGCCCAGAACGGTTGCCGCCCGATTCACCCAGATGCGACTGCCAAGAGAAGATACTCTTGATTTTGGAATAGACTGCACTGTACATCAGATCGACTAGGGGTCCTAGAGTCGGAAGACAACAACCAACAACGCCCAGACAAGGTTCGATAGTTGTCCAGATAAAAATATCGTAAAATACATCTAGAAACAAAAGTAAGCTTGGCTTGCTCACGGCGTAAGGGATGGCGGTGAATACATGATACTGACATGAGAAATCCATCGAGTCACGATCATACGCGAAGTAACCTACTGTGCGGCCGATACCGGCGATGATGACTCTATTTAAGACTGATCAGTTTGTTTCCACTGACGCACAACAGTGAGGGACATACATCATCGCAGTAGTAAGAGTTGAACCAGTGACAAGTCTTCGCTGCAATGGCATTTGAAGACGCCAGACGAGAGGTATAGGTATTGTTATAATGGCCACGTCGCTCACAACGTTCAATAAAGCTATGCAAGCGAACCATGTCTTGAATTGTTAGCCATGCTTTGAATGCAACAAGGACCCTCTCATTCCTCACCGCAACATCAGGAATGCAATTCTCCTTTTCCTCAGGTGTTGTAAACCATTTCATAGAGATGGGCCAGCATTGAAACACACTCATCCAGAATGTCGTGAGCCACCAAAGAAAAAGGTAGACGCCCACAACCCAAAAAGTGAGGCGGAATGCTTTGACATGGCCGAAGATCCGACGCAAGAAGAGCATCATAGATGCTTTGATGACTGGCATGGCTGTAGCGTGCAAAAGTTGGATACTATAGAGAATCTAGGCAAGCGTATCAGTGTCTCACCCCAGCTTTTGTTGTGTTTGACAAGCAGACTCTGGGGATTGTAACTTACTTTCCCATATCCACGCAGTAGCAAGGCGATAGGCAAGCTCTCTAGGGGATCAGACCCCGTATAAAGCTCATGATTCCCCAACCGAAATTGCGCTGCTCCGACAATGCTGCAAATGCACAGACCAAGCGCCAGAATCTTGCAATGGTCAGCAGGAGCCGTAGTCCAAGTCGAGTGAGGAAACGCCTCACAAGACCAATGATGATGAGAATGTCGTCGGCTCCTCTTCTCATTCTCCGTACTCCTCCAGCGCAGAGACGCAACGCAACTGCGACAATAGCCAAGCAGCCCATCACGCTGCTTGTGATGATGAGATTTGTAGGACGGGAGAACATTGTTTCCTGGTGTCTGTTCTCACAAGTATAGCAGAAGACGAAGAGAAGGAACTCTGGAGACTACGCACGGTTCTTCAGTGCATGAGAGATAGTAAAGACAAGGTATGTCCCACGGAGCAAGACACCCAAGACGTGTATTATGAAACAGATCTTCTATGATCAGCATGTTGCTAGGGGGTCACTAACGAATCAGAAAGTCTCTGCATTCCCATCCGCTGGATTTCAATGCATTGATCGTGTAAAGCTGCGATGCCACTCCACTTCCCAGCGCATGCATGTCACGTTTTCAGTGTAGCCATGCCGCACGCATTGTCTTTGTAGCGAACCGGGTTTGCGCAATCACGCATCCGCTAGGGTGGCTAGGTAGCCATGCGGTTGGGTACGTACTTCGAAACACTATATACTAATCGACTGTCCGACCCACAACGTTCACTTGATTGCGGAGAGATCTCCCTAAGGTACGTACTGTCCAGATCTAGCACGCCTCACTCACCACTGTCACCTTAGCGTAGTTCTCTGTCCCCTGCTTTAGCATGACCATACATGACAGGTAGCTTTATCCATAGGATGACACGCCAATGAAATCTCCATCAAGGAGGTCTACGTCGAGTATGTGGGACCAAGGTCAGCAGCCTCAGTGAAGAGACTGGAACAAGCTCGAGAAACGGGCAGAAATGCAGAACGGGTGCTTTTCTTACATCAACGAAACGGAGGGGGTAAAGTGCATATTTGATCATTACAGATGGTGTGCGCCGAACAGCCCATACGGGACAAAGATGCGTTCCTTCCTGGGCCTTCCTGACGAGCTGGAATTCCCAAGCCCCAAAGGACATCGATAGTTTGCCCGCCTATTGGGAACTTTTCCGATCAATTGTGGTTAACTCCAGGCCGCGAGAAGATGGTGGACCCAAGGGGAAATCCTGGGCCAGTCACTAGCAAGGAACAACTGTTTGATTGGATTCCCGATAGAAGAGTGCAGAACAGAGCATAAAGGAGGCAGTGTGAGGTGAAACAGATGACAAGAAGTCTAATGCAAAGAGAAATAAAAACGGACAACCTATTTTAGCGCCCGAATACCTAGGCGTCGATCTGGCGCCCGCCGCTAAAAGCGAGCACAGACTCAGCAGAATAGACCTGAACTCCTTGACCTGATTGGGCATTCCAATGATATACAAGATAGTACTTATGCGGTTACTATCGAGCTTGAAAAAGTGCATGACCCTATATCATGCGGTGTAGCCTGGTATGCCAATTAAAGTCGTGTAACGATTGGGTCAAGACCTACGGTGCCGAGGAACGTGCGAATATACATTTACAATGGGTAGTGTTTTGCATATCTACCAAGCCGAGCAGCTTATCGGTAGCAGTGCCGAACAAGCCATTTTCTTACTGTTCAACCCTCTACAGCTTCCAGTCAATGGATTAAGTATCTGAATCTGAAAAGGACGTAAGCACAATGACATCCGAAGTGAAGGCCGAGAAGAAGGCCTCCTTGACCGCAGACATCTGTCTCAGGCTTCGAAACAGAGGACTCTTCAGCCTTCAGCGGCGAGAGCTGTAAGGCAATAATGGTCACCTACATACCTATAGCCTTGGTTTGCTTGCTCGGTTTGCTAGATACGATTGTTTATTCGTTTGTCAAGATTGTTACTCTAGTAAGTGCCATTACTCTTCTTGACCTTTACTGGCTTTGCCCATACGACAGAGGTAGGCAAGGCTGCACTCCTCAAAGACGCGGAGCTTGCAATTCATGACAAGACAGTTCAATGTACAGTGTCGTGCGCAAGACATAGCTGCTTTGCTATAAGTTCCTACCTCCTTACAGGAATGTTAATAGTTAGACGCGTCAGCTTCTTATCCTTGATGAGACGGCCTCTCAATTATAAGTTTATTTTATTAAAAGGACGGAAGACATTGGTAGACCTGCCCGTCCATAGTCTCATTGGATAGCTATAACGTTTTGCAATCATGCTAGCATAGAAATCATAAAACCCTCAGCGTGACTATCAGGGCTCAATGAGGCAATAGTCAATTTGAAAAAGTATCGAGCCAGCTCATCCAGATTACTAGCGAAATGTCCGCCAAAGAATTCTGCCCAGGTTGAAGCCTACAATGCGAACCATCTTCAACTCAAACGCCAGAGTCATCTTGGAATGCGTGTGGCTTCATGGGATTATAGTGATTGCGTGTGTCGCTGACCCAGTCATCCCAAGCATTGCAAGTCTGAACAAGAGCAGCTTGTACATTCGTGCCGGTAAGCCTTTGCGAGAGCTTCCCTGTGTTCTCCAGAATCTGCATTCCAAGGCCGGAAGACGCATGCCATGCGATGTGACAATGCAGCAGCCATGTTCCGGGATTGTCGGCTTTGAAGGCAAGCACGAGATAGCCCCCCTGCGGAAGCAAAGCAACATCCCGACGAGGTGGGTTTTCTTTGTTGAGTATGACATTCTCGAAGCCCGGGTAGGGTTCCGTTGACTGGTTCAAGATGGCGAAGTCGTGGCCGTGAAGGTGGATGGGGTGGGCGACTGGAATGAAGAACCGCCCTGGTTTTCTCACAGCTTTTGATGGGTCTCCTGTGGCAGTGATGACGAGATAAATCCACTCATTCTGTTGTGGATCGTGTGATGTGACGTCTAAATAGTCATGCCAGGTTCCATTGGGAGTATTAAGATTGAGAATGCTGGGTTCTCCGAATGCTAGCCATAGCGGCAGATTGTCGATGTTCCAGAGCTTTCTATCGTACGTAGGATGATATGGATGGCCATTGATAGCTTGCAATCCGACCTCGAAAGTTGTGTTGCTTTTGACTAGAGGCACTCAGTAAGAACGTGGTATCAACTTGAATCTCAGCGCTTAGAGTTCTCACCGTCCACGTTAGAAGGCTCGCCAACTTTCCATTCAAGCATGGGAGTCAGAGACGCATACGGCTCATCTGAGCACTTAGTGGAGATTTTGGGGTCCCGCGAACTCGTTGGATCCAAGTTATTTTTTTTGTACCGGATTATTCCAGTGTTAGTTAGTAGGGTAGCACTACTGACGAAATTTTCGATTCCACAGCCGTCAGCTGGGATGGTTCGGATCCAGTAATTATCATCTTTAGCTGGTATGAGTGGGTTTGCTTCGAGAATTACATGATAGCGTTGACCTACAAAAGCAAATTAGCCTCCTCAAGCTGTAGGGGCAGGCTTTGACTTACCGATGCCAATCAACACTTGTCTAGTACTGTAGGGATTTTTGAGTGGTACGAAATCGCTTCCAACGACGGTGACATTGTGACCGTCAATGGCGAAGATGAAAGCTGTGTCAACTGATGTATTGATCAGACGCAAAAGGTATCGTTTTCCCTAATCATGATCATTATATAGGAGCTTCTCCGACTTATGAAGCAATATTTACCTTTTCGAGAACTTTGGTGTACCGCTTGGTTTCCACAGCTATCTCTCTGGTTTTAGGGTCTACATACCTCCCTGCTAGATGATCAGTCGTGATGCACGACAAAGGCTTCTCATAGGGGCATCTTTCAGGGACGCTGGTCCTTACCTAGGCCGTTTAAAAGTATATTTGTCATGTTAGGGCGGGAATGTCCGGGTTGGATACTGTAAGACCAGTCTTCAAAAGCGCTTCTATGGTTCCAATCAGTCATCAAGATAGGATCCTCGGCATAATCATAGTCTTTGCTCGATGGTCCATAGATAGTCATTGGTCCGACAAGACCATCCGCATACTGAAGAGAGTAATGACTATGATACCAGGAAGATCCGTATTGCGTGGCATTGAACTTGTAGGTAAACTCCTGGCCCGGTGCAATAGGGCATTGAGTGACAGCATTAACTCCATCCATCTCAGTATTGTTGAGCTGACGGATGCCATGCCAGTGGATTGTTGTCCCGTTGAACCGCAGGTGATTACGAACAGTGATTTCCAATTGGTCGCCCCAGCATGCTTGAACTGTGAATGAAAAGTAACGTTAGCATTGCCTTATGCGGAGGTGAGCGACGGAGCCTATCTGGAGAACGTTGAGTAATTAAAAGAGATCCGCAAGTCAGAATGAAATTCTGGGGACGACGTACTCCAGGGTCCAGGATACGCATCGTTGAAGACTTTTCCATACCGCATAGGAACCCCATCTGGTGCCAGTGCCTTTTCGGTTATATCAAGGGTATAGTTTCGTGTGATGCCTTGTGGTATCTCAAGTTCGTAATTGGTTGTAATGTTGTACTCTTGTCCGCCTGGCCCTTTCAGCCAGCACTGACGGTTGTTTTCGTTATTGCAAGGCTTCCACTGAGGATACATTTTCGCATAATTGCATTCTATGCGATTTCCATGATTTAGATCATCGTCTGCATAAGGCGGAACGAAGATAGGCTGGTCGGAAGAGCCATCGACTGATACAGTCTCTTCTTTGTGGGTGACTTGCGACGGCACAGCGGGTCCGCTCACGATGTCTGTGACTGGAATTTTACTTAAGAGAGCATGCTGTTCAGCTTGCTTCTCGCTGAACGTCGAAAGAGTTGCAAAGTCAAAGATATAGAGCAAGGAGCCCCACCAGGAGTCCGAGAAACGCATGATTAGTCTAAGTTCCTAGAGCTTCTCGAAGGAGATTGCTTGGACGTGGTGCTATGTAAAAGTGAGAGTGTAGAAGATTGGGGAAGCCGATCTTATAAATTTATCTGGAAGCAAGTTGGGGAATTGTCGCCAGGAAGCATTTGCCGTGCTCCATCTCCCCCCTGGTGGGGCTTTCGCGTTCCTGCGATCAGCAGAAGGCAAAAGTATCTGACCCGGCATAAGGGAATGGCGTAGTATCGTAATCTAAAGATTTCGATGCAAATCTCACAATGACCCAATCATGACTGTGAACGAGGTCAGACTTCAGCTGGATGTGAGTCGAGCCACAGAGGATCCCTCCCGCAGCCAGAGACCCGAGGCGAACGCAGCCTACAGGGTGATCAGACCTCTATGCTATTAGGGCTCGAAGTCATGGCAATTCTCGCCGTCGGCCCGGATCTGGATACGATAGACCTTCGAGAATCCGCAAAACGCATACTCAAAGTAGAAATGGGCGTTGCTTGATCGTGCTGAAGCTAAAGCCGAAGATAAGGTACCGTTCCCGTGTAGTTCCAGACTCGAAAACGTAGTCTACTGTGTAGGGAGTGAAAAGCAACTTTTCAGCCAGCCACATTACATGAGGGTGAAGCAGGAGACATCATTTTGGGCGTTCAGCTGGGTCTTCGAGCCGTGGCGCTCCAAGCGCCCCCAAATGTGACGAAAAGTGCAGGGATCCGTAGCCAACTGCCTTTCGCCATCAAATAACGGCAGAACGGAGTGGGATGCTATTGGAAGCCCAGTCTTGTGACTTCGATCAGAGTGAGAGATTCAGTAACTAGACATCAATGAGTGTATAGTTGCTGGGGGAAGAGCGTTATGGTAATGTGCAGTACAGAGGTAGACACGGAAAGTCGTAATTTACGCTAACTGTTTTCGTCAAAGCCCGAACCCTAGCTCCAGACATGGCCCCTAGAACGTGTTAATATTTCGGGGGTACTAGGAGGCCTAGACTCAAATTTTCTAGAGGGGCAGTTTAGGCGAAAGGCCCCTATTAGTATATGTACTAGGTACTAGGAGCCCCTTATTAAGGGCCTCTAAGCAGATGTTGCTTAGGCACTCTTCTAGGGTCAGCGGCTTGGCTCTTGGCACGCTAAAACCATTAGCGCATATCAAGACTTTTCGTGTCTATCTCTGTAAGAAACGAGAGTTTGGAGGTGGAAGTTCCCGCACGTCCCGGCCACTAGTGTGACTTTGACAGTGGGGAACACTGTGATCACCTCCTAATAACGTATAGGCTATACTTTGGTCATGGAGAGGCGCTGCGCCTTTTCAGGACCGTCACACCCTCATGGACTTCTGTACACCTAAGTTGCAGCGCCGGTTGCAACTGCGAAAATGTTAGATGAGGGGCGCTATATTTCAAAGATCAACGTCTCCTAGCCGTCTTAAGCAGCGCCACAAGCTTTTTTTTGTGGTCTCAATTGGCAATCAACCTTGCCAAATCCCATACAGACGGCCAACCATTGGTGGGGGCAGAGTCCGGAAATGGCACATTCGTTCGAGATCCGTTGTCTGATTCGATAATGGGAATACCGGATCAAGGGTGTCGCCAAAATCATCCCCTGATAACAGATGATTCCATGCTTGCAACGTCCAATGTGGACAAAGACGTCCGTCTGGAACCACCAAGCTTTGCCGACTCAGGCTAGCTAGGCACTGCTTTTTCAACTTTAAGTCTTCAGTCAGTTTGGTCATTGTCCAAGGCTGTTCCACGTATGTGGTGTCTGGACCCAAATCCTTGCTCATATAGGGCCAGGGCCAGCTCTATGGCTGGTCAGCTAGACCTGATTTCTGAAGAAACTCCGTCTTGCTGCTTCACGGATGGCGAAACTCTAGAAGAGTGTTACGACTCCCTGAATTTTGACTCCAGCCACTAATCATGGCCTCCAGGCTTTTCACGAAGATATCGAATAGACAACTCATTGTTGGAGGCTCGGTCATTGGTCTTGGCTGTACCACTATTAATAGCTCCTTACGACAAAGGCCTCGAGAATTGGACAGTGGCTTCTTGAGCCCTGCTGATGTTGAATTCTCCGCATCGTCGAAGTATCCTGTCCCAGCAAATTGTGAAGGAGAGAAATTCCAGATCAAGAACAATTATCCGCATAGCCGTATTGATAATGGAGCCGGCTTGCATACTGAAAGCCCAGTACGCTGGCCGGCTCTCCCAGCTCCAGGTGAACAGGATCCATTGCCGGATAATGTCCCGTGGCTGGCGAAAGATTTTACAGACCCCAAGCAGGCCTACGAATATTGTTCATTGGTGAAAGAATATTGCTGGGAGGGCAATATTAACAATGGATTTAGAATATGGAAGAATGAGGTCCCGGTAATCTCCCACTAGACAATCGATACTTGAAGTTGAGCCTTTATATATTCGAGAGTGGTACCACGCACCATGGATGCATTACGGCTCGAATGGTCGTGAGCCAATTAATGGCTTGACCTATGAGCGTGCAACTCCCCCGAACATCTCACACTTAGCTCCAAATCCTCCACAGCCGCTATCTTCACCAGCAAGCATAATGCATCTACACGTTATCATCTTCGCCATCATCGCCCCGTTTGCCCTTGCCATGCCTCAACCTCAGGACGCCGAAGTCCCCACCACTACTCACGAGCATACTCACCATCATCACACGAGCATTTGGACCGAAGGGGAATCTCATGCGCATACACGCACACATACTGGGACGCACAAAGGCAAATTCAAGCATCATACCCATACCTCTGCTCTGTGATGAAGGATACGTCTGTGGGTGTTGGATGAGGGCAGGAAATGAAATGCTTGGATTAGAGCTTGGTGTTTCCAAACCGCACAGGATTGGGTCCGTAGACAGTGTATCTATGCTGGGGCCATCAGCCTTTAGAATTAAAGCAGAATCCACAGCAATCTCGGCAGTCCGAATATGCGCATTCTGTTGATCGAGATTGAGTCCAAGCGGTTTCGATGTATTTGCTCACTGCTTACCTTTACACTACGCCACGAGAGCCCTCCGATTCTTTTCCATTACCTGAAATATTTCTCATGGTTATTACTTTGTCCGAGTAATATTGCCTCCATGTGCAATCTTTCACAACCTTCGGAAACCGCCAAATGGCAATCTCACAGGTTCTCATCAAGATAGTGCTCTCTCTTTTCGCAATGTTGTCCAAGCGCCACAGTCCACATGGCTCGCTCATCGAGTTTAATATCAGTCACTGTAGCAGGGATCCATACCCCGCGAGGTAAGTATGGCACCTCAGCCGGTCACTGGTTTAGGTGTTAAGCGAACAAGATGGGACCAATCCTTTTGGATAGCCTGCAGCTCAAACGAGGTGGGTCAGTCAGATTGCAAGATTCAACAACCTCAACTATTTCTTTCGTTGGCTACAGAAGTTCAATAAGGTAGTATGACCCCCATAAACCATGGGAAAAGGCCCAAAGTGCGGCCTAGTATCCTTCTTAGCTATGTCAATTTGCGGGTAGCATCTTTTAGCTTCGTGCATCTGGGCCTGATATTTTGATAAATTTTGGCCTTTCGTGAGGCAGATACGGGATGCGGCCCACCGCAAGTTACGCAGATTGTTGGCGGCCTCTGATACCAATATAGAGCGCCGCGCGACTGGTGTTGATGGTGACCCCCGCAAAAACACAGCCTTGCGTCCACGGGTGGCGTGTAGTCGTGATACTGGCAGATTGCACAAGTCGGCGAGTTGACGGGTAAATTATCCCCTACAAGAATCCTTTCCCCTCAGTGCCCAGGGGTCTTAGCGACTCATCGGGGCTCCCGGCTCTCGTGAGTGGTTGTTTACTCGTTCCTTCCGTATTGATCCGCGGGTAAACAATGGATTCTTAACACCGCCGATTGTCCACTAAAGTACACAACAAAACGAAACTCCCACATCACCTTTGCTTCACAAATCTCTGCCCATTAACATCTGTGTTTGATCGTCCACCATCTAAACTCACTGTCCATCAGAAAGACTCCAAGATGACGCTCTCTTCTGGGTGGATCTCCGCACTCACCTGCATCTTACCCTGCATCCTCGCCATCCCAGATGCTTCAAACTCCTCAGTTGCCTCAACTATCCCCACAGTCACTCCACCAGACCAATATTATCTAAAGACCTGCGTCAAAGGTACTGGCAATCAAGACAAAGAGGGTCTCTACGTTAGTGGCTATCACACAGGTCTGTAATCTCGTCTGCTTCCCACACAGCTTCACCACGGTACCCATGTCTCAGCCGCAGGTATTGACATTGTATCAGGTGCGGGTACCAATGATGTGACACTCGAAGGCATTGACGTTGCTTCGGTCGGTTTCTTGAACGGCACATATCAACAATTCGATTACAACACCACATTCCCTTGGGGACTGCAGATGGGAGACGATGATAACTATGCTGGTACGTGCCTATATAGCCATTGCGAAGAAGGACGGCTGATTAAATCAATGTAGCGTGGGAGTTTGCACTCATCGATACCGCATATGGCAGTGAAGGCTTCTACTTCAACGCGTCAGGTTTGCAATGGACTGAGACTGAAGGAGGCTTTAATGGATGGCTGGGTACGCTACATTCTTCTCTGTGGGTGCGACTAAGGTGGAAAAGACTAACGATATGTACCCAGCGTGCGATTGGTGGCATGGCGTACCGCAGTTGTTCTGGAACTACCTCTTCTACAACTACTCAATCCCGAGCAGCTGTGCTGAGGTGAACTTGATACCGGTGCCGGTGTCATAGCGAATTGACGGTAAGATAGTCGTATATGGATGACTTCGGGTTAACGGGCTCCGAGTGTGAAAGATCACTCATGACAGTGACTTCAATATTTGGGTGATGGCTCCTAAATGCACAAAGCGGCTGATAACGACAAATACTGTACTATAGAAGTCAATAGGGAACATGGCATGCACTTGTACCAATGTCCATTCAATAGCGAGTATTCCTAGTCTCTTTGTGTTATAGCAAGACGTCGCATGGCGATGTTTTCTTAATTCTTCCGTTCCCTCACTCAATCCTCGCTTAACGCTACAGTACTTGTACTTCACCAAGAAGACAGCCAACCCTCAGTATTCCCATTGCTGAGAAATTCAACATTCACAAACAGCAAAAACTTGACCACTCAGACGCGAGGCCAAAAATCAACATAGTTATGCCCACTCTCGGAATCGAACCGAGGATCTTTTCATATTCATAAATCAGTACGAGTGAAACGCAGTACCACTATGCCAAGCGGGCCAATCTCAAAATTATTTTTGTTATTATAATATATACAATCAAACACAATAGGACCTAATCTTCAGAGACCTCAAAGCCCGACACCAGCACAAAATCCCGGGTAATCTTACCAGATCCACGAGAATTCAACGTAACTAATAGGTCTACAAGGACATACTTTCCGAGGATCCCGCCAACAAAGCTTGTAGATCACTACGAACCATGGTACTTATATGCAATCGGAGAGTACGAATTTGGTTCTCGCGTGCTGATGCAAAATGCAGACTGTCACACGCGACTCAGAAAATTGATGGTTTTAACACCAGGCTCATCTAGGAATAGATAGAACCTAGCTCCCGCCATCGGACCGTCTAACGCCGCTCATCAGAATTCAGTTCGCGGGGAAATTCAAAAATTAAATCTTTCTTTTCCTGCCCCACAGAGATTTTGGTCTGACTACCAATTTTGTTGCAATTGCTTCCTGGTGTCCTCAAAATTGTCATAGAGCTTTTGAAATACTATTAAGTCTTAGCTTTCTGCCCACCCTCCATCAAGAGCGTGACTGTATCACTGCCCAACCCAAAACCCCAAGCTTCTCAGATACTCAGAGCAGCTTCCTACGCTGAACAGGAGGGCTGAAAATTTCACAACCTTCCGCAGATACAAACAGCCTAATTACTGAAGAACAAAGACCCGATTCTTTGAGGTGCTCCTTCCAATGGCGCTTAAGCGTCTGGAAGGACCCTCACGAAAGCTACTTCAACAATGCTCCGCAAAGCCCACCCAACGAGCATTCTTCACATCCACCGCCGCAAAACCGGGTGCTGTGGTACAAATTGCTCGTTCGGTAACATCCTCAGTCAAATCGCATGAATGTCATCCTAAACGAGCATTTACATGCTGCGCTACACGACAGGCAGCCGCCCAAGAACCACCCAATACCAAAAGCTATCTCGAGAGTGGGGCGTTTGCTTCCGAGAGCTCAAAGTTGGTTGATGTCAAGAAGGTGTTAGTAATAGGAAGTGGGGGGTTGAGTATTGGGCAGGCAGGAGAATTTGATTATTCCGGTAAGCTGAGAAGCCTATGCAGCAACCGAGCTGTCACGGCCAATGGAACATTAGGGGTGATGGCTGACATCTCTCTTCTCATATTTAGGCTCACAAGCGTTGAAAGCACTGAAAGAGGAGGGTGTCACTGCTGTCCTCATAAATCCTAATATTGCCACGATTCAGACCGATCACAAGCTTGCAGATGAAGTTTATTACCTTCCTGTCACACCTGAATATGTCACCTATGTTATTGAGAGAGAAAAGCCGGACGGCATCATGTTGGCCTTTGGTGGCCAGACCGCATTGAATCTCGGTGTACAGATGCAACGGATGGGCATATTCGAGAGATATGGCGTCAAGGTACTTGGGACCAGCATCAAGACATTAGAGACAAGCGAGGACCGGGATCTATTCGCAAAGGCTCTGAAGCAAATCGATATTCCTATTGCTGAATCAATTGCGGCGAACACAGTGGAAGAAGCCCTTGCGGCTGCGGAGTCAGTAGGCTACCCGATCATTGTCCGATCAGCCTATGCGCTTGGTGGCCTCGGGTCTGGATTCGCGAATAATGAAGAAGAGCTCCGCAATCTGTCAGCTCGATCACTGTCCTTGTCACCTCAGATTTTGGTTGAGAAATCTCTCAAGGGATGGAAAGAAGCAGAATATGAAGTCGTCCGGGACGGGAACAACAACTGCATCACCGTCTGCAACATGGAAAACTTCGATCCCTTAGGCATTCACACGGGTGACTCGATTGTAGCAGCACCGTCGCAAACACTAAGTGATGAGGTAACATGCAGAATTCTTCGTGGTATGGAACAATAGCTCATCTCATCTTAGGAATATCACATGCTTCGAACAGCGGCCATCAAGATCGTTCGCCATCTTAAGGTTGTTGGGGAATGCAACGTACAGTACGCCTTACAGCCCGACGGCCTTGATTACAGAGTTATCGAAGTGAACGCTCGTCTTTCCCGGTCCTCTGCACTTGCATCCAAGGCTACAGCATATCCCTTAGCATACGTTGCTGCCAAAATTGGACTGGGCTACACTCTTCCAGAATTGCCAAATGCTGTGACCAAAACAACGACTGCAAATTTTGAACCTAGTTTGGATTATATTGTTACTAAAATACCTCGATGGGATCTGAAAAAGTTCCAACACGTGGATCGCCATATCGGTTCTGCAATGAGAAGTGTCGGGGAAGTGATGGCCATAGGTAGAACATTTCAAGAATCGATCCAGAAGGCCATTCGACAAGTCGATCCCCAATATATTGGCTTTCAGGGAGACAAATTCGATGACTTGGACCAAGAGCTGCGAGATCCTACAGATCGCCGATGGCTTGCGGTTGGTCAGGCGTTGCTCCACGAAAATTACACCGTGGATAGAGTGCATGATCTTACGAAGATTGACAAGTGGTTCCTTTACAAGCTAATGGAAATTGCCAATACACAACACGAAATGGAAGATATAGGCAGCTTGTTTGGATTGCGAAAGGAGTTGATGTTAAAAGCAAAGCAAATGGGCTTCAGTGACATACAAATCGCCAAATGCGTTGGAAGCACCGAGGATCATGTCCGAGCGAGAAGAAAGGGTATGAACGTGAAGCCCTTTGTCAAGAAGATTGACACCCTTGCAGCAGAGTTTCCCGCGGAAACTAACTACCTCTACACTACATACAACGCAACATCGAATGATGTAACCTTCGATGACCACGGCACCATCATACTTGGAAGCGGTGTTTATCGGATAGGCAGTTCGGTCGAATTCGACTGGTGTGCCGTCAACGCTACTCTGGCTCTGAAAGCTCAAGGAAAAAAGACTGTCATGATCAACTACAACCCGGAGACATATTCTACCGATTTCGATACAGCTGATAGACTTTACTTTGAGGAGCTTAGCTTTGAGCGTGTCATGGATATTTATGAGCTAGAGCAAGCCGCCAACGTTGTCGTATCAGTTGGTGGTCAACTACCGCAGAACATAGCTCTTCGACTACAAGAAACAGGCAAAGCCAAAGTTCTCGGGACTGACCCTCTCGACATTGATAAGGCTGAGGATCGCCAGAAGTTCTCTCAAATTCTTGACAGCATTGACGTTGATCAGCCAGCATGGGCTGAGCTGAAATCTGTTTCCGAGGCCGAGGCTTTCGCTGACAAGGTAAGAGAACCTTCCTTGTTGGGACACTCCATACTGACTTGTATACCTGCTAAGGTCGGTTACCCTGTCCTGGTTCGACCGAGTTACGTCCTCTCCGGCGCTGCCATGAATGTGATACACAGTCAAGGCGATCTCAAAGAAAAACTCCTGAACGCTTCAGCTGTCTCCCCAGACCATCCAGTAGTTATAACCAAGTTTATCGAAGGCGCCCAGGAAATAGACATCGATGCCGTCGGGTCTGGCGGAGAGCTGTTGATCCATTCAGTATCGGAGCACATCGAAAACGCTGGCGTACACAGTGGCGATGCCACTCTTGTTCTTCCCCCCGTTAACCTCGACGAGAACACCATGGCTCGCCTGAAGGAAATTGCTCGGAAAGTTGCTAAGGCGTGGAACATCACAGGGCCCTTCAACATGCAAATCATCAAAGCCGACGACCCGAACGGTGGTGAGCCAGCGCTGAAGGTCATCGAATGCAATCTTCGCGCTTCCCGCTCTTTCCCTTTTGTGAGCAAAGTACTTGGTACTAACTTCATTGACGTTGCCACAAAGGCTCTTTCCGGTCATGATGTTCCCAAGCCGGTGGATTTGATGGCGCAGAAGCGAGACTACGTTGCTACCAAAGTATCTCAATTCTCATGGGGTCGCCTACCTGGAGCTGATCCGTTTCTCGGTGTCGAAATGGCTAGCACAGGTGAAATTGCATGCTTTGGGAAAGATCTTGTCGAAGCCTACTGGACCTCTCTACAATCGACCATGAACTTCCGACTTCCACTGCCTGGAGAAGGCCTTCTCTTTGGTGGCGATATCTCAAAGCCTCAGTTAGTTGGTATAATTGATTATCTAAAACCACTTGGATACAAATTCTTCGCTGCGGATCAAGAAGTGGCATCACATCTTCAATCGTCAGCCAAAGACGGCTGCAGTGTGACTGTGGTCAACTTCCCGACAACCGATAAACGAGCACTCAGGGAAGTATTCCGAGAGCACAACATCCGTGGTGTTTTCAACTTGGCCAAAGCACGGGCCGAGACCCTGCTTGACCAGGACTACGTGATGAGAAGGAATGCTGTTGATTTTGGCGTACCCTTGTTCATGGAACCTCAGGTAAGGTCCTTGATTGTCACTTGACTGAAGGGCATGCTAATATGGGATGCTAGACTGCGCTGCTTTTTGCGAGATGCATGAGTGAGAAGATACCCCAGCGGAAAGAAGGCGTTATCCCGAGCGAAGTGCGAAGATGGAGTGAATTTGCAGGAGGTCATGTTTTAGGCCCAATGAAGGGCTAGAAAAAGTTTGTTCATTTGCGATGATAATCTAAGTCTCTGGCATCTCGTACGCTGTTGCCAGGGAGTAATACCAAACTCACTTTGATATTTACATAAGAATGGCGGCATTTCTTGTATGTAAAGATACCATTCTCTGTCAAAATTTTTAGGCGCCATACCAGAAGGGTTAAGTCCAAAGGTGGATTGCAAGACCCTTAAGTTGCATAAATGATGTGGAAAGACGTGCACATTGCGCGGCAATTTAACTATGCTATTTAATCTCATCTTGTACATGCTTTGACAGCTCATATCGGTCACCAAACGTGTATGATACATCCAATTACATATGAGTTGCGCAATGTTTCACATTTCACTGCTGCTGAACCCAACAGCAATGCATGATCATGCCAAGTCGTATTAATAGCATACCTCTACACGACCACAACTCTTGTTACGCTTTTAGATGTTCTACTCTAAGCTTTACCTCCTCATCCATCGTAAGTCTAACCTCCGGCACCTTTTCTCTCTTCGTCTACCAGACATCTACAAGCTATATCACGAACGACCGTTCTCTCATGGAGGGAGTAATATCCCACACTTAACCTATTGGCAGCCATGCGGTGTAGCAAGCACGCGCTCCCTCGCTAATGGTACCCTTAGCTTTAATCTCACGAAGCAGGATTGTGAATAGCCCTGCACTGGAAAATCCTAGATGAAAAGGTTTGATTTCGGTACGGCTCCGCCTGTCTCTATGTCGTTGAGGGAGAAACAGTATTCTGTAGAAGGACTGTAACTGGAGCTGATATCTGAGAGGTGAGCATCCTTTCCATATGTTGGGATCCA
This sequence comes from Cladonia rangiferina, assembly GCA_023065455.1. Lineage (NCBI taxonomy): Eukaryota > Fungi > Ascomycota > Lecanoromycetes > Lecanorales > Cladoniaceae > Cladonia > Cladonia rangiferina. Next base: position 210,996 of record JAJREH010000043.1, read on the forward strand.
CCACACTAGCAGAGAAAGTTCTGAGTAGAGCGAGCAGCTATCAAAGATAAATTGACGGCGATTGTAAGTTACTACAGAGTACACACCCTCTTGCTGTACAGCCCTGCAGGGCTGGACCTAAAGCCGGCGAAAAGGGCCTTAAAAGACCCCTAAAGTGATCAACTCCGGGGCTTAATTCTGCTGCTTAAGCGACCGGTTTTAGGGGTTCTTTGGGACCTTTTGGCCAGCTTTAGCTCCAACCCTACAGGGCTGTACAGTAAGAGGGTGTGCCTTCTAAGGCCTCTAGCGTGCTTTGTAATCAAGGTGCAAAATACCTATACTAAAGTAAGATATCTAGGCAGCAGCATTCTAATCTAACGCAGGTATATTATTACGCGTGCCCGACCATTATCCAAGACGCTCTCCATTTACCTCGGGTTACCATAGTTATGGTTTCCCTTAACGTTATACGAGCATCAAATGCAAGAATTAGCACCACATTTCCGCCCGGCTTAGTAGCTGTCTTCAGTACGGCTAAGTTTATGACTATGGAAGTGAGAGTAAGACTGATACCCTCCAATAGCCGGCGCAACCAGCGGTATTGGCGAATCTACATTGAAGGAGTTCTGCCGCCAGACAACGAGGCCCCATGTGTATTTTGTGGGAAGGTACAGCGTCCTCTCCTAAGGCCGCTAAGTGTGCTGCACTCTGATTCAAATGCTGATATCTCCTTCGTTATTTATACAGAAACCAGGAAGCCGCCGACCGGATCATGTCCGAGCTCAAGAATATACAGCCAGAGGCAGAAACTACCTTTATAAAGAAAGATCTTACCCTGCTCAAGAATGTAGATGAAGTCTGCGAGGAGATCAAAGCGAAGGAAAAGAAGCTGAATATTCTATTCATGACGCAGGGAGCTATGTCCATGAGAGGCAGAGACGGTTGCTACCCCCTTTCCATTCCAAATACAATAACGAGGTTAGCTCCTGCTAACGAATTACAGAATCATCAGAAGGTCTCGACAGAAAACTTACGACCAACTACTATTCCAGAATGCGCTTCACCCAACAGCTTCTACCGCTCCTTCGTTCTGCTTCTCCTCAGATCTCCCGTGTTGTATCCGTCTTAGGCCCAGGTGGTGAATCTGCGGCTCTCGATTTCAATAACCTCGATCTAAGGACAAACTTCTCTCTCAGCAAAGCTGCAAGTAACGCCATCACCATGACCGATTTTGCTTTCGAAGAGATGGCCAAAGAGAATCCAGATATCTCCTTTATACATTCCTTCCCCGGCGGTGTAAAGACTGGCTTCGGTAAAGAGGCTGGCTTCGTAATCAAGGCCGCTCTCAGTCTGATCATGACGCTTAGCTCGCCGTTGTTGGTCCCTATTAGAGAAAGCGGAGAAAGACATCTCTACGGGGCAACAAGTGCGAGGTATCCTGCTAGAAGTGGACTGCCCACAGCTGTGAGTATCGGCAGCGAGGGTGTGATGAAAGGCAGCGCGGGTGAGATAGGGAGTGGTGCCTACTTGATTGGGTCGGGAAATGAGTTCAGAGCCAATGAGAAAGCCTTGAGCGAGCTGAGAAGCAAGGACGCTGGACCAAAAATCTTAGAACATACCTTGAAGACATTCAAGGCTGTGCTGGGTTCTTAAGTGTAAGGTCTATCGAATATCCTTCCTGAATACGTATCTTCTATCCTAGCAATTATATCAAGTTTGATCTAATAGTTCGAATATGAGAAGTAATAATTACGTTGCGAAATAGTTTGATTTAATCCGAGTTTGTTACAGGCTCTGAGACGAGCTGCCCTACACTGGAGATTAGACGATGGTAATGGTCCTCCGTGCAGAGGATTTATCCAGCTCCCAGAGGGCTTCTGCAGGGATTTGAAAACCATCACCAGTCTCGATCAAAGGATCTTCTCCTCGGCCACCTATTTCGAATAGCCCGAGTCTCTGATACACTTCATCCACCTCCTGAAAACTGGCCTCTTTTTCTTTCAACGATCGTGATGAGACCAGCGACAGAACCAGTGCATTTATAGAAAGATCGGTCTGCGCAAGAAGCAGGAGCTGTAAAGGACTGACGTAGCCTTTTTCCGAACACATATCACATTCCCCCTGTTTTTCTGAGGCGCGTACAACGGAAGGAACTCTGGGTAGACACGATTCATTTGTCTCTCCAATAGCTTCGTAGTCCTGCGAAGCAGGGTAGATTAGCATATCCCAGACGCAAAAGACTGTTGTTTGAGAAGCTCTTGCTTGCGCTGAAACTTCTTCTGTTGTTGCGGTCATTGCAGATGCTTCGTTGACCCAGAAAGACAGACTTGGACGACCTCCATAACCCCTATGCCGATGGTCCACCCTCAAACACAATGGTGCGACGAATCTTTTGACCTTCAGGGACGCTGGGGTTTCTTTGGGACGAGCATATCTAGTACAATGAGCTTCTACCAGGTCAGCAAAAGTTTCGGATGGCTTGCCGTAGATGTAGGCACTGGGGGCTGTGGTAGATGCCCAGCTCCAAGTCGGTATACCTTCAATAGACTCGGTCGCAGAATCAGAGTCCAGGACAGTCCAGCTGAGCTCTTCTGATATCCTTGTGCTCCAGAGTCCTGCCAGATACTTGTGATCTGCAACCCCAAAGAGCCTCTTCTCAAGCATTTGTGCTAGACCAGCCACTGCAGGGAGATTTTCTGAGGTTTTTGTAAGGCTTCGTCCAAAGAAGTCTGTCCTGATATTCTCCCAGAGCGTTCGGAAAAGGTCTTCCCTCCCGAGTTTCAACACTACGCAAACATAGGAGTCGTATGTCATTCAGACAAAATTCGACGAGCCTTTAGGAAGATACCACTCTTGCAAGCACCAAGCTCGTTTGTCCAAAGGAGTTGAATCTGATATAGAAGATTTGTGGTTGATCTGAAAAGTAGCATGAAATGTACGGTATTCGGAAACATCTTTGTCTCACGGTGCCTCGACCTTGATTTCGTAGTGAACAGTATCATCTTGAAAATCGAACAGAAAGCCATGTTGCGAGTTTTGTGCTCTTGATGCTGTAACAGTCAAGTATGACTTTTGATATATCTCTGCCGTTTTTTCTGCTTCTGTGAGCCACTCAGCACTACACAAAGATTAGCTCAAGGTTCATCGAAAGGACGATGACTATACTCATCATCCTGGACGATGCACAGACAAGCTATCCATATATGCTGGATATTCAGATAAAGACAAACATTGATAGCGTCACGGAAGGACCGTGGAAGGCTGGAAAGCGCCATACCGGACATATGATCCCCCAGAGTCGCATGAGTAGACATTAATGGATGTCTTCTTGGATCGCCCCAGCAATGACTAAGAGCCACATATCGACCTTTGCGATCGGCGGTCTCAACAATGCGCACAGTGCCTGTTGCAACTTTCGCCAGGTTCAAGACTCTCTTAGCAGGAATGGCAAGATCGTTGCCCTTCTGACATTCTTCGTGAATCTCTTCGCGCTCCCCTGCCGAATCTTTCCCGCAAAGTCCGAGCCAGTTCTTCAATACCGCAAGTTGTTGATTGATGTTCATAGCTGGGAAGCTTGCACTTTCGGGTTTCTGTTTCTGTAGGTCAATCCATGTCGTGGACGTTACAGTGGAGAGCTCATCGAATTCTTTGAAGACGAGCCTGATCTGATCGTTCAGGTGGGACCTTTTTGTGTCCAAGGAGACTCTACGTCCAGGAAAGGAATTCCTGCACCATACGATCGAGGATTTCATAGTGTGCAGTACGCTGGTTGCCATCTAGGAACGACGACACCATCTTCTATGCTATCAAAAGAGGACCATGAATGATCGTCCATATTGTCTCCACAGAGCGAGCACAACCACTCTTGATCATATTCATCCGGACTAGAATATGTAAGAACGAGCTTCAAGATCAAGAATTTTACAGACCTATAGCACAACTCAAGAAGCTCGCTGTAGTTACTTTCACCATCTCGCTTTACCTCAACAATGGATAGCGGCTGCCGAATGTCTTCTGCGCTAGATTCTATTGTTCTGTTGGATCGTTTTCGACGATTTTCTTCGTCGAGTCTCACGAGACCGTCCCAGAGTCTCTTTCGGGAAGCACGTTCTTCAGTATAGAGATAGTCCATGTTGATAGCCTGCTTGCGACACAAATGTATGCGAGGAAACGATGCTTTGCAGAGGAACAATATGAGGTACAGCAGGTAGGAATTGAGTACGCCGATGTCACCTAAATCCTCAGGCAGCAATCTACTTTTGACGTGAGCCTTGCAGAGCAGTGTTGCTTGGAGATTTGAGAGCAGCTATCGCCGATATTCACATACTCGTCCCTAGGCTAGTTACCATTAGTCAATTCTTGGAGGCTTCTAGCGAGTGATGAACCATCGCAGCTTCCGGTAATCTCCTGAGTACAAGCCAGTCGCAGGATCTTAGGTCTTACCCTGTGACGATAGGATGACAATGAAACCTATCTTTCACCGTGGTAGGAATTAGGCATTGGACCTGTCTGACTCAAGGCTGGTGCTCAGGTGGTTGTAAGCTTTGGGCAGGGTTCTAAAGTGCTGGTAGCATGTACGTTACTTAAATCTATTGAATGAATATGAATCACGTTGTTTCGGCGAGAAGCCAGTGTGAGAATTGCCTTACCACGTAGAGGGTAAGTAATGCATTGGTGTCGGTGTACACTAGTACTTGCTTACAGAGTATGGCGACAGATGGATAACTGACAACTGTCGCAGAACATGTGGCTATCTATGCTTGCAAGAGCGGGGATGACAGGTTCCTCTTTCCAATGTAGTACAATCCTAATCTCTCGAGCTCTGCTCACAATCATACTTCTTCGTGTGTCAACCATTCAATATCGCGATCCGAGAATCGGTAGCCTGCCAGAGCGACATTGATCTTCGTTGCGGGGTCGAGCTTGCTAAAGATAAGGTCCTTCAATTCTGGGGGTAATCGCTCCAATCCCCCACGCAAGCGGACGCCCACGTTGGTGAAGGTCATGAAAAATGAGGGTCCTGGCGCAAGTCTTGAGAACATTTGCTTACGGAGCACTGCTGGTAGTGACCTCTCTCTGGAATAATCAGTCGCATGTTCGAATGACGTATAAAAGCCTCGGCGAGGCTCTACAAGAATCCATTTAAGCTTTGGAGTTGGGATTGATGGAGCGATATCATGGTGGCGAAGCAGGTGCCAAGCTGCTGCTATTAGGGCCGGATAGTCCTTAAGGTCGAGCCGATTGAGAATATTGAGCATGGTCTCGGCAGGTAGTTGGTAGATTGGGAGTGCGTATAAAGCTTGGAGTTGAAGGCCAGCTTGAAAGCGCTCTTCGATCCTTTCCTTAGATGACTTTCGCTTTACGACCGCTTGCTGTGGGAGTGTTGAATGGGGCATCTTTCCCGCTACTTTCTTGTGCAATCCGATGGAGTCCTTGCCAGATGTACCCTGACAGGTACCAGGCAAGTACGGCAATGATAATTAGATAGCCGGCTGTTGGCGCCAGGGATCGAGGGAAAAAGCCAAATACGTATGGATCTAGGACTAGCATTCAGGCATTAGCTTTCAGACTACTAAAACTACAGGATAAAGACTTACTGATGTCCACACTCACCCGGGGGACATTCTGCATAAGCGTCTTGTTGTTTGTGAAGTAGTCGGCGGCAGCTTCAACCCTTAGGAAGAGGATCGATACAGGATCGGTACCTGCTGAGGCAGGACGTGGAGTATTGATCACGGAGGGATAATCTTGCCGTGATTCCGAGTAGACTGCGAGCGAAGTGATAATACTTGGGGTATTGAATACTTCGTCAAGTGTAAATAAGTCGAAGTTGAATGAGGTCGGTTGCTTAATTTCCAACTCAGCACGCGAAAAGTGGAGGCGCGACAGACCACTTATGCGACGGATGTGCTTGCTTACTGTTGCTGCCCAACAAAGACGTACTTCGTAACGCTGGTGTTGCCTTAGGCCATCAAGCAGGAACCATGACGCCTCTCCTCTGACAGCATTCGGCTTTGGGAACGCCGCGGGGAGCTTAAGGCGCAAAGTCGACGTGGAAGGGGATAGAGTATCAAGATACAAATCTTGTAAGTTAGGATGCTGTTGAGGTACACGTATAGGTTCCGGACCAGGGAAGATGGTCTTCTCTACGTTGCCAAGGACCAGAAATACACAACAGGCTAGGATTTGTGAAAACGCCAGTAGCTGCATAACTGGGCATGAAGCCCTCCACTTTAACCAAGCTACTTACCACAGGGAAGAGGCGGGCTTCTAGTGTCGTACAGACGACTTTGATTCACCAAAACGTTACGTGTTACATGAGGTTGATGTCTGTTGATAACACGACCCAAGCCTCGCCGGTTAAGGTTAGTGTTGTTGATCGCTTCATTCGCGCTTTCTGCAGGGGACAACAACAACGCCCACACAAAATCTCCTCACTACTGAGTGCACCATCTACCTCCACCGACCATCATTCCAATTTGCTCTCTCTTGTCTCTTAAGACAAGCATTGCAGGGCATAGCAAACTCAAGTGTATATTACCTTCATCATGAGAGAAGTCATCAGTTTGAACGGTGAGTTTTCCCCAACACGCGCCTTGCATGAGCCCTGTATCCCGCTCCATCAACACTGTACATGCCATACTGACTGCTTTACGCGCACAGTCGGCCAAGCTGGCTGCCAAATCGCGAATTCCTGCTGGGAGGTAAGCTTTGCAACAGTTTTTGCGAACCCCCACAAATAGCGGGGCTTCTGCGGGAAAAGGGTCAAGAATCATATTAACATGTTCAAACAGCTCTACTGCTTGGAACACGGCATCCAGGTGAGTTTACGACACCTTAGATCTATCTACGAGCCTCCTAACTTCCGCACGACAATGACTGACGCGTGCCTTTGCTGCAGCCTGACGGATACCTCACTGAAGAGCGGAAAGCTGCCGAACCAGACCAAGGGTTCAGCACCTTCTTCTCCGAGACTGGTACGCAAAGCAAATACTGCATATATCCTATCGTGGTCACGCTGATAATGATGTGTCTTAGGTCAGGGCAAATATGTTCCTCGCACGATCTATTGCGATCTCGAACCCAATGTTGTCGACGAAGTCCGTACTGGCACCTACCGAAGCCTTTTTCACCCTGAGATGATGATCACTGGCAAGGAGGATGCTTCCAATAACTATGCTCGTGGCCACTACACTGTTGGAAAGGAGCTCATTGACCAGGTCCTGGACAAAGTGCGTCATGTCGCAGACAACTGCTCCGGGCTGCAAGGGTTTTTGGTATTCCACTCATTTGGTGGGGGCACCGGATCTGGATTCGGCGCTCTACTCATGGAACGTCTCTCGGTCGATTATGGCAAGAAGTGCAAGCTTGAATTTTGTGTCTACCCCGCGCCTCAAGTCGCCACATCCGTTGTGGAGCCATACAACTCCATCCTGACCACCCACACTACTCTGGAACACTCCGACTGCAGCTTCATGGTTGATAATGAGGCTATTTATGATATCTGCCGTCGTAATTTGGGCATTGAGCGACCCAGCTATGAAAACCTCAACCGCCTGATTGCTCAAGGTACGTTCGGTTGAGATGCAGTGGCTCAACTTCGCTGACCGTGTTCATAGTCGTCTCTTCAATCACTGCCTCTCTACGCTTCGACGGATCCCTTAACGTCGATCTGAATGAATTCCAGACCAACCTTGTACCATATCCACGTATCCACTTCCCTCTCGTCGCCTACTCTCCAATTGTCTCTGCTGCCAAGGCTGCACATGAATCCAATTCGGTCCAAGAAATCTCGATGCATTGCTTCGAGCCCAACAACCAAATGGTGAAATGCGACCCACGCAATGGCAAATACATGGCAACATGTCTACTTTATCGTGGTGATGTTGTACCAAATGATGTGCACGCCGCTGTTGCCACGCTCAAGACCAAGCGCACCATCCAATTCGTCGACTGGTGCCCAACTGGCTTTAAGATTGGTATCTGCTACCAGCCACCAGAAATGGTGCCCAATGGAGATCTGGCCAAGGTCAAGCGTGCAGTGTGAGTTCTGCCAGCTTCCCTCCACTACCTGGCCCCCACTAATGCTTCTTGCAGCTGCATGCTTTCCAACACCACTGCAATCGCTGAGGCATGGTCCGCTCTGTCCCACAAATTTGATCTCATGTACTCAAAGCGTGCCTTCGTCCACTGGTACGTTGGTGAGGGTATGGAAGAAGGTGAGTTCTCAGAGGCTCGTGAAGACTTGGCTGCGCTTGAGCGCGACTACGAGGAGGTGGCCACGGACTCTGCTGAAGGCGAGGAAGGCGCTGAGGCCGAGTACTAGATTGTCGACCTTTGGCTCTGGCGACATGTTCTTGCTCCATGCGTTGTTTTTGGTCACACTAGATTGCTTCCAGTGGCCGGTGTAGAGTGTGTCTAGTTTCTTGTTCAAGCGTTCTAGGTCTTCGTGGCATGCGAATGTCGGAAGAACAGATGTGGATGATTCAATGAAGAGCGATGTGGTATTTGTTGTTAGGAAAGGGGAGTACAACACAGTAGATTGATCAATGCAATACCCAATTCGAAACGATTGTGAATACGTGCGCAATTTCCACGGTAGGAATGACTAATGTTGGTGAAAGGCAAGAGACTGATTACTTGCAGCTGTACTTGTCCATACTATGTAAAAACGGCTGTCGCCGTGCAGTAGGCTTGCTTACTTTCAGTGGTGTAGGTATCTTGGCGCTTGAACGAATGTCGATCATTAAGCTGTTCCCTGCATCGGATCTTGGGGCAAACAGACTAGTAAGCTCGTTAACAGCATCAAGCTGCTTCCCACCCTAGCACATCTGATGATATCTCCTTGTCATTCGGAGTAGCTTCTGCTCTTTCTCTACACTTGTATTCAGCCCGGCCTTAAGGCAGCAAGCCTCGGCTGAAGCAGGGGATTTACAACAATAGCTGCGGTGGATAGCCGCAACAAACACTGATGACATGGCGGACAAACAACGTAAGAAGCCACACCTACATTGACTTTCTCTAAATGTAGCAATTGAAACTGACAGCTTTAATATTCCAGAACCTCCGAAAGAACCTACAAGTCTTGACTTAAGTCCCGAAGAGCGGCGTCTTTTCGGGCAACTCTTCGCGGCCGCGGATACAGACAAAATCGGTGTGGTAACTGGGGAGGTCGCCGTGGAATTTTTCAAAAAGACACGATTATCTCCAGATATACTCGGAGAGGTGGGTTGCGAGAGTATAGGAGTAATTGGAGGACCACAGACTGACGGTTGACACGCAGATATGGTCAATCGTGGATTATGAGAACCGAGGACTCCTCACACCGGTTGGCTTTGGGATGGTATTAAGGTTAATTGGACACGCCCAGGCGGGAGCTCCAATCTCATACCAGATTGCTGAAAGACGTGAGTTGATTTCCAAGAGGAAGCTGACGAAACGTACCTGACAACGCGTGCTCTAGCTGGCGGACCATTACCCAAGTTCGATGGCATCACAGCACCGCCACTACCACCTCCTTCAGCGCAACCATTGCAAGCCCAAGTCAGTGGTGGACCTATCCGGGTGCCACCATTGACGCCGGACAAGGTTACCCAGTATACGTCGCTTTTCGAATCGTCTCTATCAGGGGAGTCTAGCGCCCAGAATGGAATACTTTCCGGTACGATTATATGTGATCTCAGGCGAGAGGTTTGATCGCTGACCGGATATGTACAGGCGAGACAGCAAAGAGCATTTTCGAGAAGGCTCAATTGCCCAATGACGTGCTCGGCCGCATATGGAATCTAGCGGACAGAGAGCAAAAGGGTTGTTTAGGGCTAACAGAATTTATAATAGCGATGCATTTGCTAGCATCCTACAAAAATGGCTCAATGCGAGCTTTACCAGCTATATTGCCAGCGGGTCTCTATGAGGCTGCAGCCAGAAGAGGAATGCCTAGGCAAATCACTGGGTCTCGACCAACGTCTGACAGTGCTCCAGGTTCAGCTATTCCAAGGCAATTCAGTGGTCCGGGATATCAAGGTCAGGCCCCTCCAAGATCACAGCAACCGCCTTTCCAAACGGGACTGCCGACAGGAGAACAATGGGCCATCACTCCCCAGGACAAAGCGAAGTTCGACCAGATCTATGCTACTGTCGATCCTCACAACCGCGGATACATAACTGGGGAGCAGGCTGTGGGATTTTTCAGCAACTCTGGACTACCTGAAGAAGCACTTGCTCAAATTTGGGACCTAGCTGACATCAACTCGGAAGGTCAATTGAACCGCGATGAGTTTGCTGTAGCAATGTACCTGATCAAACAACAGCGCAGTAAGACAACAGGGCGAGATATACTTCCCCAAAGTCTACCACCAAACCTGATACCACCAAGCATGCGTCGTCAGCCTATAGCGCCGCAGCAGCCCACGGCTCCAGTATTTGACAACTCGGCCAACATAAGTGCGCCAAAGTCGGCGTCCGAGGATTTGTTTGGGCTTGACGCTTTCTCCTCACCTGAGCCGGCTCCAGCGGTTGCTCCACTGCAGCCAAAGACTACTGGTGATTCTACCTACGTTTCCACGCCACCTCGAAATCAAACCTCACCTGCACCACAGCAATTTCAGCAACAGGCTTCGCATTTCAAGCCCTTCCAGCCATCATCAAATTTTGGGCAGACGATAATGACCCCCCAGGGTACCGGCACATCGGGCTCTGCCAGTCCTACAACACAAAATCGAAACGTCCCATTCCAACAAAAGCAGCCTTCAGCCATGGACGATCTCCTTGGCGACAACGACCCCGAAGTCAGCAAGAGGCTTACTAATGAGACTTCTGAGCTTGCCAACCTATCGAACCAGGTCAGCACATTAGGTACACAAATGCAAGAGGTCAAGACCAAGCGGGCATCTACGGAGCAGAATCTGTCACAGGCACAAGCTCAGAAGAGGGACTTTGAGGGCCGCTTAGGCCAGCTACGAATCGCATATCAAAACGAGGTAAAGGAGCTCGAGGCTCTTGAGGAGCGTCTCACAGTATCTAGGAGTGAGACGAAGAAGCTTCAGCAAGACATGGCTATGATCCAAGGGACGCATCAAGAGCTTCAGAATCAGCGTAAACAGGTCAGCGAAGCATTGAACGCAGATGAAAATGAGAATACGAACCTAAAAGAGAAAATACGTCAGACAAACGCAGAAATAGCAGAGCTGAAGCCTCAAGTGGAAAAAATGCGATCAGATGCCCGCCAGCAAAAGGGACTTGTTGCAATCAACAAGAAGCAGCTTGCGACCAACGAAGCTGAACTTGAGAAAATCAAAGCTGATCTGGAGCAAGCTGCGAAGGATCACCAAAACGCAAAACGGGATCTAGAGCAAAGCCAGCGAGACATAGAGGCAGCATCTCAAGCTGTGGCTCAAGCACGAACTCAACAGGCCACAATTGCCAGTCCCCCAGCTGCAGCGACCAGCCCTACTCCCTCCACCGCTAGCATGAATCCTTTCTTCCGTCGATCCTCGAACGCAGCAGGTACAGAAAGAGCAGTGACTTCTCCTTTTACCCCGCAAAACGTCACCTCCCCAAACTATAATGCCTTTGACAGCTTTTTTGGACCTTCTGCCGCACCGTCAAACCAGCCCTCGGGACCCCTACCACCTATCTCGTTCAGAAGCGAAACACCAAACAACTCGCACGAGGGGCCCCAGCCATCTACCAGTCAATCGCAGGTGCCTTTCGACGGTGCTGCGGAAGCGACTCCATCAGGCTCATCACCACCATCGAATTTCAACGATTCTCCCCAAATCACAGCTGAACCGCCAGCACCACCTCAGTCGAGACAAATTACATCCAGCTTTCTACCATTCCGTGCCAGTTTAGAACGATCAGGCTCAAATGCCTCCTCGACTAAGGCCAACCCACCCGGAAGTCGCATGGGCGACACGCCTTCTGGGTTTGACACCCCAACAGAGAGGCGGGTGTTGAGTCAGGAAACCACAGTTCCTGAGTCGCCAAGGGAACACTTCGAGGAGCTGGCTGCCAAACCCCCTCAAGCGGAGCCATCACAGGTCACACCCCCATCTTCCCAGCAAACTCCCTCTACGTCCAACGAAGGTATTCAACAGCACGAAGCTATCATACCTGAAGAGAAGTCTCACTCGCCGGAAATGCCAAGTGCGTCTCGTGAGCTTCCTGGTGCCTTCCCTGGTGACGAAACTCCCTTGGGATCTGAGTCTGCCATGTCCCAGCCGACCAGGGGCCCATACAGTAGCTCGAAGCTCGATCCTCGTGTGGATGCTGCACCACGTGCACCGTCAAGTAATCCAGTAACCGAATTGACCTCTAATCACGATGATCCCTTCGCTACGGCAGGTAACGGTTCACGTAGTCCAGCCGCCTCCAAGGACGACTTCGACTCTGCATTCGCGGACTTCAGCAGCGACAAGGGCAAGGCGCCCGAACAGGCCAATGGGATCGTGCCCTCTAACGGCTTGGGTTCATCAGAGGTCCCCAAATCGCACGGCGAATTTCCTCCCATCCAAGAATTTGGCGCCGATGATGAGAGCGATAGTGACGAGGAACGTGGTTTTGAAGACAGTTTCATGGCTCAGTCAGCAAACCGCACCACTGAATCAGGGCCAAATAAAGCTTTGCAAGATCCACCCGTATCCGCTGAGGGTGGGCTAGCGCCTATTCGTATTCCGTTCAATACAATGGAATCGAACACTAGCGAGCTGCCAACGCCTGGCGCCCAGAAATCACCTCCGACGTATGACCAAACAGTTGGCTCTCCAGGAGCATCCGGCCACCGCAAAGAATCGAACCAGTTTCCTGCAGAGTATAGCGGCCTGTTGCCTTCGCGTGATGATCCAACGTCGTCAACCAATTCGCCTCTGCCAGGGACTACCACCCCTTCAGCGGCAGGAATTGACAGAGGCTTGAATTTCTTTGGGAATGACACCTCAGAGCATGCCCCCGGTTATGCACCTACGGGCTCCTCATTTGCCCAAGAGCATTCGCCAATGTCACCTGGAGCTTCCAACGCCGTTCCATACGCCTACATGCAGAGTCACCCACAAAATCAACCAGCTCAGACAAATCCGCCAGTGCCGGCCAAGAATGCTGTTCACGACGACTTTGATGACGAATTCGCTGGCCTCGAGGAAGCCAAAGAAGCTTCGGACCAAGGCGATGTTGACTTCGCCTCCTCTCGAAGAACCGATTTTGACGAATTTAATCCTGTTTTCGACTCTCCCGGTGCTTCCCGCCACACCGCACAATCTACCGCCAGCACCTTTCCACCCTCTGACTCTTTCGCGGACTTTGAATCCTCTTTCACAAATGCGGGCTCTTCGCGTCAACAGGCACCACAGGAAACCCCGTCTCATGACTGGGATGCCATGTTCGCTGGCCTAGATTCACCGCAGAATAACGGCGTGTCGTCCGAACTCGGACCCAGAGATTTCTCAAGTTCGATACAATCACCGAGTCCAGCGGCGCAGCCTAAGCCTGCAGGCAAGCCGCCACTGAATAGGGCTACGACAGAAGATACGGAGCATGACGATCCGATATTGAAGCGACTGACTGGGATGGGATACCCAAGGAGGGAGAGCTTGGCTGCGCTAGAGAAGTATGATTATAACCTTGATAAGGTACGCAGTCTTTCCACTATTCAAGTCATTTATAAAGCTAACCCTCGAGGAACAGGCGGCGGACTACCTGACCTCCAAATCATAACATCCATAAGCTAGCTCCTGGGTAAAGCACACCGTCGCGGGCAGATAAAGACCCTAACAAATACCAAGCGCTTGGTAAAACATGACCAGCGATACATTCACATCTTGTAACTATGTACATTGTCCGACATCTCCACAAAGCCATAACGCAGTATTGGCAGATACCGTTCACAAACTCTTCCAGTATTGCAGAAGCGCGGCGGCATATTTTTTCGTCATTCGTTCGGCATTCGTGTATTTATGAGCGAGAGTAGCGGGATTAATTACTGTGTATTTGAAGATACAACAAATGAATCTTGAAACATTGTAGGAAATGCAATATGTTAATCGGCATTCGTGTAATAAATGACTGGAGGTACACGGTATAAAGGTGGATGAGCTTGGTAGTGCACAAAAATCTATGCTATCGAGATTTCAACGTAGTAGGTTGAATGGCCTATGAACAAATACGCCGGAACGATACGAGTAGGCTCCATCCTCAAACATCCTTATCAACAGTACTTATATAGGAAAGGTGGTATCTCGCAAAATACAAATCCCGCGATAGGTGGAGTGTACAAATAAGGTATAAACACGTAATGAACGTCGATGCTGCTCCTCCTCTTATATAAGTATAGCATCCATCGTCACCCAGCATATACCTCCCGTCATTACCTCTTCTTGCGTACTTATATCCTTCATCATCATACATATCACCCCTCTGCTTTAATTCTGATCTGTTTTATCTCCAAAGAATCCGATTTCACGCCCTCCAAGAAGGCGGCGGTGGCGGGGCTCCTCCCCCCTGTCCAAACACCAAGCCACCAGTCAAATACCCATCATGCGGCAAATGGCCCTGCGGGTGTCCCGTCCCGTGATGTTGCCCATATGCTGGTTGCTGTGGCTGATGGTTGACGGGAATGGGGAAGTCGTCTTTAGGTGGGGGTTGCGGTGGGTGTTGAGATTGGGGGTAGCCTTGACCCGGGCTGGGACCGGTGCCGGATGTAGGACGAGATGGGTAGGGAACTTGGCCTGGGTATGTGCCGCTTTGAGAGGAGTTGGGACGAGGTGGGTAGGGGTGCTGGCCTGGTGTTAGGCCTTGATTTTGACCTGGGCCAGGACCGGCTCCGGAGCCTTGTTGGCTGGGGTGCGAGGACATTGGTGGGGTAGGTGGCGGAGCTGAAGCATTAGCGTTGAAGCTGGCTTGGTTGTGTTGTGCGATTTGTGGATCGTAGGGAGGATTATTATGTTGTGTTGTGTATGCTGGTGTGCTTTGGGACGGAGGTGGGAAGCTGGTTTGAGACTGAGGATATGGGTTATATGGCGGAGGTTGTTGCTGTCCATATGGTGCAGATTGAGGTGGTGGACCTTGTTGGCCGTAAGGTGTGGATTGAGGAGGTGGCGGTGGGTGACCGTAATATGGCGCGGATTGAGGCTGAGGGGCATATGACGAGCCATTTTGTTGGCCATAGGCCAGTGGTGAGGGATGAGAGGAAGCGTAGGAGGATGGTGGCTGGTTGGGGTAGGAGGTATTCTGCTGGCCTGGATAATCATTTTGCGAGGTGTTCTGTGAACCATTTGGTGGGCCTGGGAACATCTGATTTTGCTGCTGGCCATAGCTGCCCTGCGGTGGCTTATGGTGGTGCCCATGATGTTCGCCAGGCGGCCCAGGGAATGGTGGATTATTCTGGCTATAGACACTTTGATTTGACAAGTTGTTGTGTCCATATAACGGTAGTGATGTGGTGGAATGTGAAGGCGTCTGACCGTACTGCGAGGACCCTGAAGTCATCGGACCGTATTGCGAGGCCCCCGTGTGGCCCAAAGAGTTGGTATTTACACCACCTTGAGCCATCTGCTGCGGCTGCATCTGCATCTGTGTTGGATATTGCACGCTCGAAGAAGCAGCTTGATATGAATTATGCGGCGCTTGCCCAACTGGCATGTGGTTTACGCCTGAGAGGGATCCGTATTGACTTGAGCTCTGTTTTCCTGGTGGTTTATAGGTAGCCGGAGGAGCTTGCTCTGAGTATCCGCCACTCGACCCTTGACCGGTAGACGAGTAGCCAAAATTGTTGTTCTGATTGTTCAACACACATCAACAGTGTTATACATCGTTCGCGGGCCGTTGTGCTTACCGATGACCCATGATGGCTGCCCAGAAAGCCCATCATGCCTCCACCCTGCTGTCCTCCAGCCGACCCAGATCCCCCATATCCGCTAGATTGCTGGTTCGAATGTGATTGCTGTTGTTGATTGTTGGGTTTGTCTGCGAAAAGACCGCCAACCAAGTGGCCTAGAGAGCCCCCGATCCCACTTCCACCGCCACCACCGCTGCTGCCGCCTCCGCTATGGCTGCTTTGACCGCCTAGAAAGGAGCTTGCTAAGCTACCGAGACCGGATTGATTCTGCGGCTTGACTTTTCCGCCTGTTATTGCATTGATTGCTAGGTTCTTTGTAGAAAAAATCCATGTCAGCATGTGCGTTTTTCAGTCCAACATTTACAGTCCACATACACCTAGCAGACTACGATCTGCCTCCGTTTGTTCGCTTCCATCTGCGTTCAACGGTACTGCACTGCCATCCGGTTTGGCGTAGGGATCGGAATTCTGCTGTGGGGTGGGGAATGGCGATGGTACAGAGGGCGCTGGTTGGGTGGGGACATCCCATTGCGTACGCGCAGTGGCCATTTCGACGTAGTAGTATTTTCCTGTGTTGCCTTCTAACTGTGCAACCCTGATTGAAAGTCAGGCTCATACCGTGGACGAAGACGTAAGCATGACTAACCAGCCATCAGGCAATTGTGGAGGCATATGATTCGGTCCCTCTGGCGTTGGTGGACTTGCCATAGCACGGCAGCCGTACAACAAGAGATTGAAGACTATATATATTTTATAAGGTACTCTACGCAATCAAGCGGAAGGAGGTCTGTCCACGGAAGCTCATTATAGAAGGAGGAGTTGCTTTTCGTCTGAAGTCTGAAGACGCGAGGCGTTGCGGCTGTGCGATCAGCGAAGTCTGGGCACTCAGCTGAGAATGACACTACTTTAGAAGGAAACGCTATTAGCTCAAATCCATACTGCTGGGGGGTGTTCTTCGAACCGTTGATTAAAAATTGCTCGCAAGAGAGGAGAACGGTGACACTGCTAAGGGGTCTTTTGGCAGCTACGTTCATCGACCTTGCCTGGACTGCGTTCACAAACAATTACAGGAACAATGTCTTGTTCAGACAGGCTTAATTTATGGTTGGCGAAAGTACTTGTTCTGAACATTTACGAGGCAACAGTATACAAAGAATGCAATGTCTGCTTGTCAGAACGGACTTGACTGCTAAATGGGCACCAGAAAAGGGGATCCATTCCCACCCGCCTTACAGTGCAGGGTTTTGGTTACGCTGAGTAATTGAATATACTTTCAATATACCGTCATGACGCTTGGAAACTCCCTCCACCGGGCCATCAGAGACGTACTACTACATTTGGTCCCCCCTTTTCTCCAACTCACGAGTGACCTTTCGCATGAAACTATCATAATCCCATCCCTTTAGTTGCTTGATCATCTCCTGCTCGACTGGTGCCAATCCCGTTCGTGTCAGTGTCCCAAACGTGGTAATACCCACCCAGTCCTTTCTCAAGCGTTCCACCTTGGGACTGGGTTTGGTAACGCCCACCAACTCCAACCTCTTTGGCATTGCCCTCGCAAAACCAGGTTTGAATGTCCAAAAGGCGTTGTAGTATAAGTCGCAGCACTCCAAATGGCAGTCGCACTCGTACAAGTTCAACCGGAGATGTTCCAACTCCGTGTCGTCTAGTATGTGGGACATCTTTCCACACCATAAGATATCCCTTAGTGTAGCTTTCAGTCTGGTATGTATCTCTCGGCGTCGAACTCTTTCCTTGGTACGAGAAGCCCGAGGCCCAAATTGCTGAAAGGCTTCAGATGGGTACTCTTCTTCTACCTCGACGGTCACGTCGCTTTTGTGATCGTCCTCCAGCTCATAAGCTCCGAATCTCAGCTCTAGAGATTTTAGCATAGGCCTGCGCTCAGGGTAGCGTAGGCAAGCTTCATAGATTAAATCAGACTCGTACCAATCCGACACGATGAATGTATTCTTATATAGTTCGTATCGAGCCTCATTAAGGGTTGCCTTGCTCGTACGCAAGAGCGATAGGCCTGGAAGTTTACGTTGAGCACTGGCCTGTGTGAACGGACGTATTAAGCCTGGGACCAGGCAGAGCTTGTATATCATAACGCGAAGCTCAGGCGGCAGTTTAAAAAAGCCATATTCACTATTAATCGTTAGCAGCCATTCCACTCACCATCTGCGAGGCGATATACGTGTCTTGGGAGATTTCGCAAGGCCCAGGGATTGAGTCTGTTAACATAGAGGAATTGGGGGACCCGCCAGCCTCAGGATCTTCTGTTGACATAACGGAATAGATGGCCTTGTTGAGCTAAAATTGGTCTCGCTGTGCTTGAAACAATGAATCAGGACAACTAATGATGCAAGGGAGCTCTCAAGATATCGTGTAGTAAGCAGTCAACGACAGAACTCGTACAAAAGAATATTGAAGATAAACTGATGATGATGGAAGGAAAACTTGGAATTATGAGTGGCAGGGAAAGAAGAAAAAGCAGATCCCAACAAGAGCCAGACAAGGAAAGAACGTTCCGGCGACTGTTTTGTTGTGCACGATACATTAACGCAGATTATAATGGAAAGAGCTTAATGTGTTAGAAATATTTCCAGATTGGATTGGTTGAAGTAGGAACAAGGGTCGTACATACTCAACGCCAATACCTGCAAGGTCCAAAAAAGGCCATCATCTAACACCTTGTGTTCGCGCTGTTGGAATAGATTAGTGTAGCTGTCATGCAGCACAATAAATCAATGTCCATAGGCTTATACTCCTATTTTGGGCAATGAGCCTTGTCCATCTAAGCAGACCTTCGGGATGCAGGACATGAGTTTCATCAAGACAAACCCTTATCAGAAGCTCATACGCAACCAATTCGTGCGATGACCTCGTGCCAGAGGTCATCCTGAAAATTCTCAAAACACAAGTTGGACAATGTGCGCACAGTATCATTCGTCAGTATCACAGTCTCCTCGCCAAAGTCAGCCAGCAAGAAATCTGGCAACTTGCGGGAACCTCAATCGTTGAGTTCAGACTGAAAACCACCACTTCGCGTATACTATCTCCGTCCCAACGACATCCACGTCAGAAGAATTCAGAGTGTCAACCAAATGGTCCTAGATTTTTTCTCCTCATGCCTAATTATCGGGCTGATGTGTCCAACGATTCTAGCCAGAAGTTGACTGGAGCGCCAGCAGTCTCAAATGCCATGCATTACCCCACCCTAAAGGTTCGGGGGATAACAATTTTCGTCCACTAACGCTCTTTCAATCAGGTCGGCAACTTCTTTGTACCTCGTTGCGAAGTCATTTAGTTTGGCAAGAAGCTATCCATGTTGTTCACCTCTGCGAATGTGGAAACGGGCAATAACATCACAGCCTGTGTGTTTGACTAGGGATACAATCTGAAGGTGCCGACCTCAATACGAGTGCCATCGATTACTTGACTGCGCCATAGACGTGGAAGTTCTTCTGAGGACGTCTGTCAAATTATAGGGAAATATGACTCGATGTTTCTGCCCTAGAGCTTACATGGGTACAATAGCACTACAGTGGACGCTAGTGGGCAAGCCTGGAAGTTCAACAAATTGGCGGCCTGGGGCGCCGGGAAGTGTGCTCACTTAGAGGCCGACAGCGAGGTGCATTAGCACCCGCGTTAGCCTGCGCCGGAGAACATCCATGACAATGGTGTAGGTAGAAGCAGGTCAAAGAATGCATACTCGAGACGACGAATGGACGCAAAGACTGTGTGGCCAAGACTTCAGACGAAAGCCGCCAGAACCAAGTTTAGAATCACAATATCAACCTATCAAGATCCTGACATTCATCCCTGCTTAGCGCTCCATAGCCGCATATGATTGGGAATGATGGGGTGGGGTGACATTCGACTGGTCCTGGAGACTTCCGTCTTCTTTGAGGCAATGATGGCCCCCAATCCACCTTCTTCTTATGTATCCCAAAGACAGCCATGCAGCAAGGCAGATATCACCAGCACCGTCGTCCTCCTAGAGCATATGGCATCTTCTTATTCTTTGTACTACCCATACATTCCACCTTATTGTATGAAACTGAATACGGATGCCTTTCCAGCTCGTTCAACGCGATCTTCAAGCTGCCTCAAGCTCCAATACACAATCGGGTGCGGTCAGGTTTCAACAGCAAGGCACCGTTGATTGGAATGCCTTAGGCTCGAATAGCCTCCATGCCTCCGTTCAAATACTGTCTCGAATATCTGCTGCTGGTATAGATCCGTTTACAATTGTTATAGGACAAGCTGTGTGTGGTACTTTAGTCTGGGGTGCCGAAGGTCGCAAAAGATTTGACCAAGCGCTGCAAAAATGTCGAGGCCTTGCTGGATATCGGAACGTCCTCTGGTTTGGGTTCGGTGTCAAGCATGTCGCGTCTATATTGACTTCCACTGAGCAGGGAGCGACCTGCGCAGCCCTGTGTTCTTGTATAGCAGAATGCTATGGATCGGACCTGGCCGCCGAAATCATGCTGGAAATGACCAAAGCATCGAAGCCAACCACCGAAACAGTGCCGTCTCTTGTGCAATGGCGCAACCTCATCAATGCATGTGCCGGGCTCGTCGCAACTTCCACCTTTGGCATTCGTGCCGAACAGCTCATGCGACTGGCAGGAGAGTCTCGGGTTGCTGTGGAAGGGCGCCGTGTGGCGCCTGGTTCTTGGCGAGGTGATCGAGGTGTTTCTCACAAGACTAATATTGCTGAGACTTTGCTTGGACTAGCGAAGCTTTCAAGAGGAGTTCTTGTTCAGATGACCATCATCGGAGGAGCTGACGCGGGATTC
Source organism: Cladonia rangiferina (assembly GCA_023065455.1). Taxonomy (NCBI): domain Eukaryota; kingdom Fungi; phylum Ascomycota; class Lecanoromycetes; order Lecanorales; family Cladoniaceae; genus Cladonia; species Cladonia rangiferina. Next base: position 231,609 of record JAJREH010000043.1, read on the forward strand.
ATCGCTGCTATCGCCGACTGGCTCTTGGACCTGAGTGTTGAGATACGAGGTGGTGAAGATTATCAAACATTGTGGAAAAACCGTAGCCTTGATGAGGCATCGCAATTACTGATCATATACGAAAATGACATGGCGAAAGACAGCATGCAACCTGTGGGCCAAACATATCGTTTACCAGGCGGGTATCAAGTAGTACGAAGAGCGGATGGAAACACTCAAACATCAATACTCAGCGGACGTGTACCATGGGAAAAAGCCCTCGAATATACCTTCGGCAGAGATTTCAATAGTTTAATGGCAAATAAAGAAGATTTTGGGATCGCTATTGGAAACGCAGCTCGCATATACCAAGGCTTATATGAAGGAGATGAGAACATTCCACCGCAATGGGTAGCAAATTGCCACTCATATTTTCCGGACAGTCATGGCCTGGCATATGCACACTTTGTCTTCATGCGTTTCCCAGAGCTCGAAACTCTCCGCGACGCTGTGTTCAGAGGCGTAAGGACATCAACTGTGATCAAAGCAGGCGCAAGCTTTGACTTGCACATGTCTGCGATCGCCACTGCTTGTGGATGCGACACTTGCTGTTCCACGGAATCCGGGAATGAGCACCCGGTACGACGAGCATTCTGTCTGGTTATGTTGGCACACACCATCATAAAAACTTCTCGAGTGCTATCTGGAATGGAAACAGAGCTCTGTCCCTTGCGGGCTGGGCTTGAAATAATGTTTTGGAACACCGGAGGCTACCAGCGTCCGGCAACAGCTCGGGAAAATATGATCGAGGAGGAAGAAGATAGTTGGCAATCGATGGCTGGCACATTGATGCTCCTGAGGAGTGCTGATACTTTATTCGGTGCTTCGCGGATGGAGAGATCCGTGGCGATGGAAGACTGGGTTTGTGCAAGAGCGGATAATGGTTTATGCTATTTTCTTGACATATTGATCAACCCTTCCTTTGGTGCCGGCGGCGCGGCTAAAGTGCACATTATCAGTGGGCGTATTGAGCACGAGGGGCGGGCCTATAACCTGTTGAGCGACGTGGACTCCAATACTCCCCCTTTCGTCGGACCTGAAAGGGTACGACCACCACTTTTGGACAAACACTTGGGTGAATTTGACAGATGCTATGGTAGCCAGTTGTCAGTGTTAGTCACACAACGCCTGGATGGTCTCGAAGTCGAATATGCAGTTACTAAGGACTCTACAACCATACTTACTTTTGGTCTCGCCAGGGCAGTTCACACCATGTGTCGCAAAGAAGGCCTAATTTCCTGCAGTAGAAATTCGGATTGCCCCAAGCCGCCCGAATTGAAGGATCTCGAGAAGAAAATAGTGGAGTGCCGTGCTTCCAAGAAGTCAGTCTGTCACCTTAAAGAAGACGAGGATGAGCTTCTTCTTATACAAGGGGACTTCATTACACGACTTGCTGCAGTCGCTCGCACATGGGATCCGATCATCCAGCGAGATGAATGTCTAATATGCTGTATTCAACATGGGGTAAAGATAGGGAGCAAACGTATCACCATCATACTGGACCCGCAATATGTATCATCTATCAAAAGCGCTGACTGACTGGATCTTGGTAATATATCCCACTTTGGCTTGGTTTTCGGAGCGAAAATACCACCTGTGACATTACTCACAGTGCGAGTATAGGTTTGCTTGCCTCCAAATGACCATCAGTCGCAACTAGAACACGAACAGGACAAGGAAACAAGTTTGAGATGCCGGATGCAATCCTGCCCACTGCTCCTGGCAAAGGTAACAGGAGACATCTATCAGACAGCCATAAAGAGACCAGCAGACAGCGTCCCGTGATTAAAAGACGATCAAACGTATGTAGAAACAGCTATGTACAAACAAGTCTGTGAGGTAGCCAGAGTTTTATGACTTGGTCAGGACATTGCCATAGTGCTGCCCTGATCGATGCATGATTCCCGGCGTCATAATGTAATCTCAAAACAGGGATAAACCTATTGTAACGTAAATTCAGAAGATGCAGACTTCCATTGCCTGAATACTTGCGTCTTTCCTTGCTTACATGGATACTTTTTCGCCCCGGAAGGCGGCTGAGCCACGAAGCCACGTCAATATTCTCCTGGTCTCTTGGCGAGAGGAGACGCCATCGAAGCGTAATAATAATATCCCTCCTTTCGTCTGATCTCATCTCTCTCCTCCCATGGAGGCATTCTTCTGAACTGCCTTCCCTTTCATCGTATATATAAAATCCTCTGAAACACACACACACACATATATATATATATTTCGCAATTCGACTTCAGCATGCCCGTGCCCCCACCACGACCTCCTCCCCCGGAGGTGCCTGAAGGCTGGATAGCAGAATGGGACGCGGCATCAGGGAAATAGTAAGACCTACCTTCTCCTTACCTTTCCATGCCCCCCTCATCGTCTCTCTCTACTGTCTACCCTCTTCCTCTCACCTTTCCATCCTTACCTTATCGTCTTCTCCTTCCTAACCACCCGACCTTCATCCAAAATACTCACCCCTCACCCCAGCTACTTCGTCGACCCGCAAAACAACTCCCACTGGGACCTACCCAGACGCCGAGTCGCCCCTCCCCCAGGCCCTCCCCCGCCTGAATACGCCGGCAACGGTGGCTCCTACCCCGCCGAAAAAGCAGGAAATCTCGGCACCAACAACCCCTACGCCTCCCAACCCGACACCACCTCCGACGAGGCCCTCGCCCGCCGCCTCCAAGCCCAAGAAGAAGCCCAAGCCACCCCCGGCTCCGTCGACCGCGGCGAATCCGATTCCTACTACCAAGCCGGTGGTGGTGGTGCTCAATCCCCTCCCCCCGGCAGCAGCAGCTACGATAGCCAACAACTCCCTCCCCGCGAAGAAAAGAAACGCGGCCTCGGCGGCTTCCTCAGTAAAATCGGTGGACGCTCCCACTCTAATAACCCTCCTCCGCAGCAAGGATACGGGGGCGGGGGAGGCTATGGCGGCCAACAACAACAACAATCTGCTGGGTATGGATACGGCGGCGGCGGTGGGTATCCGCCCCAACAGCAGGGCTATCCGCCGCAGGGTGGGTATGGTGGGTATCCGCAGCAGCAGCAGCAGGGGTATGGTGGATATCCCCCTCAGCAGGGGTATGGATATGGAGGGGGGCCGCCGCCGGGACAGTATGGTGGGTATGGGCAGCCGCCGCCTCAGAAACATGGGTTGGGAGCTGGGGGCGGGGCGGCGTTGGGACTTGGAGGGGGGTTGTTGGGAGGAATGATGTTGGGTGATATGATGGGCGGGGACGGGGGCGGGGATGGAGGGGATGGAGGGGGGGATGGAGGCGGAGGGGATGATGGGGGAGGGGGGATTTTTAGTTGATGAGGGAGGTGCGAGGTGGGAAGTGGTTGTTGTGGTGATGGGAAGTGGGATTTAGGTGTGGCGAGTGGAAGTGTTGTGAATTCACGTCGCACGAGGATGAGTAGGCTGCAGCCGCGGAGCGGAGAGACACGTGATGGGGGAATATGCAAGGGGGATATGTTTTGGATATATGCTATATGCATCGCAATCGTTATGAGATTATATATATAGTGTGAGTGAAGAGGAGGAAATCTATCGTTAAGTCTTCCTAATTGCGCATCGTTCACTGCTGTCATTGGCTTTGCTTCCAAGTCTCTAGTGCGGCGAAAACACATTTTCGCAAGGGTTTTGGCATCATTAATTGTCCGTAACTAAGATAAATTCGTTCATCATGATTCCCAAATAAACCACACCGCTACCCTCCCCTCCCAAATCCCAACCTCTTCCATACCTTCAACCAACTCTCCCTCTTCCTCCCTTTCTTTCCCCCAACCTTCCCCTCCCCTCCATTCTCCACTCTCTCCTTCCCATTCCGAACCCCGACAACATCTGCTACCTCTCCTCCCCCTTTAACACCATCATCATTATCATCCAGCACGTCTCCCTTCCGCCCAACAACAACCACCCTCTCCATCGCCCACGCCACCCCCATACTTGCCTCCCGACTCGCTTTCTCAATCAACTCTCTCAATTTTTCGCCCTGGCCGCCTTGCATGCTATCAAGGGTCTTATAACTTAGTTCCTCGTATGTGAGGAGGAAGACGTCGAGGTCGTAGGGGAGGGAGGAGAGGGTTGGGGTGTGGCGGGATGTGGTTATGGAGGTGAGGCCTTGGAGGCTGAAGGTCGTGGGGAGAGTGGGGATCCAGCTTTGGGGGGTGTTAATGGGGTTTTGTAGGTAAAAGGGGGGAATGGTGTGTTTTATAGGTAGGGTGTAGAGTTTACCTCTGCTTTCCAACGCGAGATTCTCGGCTTTTGAGAGATTGGGTGAATGCGGGGACGGCGTCGAGGGTGGAAGCGGAGAGGGCCGGGTCGGCGAGGAGGGTGCGGTTGGTTGTCATGTCGTATTCGCCCCATTGGAGGTGGCCGCCTGGTTCTTTTGGGAGGAGGTGTTAGGTTACAGACTTACGAAAATCAATTTGTAACAACGGAATTATTGTTGATGGAGATACAGAATGGCTGGAGAACTTGGAAGAAACGCACTTAGCATCTTTAAAACGTTCTGAAGCAACGGCACTGGATCATTGTCTTTCACAACTACTTGGAACAGTCGCAACTGAATGACGTCATACACGCCAACGAGATGTTCAGGGACTTCGCCTAGAATATCTAGTTGGTGGATATGTACGTTTGAGGGAAGCCATTCTTGAGGCGGACAGTTTGCGATGTCGATATCGAAGCCGTCCAGTTGGACGGTGGGAGCTAACGTTTTAGCGAGGTCGAGGAGCCAGATTCTGAAAAGAGTATCATGGGATTAAGGCGCTGTCGATAAAAGCAGAAGGAGTTGTACATTAAGAGCTTCATACCCTGTACCAGTGCCTATATCCGCGATCTTGATGTTGGGATTGGAGAGGGGTATGCTGGGGTGAATGAGGTAGCCGGTCTGGTCTTTCCAGAGGTAGTGCTGGAGATTGAGTCTAGAATTATTACATGTAAGGAACCCTTTTTTCACGAAACATGCATAGAAGAAAGGATCAGTAGTACCTCGCAGTAGAAGCATAAGCCCTGGCGGCAGGTTTCAAGGCATAATGTGTTGGTGTGTGTGGTGGCGTGGGATAGGCCATGCTTTTTCTTCCAAGTGAAAGTTTTCCTCCAATAACGAGTGAAAGGAAAGCTGCAGTCTGAGCATGCAGTGGAATGCAGGAACCAACGGCATTATGTATGAAGGGTGCATCGTAGCGATTGTTCGCTCTGATTTGCTTTTTGGGTGATGTTACACCTGTTGCACTTTCGCCCTACTTAAGGTAGGTACTTGGAGGTTCAAAGCTACTGCGGGAACAACTCATGCTCCGTACACTCCGATACGCGCCGCTTGCGTTAGACCACGTGCTAACGAACTAGAACGGTGGATGAGTTGTACTGCCGCTGCGGAGGAGAGAGTAGGCCTTCTTATGGATCGAGTATTGCATCGAGTATATCAATCTGCAGGCGAGGTGAAGGAAGCGAATGCCTGACGTGGCGATGCCAAGCCGCTAGTTCCAGTCATGGCTTGCGATGATCGGCCAACACTTCAAGAGCATGCACCGTTTCTCTCACTGGCTGCCTTCAGTGGACAGAGCTTTTGGGACAATACTTGGTGCTATTCTCTGAGACTAGCACCAGCCAATATGCCAAATAGCTGACCCAGACTTCCTCCTTTGACAGATAAAGCATTGGCGATGAGCATGAAGTGAAATGAGCGAGGTCTCCAAGACCTTCTGAGAAGGCACCCTGGAATAACGAATGTCAGAGGAGAGCATCTTTCATTAACGGCTGAGACTTGTGTTCTTACATCTCACGGAAGAAGATACGGCAAAAATAACACCAGTCCAGGCAGGCTCATCTGAGATGCCTACGAAGAGAATCAAGCAATGGTGACATTACGGTGCTATATGTGGTCTCTGCTAATGTAATCTAGGTGACTTCATTTGTTTGCCTTCTCGCCATCTTTTGCAGTAATCGCCGCTTTCGGTATTTCTCTGCTCGCTGTCAATACCTTCTGCCAAGCCTCCTCACAATATCTCCTAGATATTGTGAATACCTTATGGATTCATGCGCTTAGTCTAAGGATATGCCTGTACGGCTTCCTACCCACTCAAGTCATCCGTGCAAGCTTTCTCGACCAGCGGCCCTTTGAACTTCGCTTTCTATTCGACAGACAAAGTCTTGAGCGCTGGAGGGAAATCCTTGACCTTACTTGCAATCATCATTGATGTTTAACTGCTTGATAGCAATTGCAGAGCACAATTTCATCATTGTGAATACAGGGACCGGTATTCTAGTGGGATAGCTGGAGCAGAAGGAGAGTAGCACCTGAGTAGCTTTCTATGGACTTCGTATATCACTCTGAATTCCAAACCAGACGGCAAGCAAGCAGGCACTGGCAGAATCCCGGTGTCGACGAAGTGCAGCCGCGGAAGGGGATAGGTCAAAGGAGAAACGAGGGTGGTCAAATTAACTAGGCACTTACACTAACACAGAGAATATAGGTGTATTTCTGAATCCGAAAATTCGAGTCCCTTTTCCTAGGAAAGAGCTTAGGTTAACATGTAGGAAGAGGCGGGGGTTATCAGGGGCTGCATAGAGCCGTAAATGCGTATTATTGCCCGCTTGATTCAGCCGTTGAGAGAAGCGCGGGCTTAGATTTGAGAGTAGCCGTTGCATGGGGTGGACTTACAAAGTCTCGGACAATTATGTGATTGCCTTGGGTGCCCGAACGGCCGACATCGTCTTTGGGCAAGAATGCAAGACAATTTCTTGTATGGAGCTGCAGTGTACTCAGCCATTAGTGTAGCAGGTTTGCAGTAGTATCTTATGCGTGTACTTAGAAGATCACCGATAGTCCTTTAAACGGTAGCCAGAATTACGCCCCAACATATGTCACTCAACGGGGTAAGTTGCAGGTGAATATGTTCGAAGGCGTTTGCCAGCCAAGTGTGGGGTGCGTGTGGCTTGGCTACCGCAGTGTTAGATGAACTCACCTATCCCTTCCCCCCTCAACCGTATAGCCCTATAGGGCTGATGCCTGGAGACCCCTAAAGCTGGTCCCCTAGGCAACAAGATATGGGCAGACGAACTAGGGACTAATCCTATCGTCTAGGCGACCAACTTTAGGGTATCTCTAGGTGACTATAGGGTTGAAGGGTGTATCTTCTAGGTGTTAAGATAGGCCCCTGGCTCTGACCCAGACGTTGTTCGACCCTCTATCCTGACCATGGTAGGTCTGTTACTCCGATCGACAAGCAAATAACGACTGTAACATTTCCCAGCGTTTGACCATAATCATTGGGGGCTGTCATCAGCAACAGTTGAGCTACCTTAGAGCTACCTATTGGGACACTTTCAGCACCACCAAACCCCAAAGACCTACATCTTTGCAACAGGCGCCACGATCAAATGTCTTCTGCTTGTCAAGATGCAGGGAGGGTTCTAAATAGTAGCTTCATTATATAAGCTCCTTCATGACACCCGGTAACACAATTCTCACGTCGGCTCTTCGCTAAATCAACGTGCCTCATATTCCTTTCAATAGATATAAATACAGTACATGCTACCAGTCCTTTGGAGACGCTTAAGCAAAGCTTACGACCACCTGAACACAAGCTCTGAGGTAGATAGTTCCAATGCCCAATTCCTGTACCACGATGAAGGTTAGATGTCATCGTCATCCTACAGCCGCATTTTGGAGATTGCCCCTTGCGTACCACTGGAATGTACATTTAGTGGCACCACATCCCTTGATCTGCGTCTTTAGGGTACCGGTGCGGTGGCCGTGCGCATCCCTTGATGGTTGGCGCCTACTTATACTGCTGCCTTACCCACAGGGTCACAAAGGCCAGTTTTAGTCAAATGCTCCCTGTCATCCTACGAATTCCATCATTATACCGGGGATAACGCCGCCGCGAACCAGCACGGTTGCCACTATGCAATTACCTTCAACTCAGGCAGCTAATGATAGCAATAGTCCTCTCTTATCAATACCGATAGAGCTAATGACGGAAACCTTCAGTGTACTTCCTTCATTCTCCGATGTTCTCACCCTAGCAGCAACTTGCCGTCAGCTCAGACACATTTGGACCACGAACATGACTTCAATTCATAGCCAATTCGCTTCGAGAAATATCCCTTGCGAGCGTCACGCACGTCGCTTCCTTGCCGATCAAGGTGGGCTAGCTACGAGCTTCCCCACGCTGTCTGCTAGAGATGTCCTTTGTATGGTACGAAATTCGTGTGTGGTAGAGAAAGCTCTTCTTAAGTTCGAAAAAGAGATCGTCTGCAGAGTTAAAAGTACGTTTAGGCCCCAGTCTAGTATACCAAAAATAGTTCTAATAGAATCTGAAGCCGAGGGTGTTCCAATTGAGGTACTTGAGAAATACTATGGCCCAGGGGCGCGCAAGCATCCGCCAAGCCTGACACGGACTGAACGCTTACGTTTCACCCGATCTTACTATCAGTTTTGGGGTATGATGGAGTTGGATTCTTCCAAATGGCCATCGAGACTCGACTCTATAACATCATTGAAACAACTTTACCTGTTGCACGAGATATATGAACTTCGGCAAAGGATTGGTATAGAAAGAAGACCGGATCCTCGGCTTTCGGGTGCAGAACTGCACGATATCTCCAATACTAGGAAAAAACGATCTTCAAGGCGCTGGGTTATTCGTAATAGGATCTGGAAGCAAATCAAGCATATCTTCCAGCATTTTCATGATCGAGAACCTGACCCCGTCTGGAATGGTGACAAAAGTGAGGTTCTATCTGGGTTTATTGTTATGTGGGATCATTGGCAACCACCCCGGGAGTACATTTCGTGTGGCAGACGGCCGATAGATCCGAGTACAAGGGCATCTTTCGAGGAGCAGTACCTTTGGGAGGACAACTCAGACGAAGAGGTATAGACACGAAGGCTCGTTCCATAACTTACTTACTGGAGCTGAGTATCTCGCTACGCTCAGACGTACTAGAATGGCACCAATCCGTCTATCGCAATCAATGTAGGCTTACTTTCCAGTACCGGGCATATAATGTGTATTCATTAATAATCATTAGGTGCGCCCATTCCATGACCTTGACGTCCATCAGTTGAAGGTCCGTTGCATGACGGCGCTGCAATTGAGTCAACCTATCAACCACCCATTGGGCTGTGGTCCTCGAATACTGAAGACATGAATGAAAGTTTATCAAGGGAACTGTCACTATGGGGACTTCATATTCTCTCTAGAAATTGAGGCGCTCAAAGACCTCCATGTAGTTGATCGCGATTGCAATACCCATTACTACAATATCCAAGGAGAAGGCCGCCAGTCATGGATTCTGCTCTACTTATGGTGCCTTCGAGCACAACAGGTATGGGAGGGGAGACGACCCGTAGAGAAAGTCAAGCATCAACGGCTTAAAAGATTTGGGCCTTCGAATCGTGATCTGATATCTGAAGATGATGTGTCAATGGATGGTACTGGAGAGCGAGAAAGCACTCCCATGCTAAGGAAAAAGCCATATACACCGCACCGACAACAAAGACAGGACTTGCGGACACAGCAGAGGGATACAATCAGAGCGGCAACGGGGATGGCCGAAAACACGAACAGTTCAACAGGACTTAATTCTGATTCAAGTTAAAAAGCACTATAAGTACCACATGGCCCTATATAATCTGCAATATCAAATGGGTGTGGATACATGTCTGTCAAGCCTTATAATACATATATTACCCCTTCAATCAGCGTCTATTCAGGACTGTGAACAAAGTAGCCTGCCAAGATCTTGTTCTCAACCATGCGAGTTTTCTAAGTCCACCACCACTTTACGTTATAAACACGGCCTACATTGACATCATTAACTAGCTGCTCGAAGACTTGCACAGAATGTTCGATGCTGGTACCAATTTGCTGCACGAGTCTAGCTTGACATCTCGTTGATAGTGAACATTGAGGGCAGAAAGGCTCAACGAATTACACAGCCCACACACTTTTTTACAACCATCACCCGTGGAGGTTTTCCGTTGGCAGGATTCTCGATTCGAACATGACGGCCACACAGTTGGTTTTTCTCGATTCCGCTATTCAAAGCTATATTGAACAGCGACTATACTGTCTGTTGGCTGATATACCGGGTCTCCGCATGCATTATCACCTACGGACGGATCGTAATTCGTAATATCGCCGGTGCATGGGAAGGATTGAGTGCAGCAATCAGAAGTTGGCACGCAAGGTAGCGTTGTAGGGAAATCTAATGTGGTGGTTTTGTTTGAGGTAGTGGTTACACCGTTGTGCCTCAGTCATGATTGGACTGTCAAGGGTGTCGGGAGGCGTCAGCATAAGTTTTAGTTCCTCCTGACTGGCAGTAAAATATGCCGTCTGGGTTAAAATCCCGGTCTCTGTGACGTAGCCTACTAACGCTTCTGAAACTTGGCTACGCCTAGAATGATGCTTCGCATGGCCTTTACCGTGCAATGGCGAAGTCGCCCCATAAGCGAAGAGGAAAGAGCATGACAGGAGGATCACTGACTTCATAGCCTTTCCGCTGGAGAATCAATGAAATATACACCGTTTCGTGAGTCTTTGGGTTTGACCTGCGATTCTCCGCAGATTACTGGAGGCGGAAGCAACATCAGGAGATCAACGTATAACGCAGTAAAGCTGGTTGAGAATTCGTCTTTGTTTCGTGATCCCAGAAATCCATAAATTGCAAAAGATCGCTTTCACTACCGAGCAGCGCTACAGGTGTCGAAGATGTCATAAGAGCAATGCAACGACCCAGCATATTGCCACGATGAGGACGCAGTGTGATCCTCGTAGAGTTGTTTTTGGGGGCCTGACCTTCTCCATAGATCACAGAAAGGTATTGATCATGATCAAGAATTTCCTCACTTTGATCAGGGGTTTCTGTCTTTGCGTACGATTTAATTTTGAACGCAACAGCTTCTCTAAGTCGATTCTGCACGAAGGAGCCCGGTGAAATGAGAGTCGCGCCGAGCTTAGATGAAACATGATACCAGAACGAGAGGTGGACAGATTCTTCCACGGCGGCCTTCATGGATAAGTCACGAGATGTAGAGTCCTCTGCAAAGGGACAGAGACCTTTCTCTACTAACTGCACACGTTCAGCCTGGTATACCAAGCTGTGGGTTTTGCTAGGCCGATGTGGGTCATATACACGTTCATGTAGTCGATTTCCGGCTTGAATGGATCCCGCACCAACGTGGATAACCGATGCTTTCTCGAATGAATCGGAAAGGCCCTGGAGAGTATCAATGAAACAGTACACTTTCCCATCGCTTAGAGCTGACGTTGAATCTCCCATTGAAAATGGCGCTGGCTCTCCAGAGAATATTGAGACGTATTTCGAAAATTGAAAGCTTAGTGGCTTGATGCTTTCTTCGGGATATAACAGGGCTTGAAACCTAAAGCTCTCAGGTTCAGGTTCACCAACGAGCCCCAGGCGAGAAAACATGGGAATATCGTTGTAGATTTTAAGGATTCCAGACCGCTTGGGCAGGAGCGAGCCTTCCAAAGTAAGGCGACCAAGAAGATAGCTCATGATGAGGATAGTCTCTGTAATTGTAGCGAGGCAGAAAGACCTTCGGTGATATTGCTCGTCAACTGCGGAATGCTCACGAGCGAGAATATTTCTGATATGGTTGTACTCCTTGGAAAGCTCCTCGAGGCTCATCGCTGAAGCTTTACGTTGAATGGCAGGGTCAAGTAATTTATGCTTGCATGGCCGAAGTTCAGGGATAGAGTTCATAGCAGAGAGCACAAATTCCATAACATCCTTATACCGACATGCTTCAGTGGTGTGAAGAACGAAGAAAGCCGCTCCTGCGATAAACAGCCGTGCAAATTTGTCCTCAGGTGTTGAAAGAATTGAAGGTCCGGGAGGCGGGGAGAGATTAATGAGATCCTCAAAATCTTTTCCGAAAGTCTCAGAGAACATGGAGTCCCATTGAACTCTACCACCCAGAAATGGCATGCTCTCCATCACGTTGAGGTCCTTTAGACCTTGGAAACATTGCTGGATGAATTCATCTCCATGACGGACATAGAAGATCCGGCCAACACAACTAATTGCCTCCGTGGGCTCCCTGTTGCAAAATTGAAGGCTAATATGTCCTTGGTCAACGGACCCATCATAATTCATCCACAATATGGCGCCCTCGTCAGACCGTACAGCAACCTTAAGCCCGAGAATTTGGTCCGCGAAAGCTGCGACCCAACTGCAACCAGACCCGCCACTTATGCTGATCTCTTTCAGATTGCCGGCTGCAACTCTGCCAATTGCTAACAGAACCTCTGCCAAATCTTCAGGGTGACCCGCTCGCTCGGCCCGATACATACCAACATACCCTCCAAGTTTTTGCAGCTGATGAATTCGAAGTCCAAGCGTGGATTGACTGAAGACACTCGAGCAAACTTTGACTAAGGCTTCCCATTGCTTGAAAGAAGGACTCAAATCGCGTGGGCTCCCAAATCGCTTCGCCATCTCGTAAAGGACGAGGGCGGAAGTCGACAAATTGTGGCCCTCGCTCAGCCCAGCACACAGGGCAACCAGGGACGCACCCTGGGACGTCTGTACCAGTATTCGAACGATATGCCGAACACCAACGCCGAACCAGACCACATCGCCAAAGCTTGAGCAAGCTCGAAGCCTAGACATCGCTTCAGCCAGGACCTTCTCCCCATGTATTCCAAGAGGTATGCTAGAACATATTGCCTGCCCTACTGCGACTGTAAGAGGCTCCACTCCAGCGGATGATAGCCGCCCGAGTACGGCTATTGAAGCGGAGAATTGGGTCTGTCCCAAGGATACCCAGTCAACACTCCCTTGCTGAGCGAAGCCGGGCCCCTGGTTCTGCTGTGGACCAGCAGGAACAAGTGCCATTGCGAAAAAGCTGACTCGATCTCTCAGTGACCCAGACAATCAGCAAAACACAGTAGCAAGGTCTCTGTCGGTCAATTAAGACTGCAGACTGGTCGGAAGGTAGCTGAACGAATGTTCAAGAATTGAAGACGAGGCTATTTGCCTCAGGTAATGGTCCTCATCAAGTTGGCACGGCGAGCAAGGCAGCACTGTACGGGGGGCTGGTCGAGTCAGAGCGCGAACATACTGGCCGACCGTAGACCATCTACACGATTGGCTTGCCGGCCGGCTGATGATTGACCAATCAGCCAGAAGGCCAAGTCAGACAGGAGTACGGAGAATGACACGAAAAGTCCTGATTCACGCCAAGCAATTATCGTAAGCCCTAACCCTAACCGGCTACTGATACCCCTAGAGGGTGCGGCCATCTATACTTCTAGGGGTCTGGACCCCAAGGGCTTTATTTATTAGGCCAAACATACGCTATCGCCTGGGCCTAAGCGGCAGTTGTCTAGGCACCCTATTTAGGGGGGCTTCCATAGGGCTGAAGTCTTGGCACCCTAAAATTCTTGGCATAAATCAGGACTTTTCGTGTCATTCTCCGTAGACACTGCCGAGGCAACCCTTTTCAGAAGCAAAGCTGGGGCTGCAGCTTGGGTACCTGATGGTAAAATATTGTTTCGGTAAGCCGAAGTATTGCCGACCAACCAAGTCCCACCCTGGTACGCGAACCGTTCCGCTGGGGGCCCATGCCCTAAATTTAGGGCTTTGCAATATGCTTCTGAGGCTCCTTAGTGGACGAGCCCCTCGGAATCCTACATACAACTGCGTATTTCAGATATCTAGGCGTATAGGCTTAACATATGCCCAGCATGCGTTGAACCCAATCAGAGGTCTTGCCCTTAGAATTCAGGGAAGTTATTTCCTGAAAGACATAGAAATAGTTCTTCATTACCCGACGCTTCGCCGCTCTACTCTACCGGAATGGAAGTCTACCATACTCGAGCTGCAACTCAAGCCAACCTAGTATCAGCCTAAAGCGACAGCTGCAAAATCGACGCTCTTAGCAGGGTTCGGGCCCGAACATTACTACTCTAGCAAAATCAAGCTACCTTAGTCATTTTCAAATATATATTGAAGCAGATTAGACAATATGGGCGACAAAACAGGGGTTAGACAAGTATACTTCGAGAACATCTTTGTCAATCTACTCCCAGGCGACTTTGCTTCAGTCTGATTTTGCCTGATGTCCTTGCCAATACAATTCGCCCTACTCATTTTTACTCAAAAAGCAAACATCTTATTCAAATACATGCTCTGAGTGCAGTAACTTAATCAAGCATCAGACATCGTGAACTTCCAAGCCGGATACCCGTGTACATTTGCAGTCATAACTCATTTAGGGAAGCCAAGCCTACTCCTCTGCCTGCACATGGCTTTCATCCACTGCTCTGCTTTCTCCTTCTCTTTCTGCTTCGCACGCTGTTGCTCCCAGCGCATAAGATAGCATGCAGGAGCAAACAGAATGGTGTTAACGACCACCCATGCAACAAGGATCCCAAAGTTGAGGCCGATTCTGGAATGCAGGTCAAATAGGATTTGATGTGACGCCTCCACGACTAGAAAGACGGTCAGTAATGTGTAATCCCTTCGTTATTTACATCAAGTGACATTGAATTCGAATTGAACGTACCGTTATGCAGTGGAAAAGCATACCCATAATAATAGAAATGGGGCGTAAGATCCAAGCTATAGAACCCTGTCGACACATTCGCAATAACCCAGAAGATCAACCACATAGCCGTCCATGGTTGTCCAAGCGCCATAGCAACATTCTCGCACGAAAGTCCCAAAGCCGACATTCCAAAGAAATTAATCATCCAATACACGAAAAACGAGCCCTTGCCATACGCGGTTGGATTGATGGCAGGCTCCGTCGGTGAGGCCGGTGAATTTGAAAAGGGGACCTGGAATGCCAGGGCAACGAAGGAATAGCCCAGCGAGAGAAAGAAGTATGCGGCTGTTGTGGCGAACCAGCGCCATATGATAAGCTGGTGGAAGTGTAACGGTGGGTGGCCGCGCGGTGAGAGGTACTTTAGGTGAATGGGGAGGAAGAATGTGAAGCTGAAGAAGGCGATGATAATCAGATAGATAAGGCCAATTGAAACTGCTGGAGTGACGTTCGCAGGTCCGAAGGGCCGGAGATCGTATGTTGTGAAACCGATAGCTGGGGAAACAGTCTGTGGAGCTAGCGCTAGGTTGGCTCGGGGAATGCTGGTGTTCTGCATAATGTTTTGGGCCCACAGAGAGCCGAATTTGGATGTTATCTCTTTCTCGAAGGCCGTTAGCTGTGGTACCACATACGTGGGTATGGTGTTTTGATCGCGGGCAGATACGTAAATTATCTGAGCTGCGCCATTAGGATCGTATGTAGCATTACCCTGATCAATGGCTTGACGAAGGAGTGCGCTGGCGTTAGCATTTATGATGATGGCAGCATGAGCTTTGAAGTCGTATACTGCTTTTCGTACAGCCATTGGGTCATTGTTGAATTGTGATGGTGGCATAGTTATATAGCCAAGGTGTGGATCCTGATTTTCGACTATCTGCTCCGTGGCTTGAACGATCGTTGGTCCTATTATCGGTGTCCCGCCTTGGTAAGGAGGCACTTGGCCGTCAAAATCGACAACGTAGACAATCAACGAGGCGAAATTCTTCGGGATGTGATAAAACGCGCCGTTGAATAGAGATAGCACAAGCAAGATAAAGACGAAGAGTATCAATACTTATGGCACGTATCAAAAATCAACTACAACATCGCAGAATTGTTGGAAGGAACATTCTCACCAGTCCTCACCCACAGCTTGATCACATGTAGGCGGACATTAACCAAGTCATGGTGCCAGAAACCCACGTGTCTCGGCTTTTCATCACAATCTTGTTGACCTTTTTCGCTCTCACTCCCAGCATTGTACTCTGCTGCCTCGGTTGTTGTCTCTGTGTTTTTCAACGTCAATAGGCCAGGATTGAGAGTATCGACCTCTCGTTCCTCTAATTCGCGGTCCGATTCGACCACCGGAGGGTGCGATCCGGTACCCACCGGATCCAGGCGATTTGAGGACATTGCGAAAACAAGACGGGAAACACACGCCTTGAGAATGACCACAGTAGTAATGCGCTAGACGGAAAGGCAGGTTTATGATAGATAGCTCTTTCACATTATTGTGTATTATGCTGGGAAAAGGGCTGATAGCGCTTTATACCCCTCATAAGGCGGGACGTTCCGGGCGCATGTACTTTGATGAATAAAGACTTGCGCCCATTCCTCATAATGTATAGGCTGCAGAAGGCTTACAAAGGCCAAAGATCAGTGGAACGATACAGGAGTGGAAAGAGATTATCCGTGTATGATTAACCTCATACGCCCTAGTGTTCATGCAGAAGCGGCTTGGTCAGCAGTTGGCGGGGCCTCTGGATATCTTAGTAATGTCTTGAACCACCTCACTCAAGCATCCCTGACTGGAGTCTCTTGCTCGCCACAGGCAATGGTACAATATACGTCTTCGACGATAGGGCAACACTGTTGCAGTGTTGATGGGAATTACCTGATAGTTAAATCCAAATCGCGGTGGCTAACCCAGCAAGCCTAATTTCTGGACCTGGAGTCTACATTGAGACCTGCCCGACTGCTATGTATGTTTGCGCTATGATTGGCACCTCTTCGCAGAATCATTGGTGGCTCACGCGGCATCCAAGGGAAATCAGCCACCACAACGACCAATAGTCATTTAAGTTCTAATCCAACACTGATATATGGTTGCCTGAGAATGGAAGCAATTGAGGACATCAATCTTCTCGAGAGTAAGGATCTCGAGCAGTCTGCCGCATGGCCTGAAAGGGTCTTGCGTTGTTAACACAGCCTGGACTGCACACTCTGTTATTATGCAGACCAAAGCTGCTGCGTTCTTGCTTGGACCCAGTGAAAAAAGCCTCAATTAGTCAACACTCTGGTAGACTAGAATGTTAAATAACAGTCACCCTGATCATTCAGCACAATTTGCCCTTGAGCGTCCGTCTTTCTCAAATATAGGTCAACAGCAAAGGCGACCTTCTTATAATTCTGATTAAAGCTCAACATCGCAGCAAGTACCTCCATCCACTCGCCAAATGTCATGACGGCTCTCGATGTATGGCTTTCGAAGTGACAGTCCAGATTTGCCGAACCAACTTCCCACTGGTGTCGACCTTGAGGGAGTTTGGTCTGAGGTCTACTCGTTGCAGCTGCATTCATAGCTTGCATTATCGTATTTTCCGCGTCGTGTCTATTATACACCTCCTTGTATATATAATCTCTAAAAGCAAGCGTCATATTCGGAGTATCCCAAGCCAATGGATCAGGAGGCGGGAAGACGGCTTTTCTACTCTCAAGATAAGCTAGTTCCTTGCTGTGTCGGCTCAACTTACGTTGGATCTTGCAAGACGGAAGGTTGGGTAGTGTTATTGACGTAGATCGTAAAGTTGATTGAAGAGAGGTTGGCGGGACTTCCTCCCGAGGACAGCAAGCTCATAGGCGGCGCCGCAATTGCGCAGATATTTCGCGAAAGCAGGGCAAAGAGGTATGACGTATCATAAGGTTTCATCCTCAATGCTTCGGATGGAATTAAAGTTAAACAAGAGAGGATTAGGTGCAGACTGATATAAATATTGATTATTCCAACGATTTAATGCAATCTGCGCATATCGGGAGCGTTTCAGATTGCTACA
The DNA here is from genome assembly GCA_023065455.1 of Cladonia rangiferina. Taxonomy (NCBI): domain Eukaryota; kingdom Fungi; phylum Ascomycota; class Lecanoromycetes; order Lecanorales; family Cladoniaceae; genus Cladonia; species Cladonia rangiferina. The sequence goes on from JAJREH010000043.1 coordinate 249,262, forward strand.
GTCTTACCCGACAACGCCTCATTTTCGATTTAATTTGTGGAAAGAGCATTAGATGCGAATTACCTACGGTGCTCATCACTGAAGACAGCTTGATCATCAGTGAGGTCAGGTAGAAGCTCATATTTCGGCTGCGGTAACATTTTGGGCTAGAGAGATGCTTTGCCACCCGAAAGGTAATAAGTTGTAGAGAAGTTGCAATGACAAGGTTTTAGGAGCGATTGAGCTTCATAGAGCTCATTCAAGGGTTTTGTACGAAGCATGGAAAGTGGAGAGAAAATTTTTGGTTTTTGAAGATTGCTTAGTAAGCAGAACTCTAAACCCTGTGGGGTGCGACAAAAAGTCCCAGATAGATAACCGATGTTTACCCGGCCCTTAACAATCTGGTGTTTACTATGATATTGGTTTAATTTTCTGTATAGCATATAATAGAGTCATTGAAGTAATAATCAATTGAAATGTTTAAACAATCAAATCTTTTGGTAGAGTTCGTGCGCGCCCAGGTACACCTCGGTAAACGGACTGCTGTCAGATCTTGGCATCTGCCCTTACCAACCAAATCTCACAAGTGTCTACAATTCTCGCCCCTACAATTTTAGACCAAGACCATTCGGATGCGATTTGTTTGAAAATTGCTATCAAGCTTGATAGCATGGATGAATATAGATTCGAATACTCGCATACGGAGTGGATGCTACACAGTCATCAAGGTCTATGCTGCTTGTCTTAATTGCATTCTAAGATTGAACACAGCAATGTGCCGATACCCTTTCATTCGATGTCAAAGTTGGTCTCTCAACAAGGGCAGCGCGCCAGTAGTGAGCAGTGGCCCAGAAAACATATTCCCGGAGGAAGACTTCGCCACTGTGGCGGATTCTATGGCTATTTGAGGACAAGGATGCGAGGATGAGCTGTACGGCATTACTAAATCGCCGATAATCATATATACCAATAAGGATCGGAGACTTTGTACAGCTTAATGAACAGGATAGCCTGCATGTACACTGCCACGTTCTGATTCGAAGGGTTTCATGAGGGTGACTAATATCCTTAAAACGTGTTTCGTGTTTCATGTTCCATGTTTGTCCCACCCTTACGAAAGCCCACAAGCTGAACTTCTTTACATTAATTACGATGCGACAACACATTATCAATGACTTCTCTACTGCACAACCAGCTTGTGCGTGGGTTCGGGTCGCGTCCTTCGGCCATGAGCTACGAAGAGATGCAGGTTAAGAAAGGGTTCTCCCCTACAATGGCCCTTCCCCGCATCCGGTGGCTGAGACCTGTTTCGTCCAGAACTTTCACTTATCTGGCAGTCTTAGCGACTGTTCTCATGTCTTTTGTCTCGCCTATCAGACACCTTACCACTCCCTTCTTTGCTACACACTTCTCCCATTATCCATTCACGACTTTCAATACGAGGGAAATCGCCACTCTGATGACGGAATTTTATGAAATGCTTTCGCAGATGGGCCAGTTCCCGCCAGCGACAATCAAATACCCACCTCACCTCCATCCTCCAATAAATGTTAAGTTTGCGAAGTCCCTTGGCATGGCGCCACAAGTTGTGGATCTTATCCAGAAGCTACCTTATATTGAGAGCAACGGAAGGATCTGGCTGTTTGAAGGAATTTTTGCCGACTTCCGGGAAGATGAAAGCTTGGAGAGCAGCCGAGATCCTTTCGGTGTAAACCCGAATGGGTGGAGCTACTACAGCGAACGAGGACCTTATATGAGGCCTTGGCAAGTCGCCCTAAATGCAGCGGGAAACCATGGCGCGGTTCTGTTGTTAGACACCTGGACCAGTAAGTTATTTAACACTGCTAGTGTCCGTACTCAAGATTAAGATGGCTGAGCAGATCGTATTGTGCTCACCAACGGACTATGTGGATGTTCCAAGGATCCACATTTAGAACAGAGTAGTCACAAGCAAACGTGGTCAAGAAATGTCAATGCCTGGGAACACCTGCCAAGTCGACACGCGCCAGATGTGCTGCGAGACTTTATCAAAAAATATAGTAACCTGGAATGGCTGCCAGCAGAGTATTCTCCATACTCTACACCCTCGGTAGGTAGTCCTAATCATTCCGATGCAATTGCCTGCGAAAAGGGCCTTGTGTATGTGTCATGCTGTTGTATTGACATTTTGTGAAGGACACCGTGGTCCGAGATCTTTACCGGGCCACTGGATGGCCCGACCAGTTCAACTTTACAGCTTTTGAGGCTGCCAAAACACGTAGCGCTAACTACACAAAAAAGACATGGGAGACTGAAGAACCAGTTCACCTGGTTAGATGGCTGGATGACCATGTAGACGGACTGGAACGAGCCATTCAGGAGCTGAAGATAAATCAATTAGGCCTGGGACCCCCTGATCAGAATCAAAAGGCACTCGATTTTGATAGTGGTACAGCTCAAAAAATAGAGATAAGTGACGCATTCGTTGATCAACTGGACAGAACTAGGACCAGACAAGAGTCTCGCAGGCTAGGAGTGGACGAGGAAATTATGAGACAGGAAGTTAAATTGGCAGCAGCTAAAGAGGAGCTGCGAGCAGCCGAACGAAGGATGAACGTAGCTGGGCTGTCTAGAAATGATCTGCCTCCTGGCGCATCATACGTTGATCAGCAAGCTACTGCAGCTTACATGGATTTTCGGCGGACACATAACGTTTAGGAGATAAATAATGCATTCTTGAGACTCGGTGCTCTCTTTGGAACAACGCCTACCATTGGCGCAAATTCCGGTTCATATCCTCTAAAAGTAACAGTCGATAAGTCACGTTGATATGGAAGAGCATGGTCATGGTTCTACAATATCAAGGCTTGGCCTCAAATAGAGCAATTGCTGGGCATGCTGTGCTGTTATCTCGGGCAGCTTCCTCCCGAGTCTGGTTCCTGTAGGGCGGCCTCGAAATGCTAAGGATGGCTGACAGGTGCGTAGAATGTTCTGGGCTAGCAAGATTGTTATCCGTTCGATAACCAAGCGCCACATAGCAAGCTTGAATCAGTGAAGATAGGGATATTCGTTCCGCTGGCCGGACGCTGTCGAAAAAGCTTCTGATATCATCCAGTGGTGGCATTCAATGACTCCATAAACACTTCCATTACCCTGATGAGGTGGGTGCAATATATTGCCATCGTCCACACATCGCCAGAGTACTTCAAATGTCCTCCGTAGGAAGTTTTATTTGCATGGGTTTCAGGAATGCATCAGTCTCGTGTCGCCCAAATTCGTTTCGTGGATTCACATTTCACACGAAAATAGATTTCCAGCAGGAGGGGCATCATCCCATGGTTTCCCAGTCAATAATTCCGACATCCTCGTCACCATGTGCAAGGGTATTCAAGCTGCTTAGGTCGGCCTGTGTGAAGCAAAGAGGTTGCAAAGAGGCAACTCTTCTCCGTGCATCACGACAAGCTCCCCGAACTCGGCATAGTGCTCAGGACTTGTCGGCCCAGGAATTTATAGCGATTGGAGAGACTCTGGAATGGGCCAAATCGTCCTCGTGCACCCGGAGTCGCTTGCAGACGGGGGTCGTACAGAGTCTCGCCGTGTGCATTTTAGAACGCTTCGCGTCTCCACAATCATGTCCATATGCTGTTCCAGTATACACTATTTTGAACCTTCCATCCTTTAGAGCCAACCCCATCTCAATATATTACCCTTCAATCTCTCCATCACAATGTACGTCAATTCCCCATGTAGAAAAGCGCAGTAGACTATCGCCACCAACATTGACGTATAGCGGGCGATGACTTGCACTGTGGTAACCTCGAGGACGCGCTGAATATAGCAGTATCAATTGCAGAGGTTGTTGGAAGTGAGGAGTACAATGCCGTATCGAGGGCAGCAGCGTTTGGAAGAGTCAGACGGCCGCAAGAGGACGCATCGACGTCACTATGGGCTATTGATAGAGCCAGGCTCTGGTGGTTTCGATTTCATATCTCGTTAAAAGCAATGAGCGTTGCTGAAAAGGGACGGTTCATTTAGGGTCGATGACAGAGAATCTGGAAATAGAGAGTGTCGCAGAGGATGAGGTCCATAGGCAGGGCTAGCCAATTCATACCCTCATATAGCAGTCATTCTCCGATGCAAGAGCTTTTCTAAGAGAGGCGCGAGGACCGCAAAGGTTTGAATGGGTTTTTCGTGGAGCCCGTGGATCGTATTTGAAAGGAGCTGTACAGTAAAATACATTAGCGCTCCCGCTCAGTGGTATCATAGGTACTATCTAGAACTACCATCCGTCTACACTGTAAGACCATGTAGTATGATTAGCATGGTATTGCAGCTGTACGACTGTGAATCCCAGCATAGTGCTGATTGAATTACTCGCCTTGTCTTACTTTATACCTTGCGGATTTTATGACCTCCATATTAGCAAGCTTCTGTTCCTAAGATAGCTCTGCCTAACCAACGATGCAATAGCTTCAAGAATCATCCTTGCTAACCAAACGAAGTGTAAATTATTGTTAGTGGTTTGTCCTCCTGTTGCAAAAGCCAAATAAACCATAAGGTGGGTTGAAGCCCCAGCCAGGAAATTTGGATATTTTGGGTGGAGATAACGGCGGTTGATGTTTATCATTATGACCCGAGAGATTCTGTTCCACCGAATTCAGATAGAACACTAATGAGACGTTTTACACAGTCTTAGTCACAGTCAAAAGGCTCTAGTCTTTTCTGCACCTCTGGCGCCACAGGCATTGTTGCGTGTCTAGCATCTGCCAGCGATATCCAATCTCGCTCCTTGTCATTAAGAATGTCCTAGCATGGACCCGTGCTCGATCACAATCGGTATTGTCGGCGTCCTCGGCGTGGTCTTACAGACGGTCCAGCTTGCTAAGACCTATGTCAGCGAGGCAAAAGACGGCAAAAATCTTGCAACGGAGATGTTAACAGAGCTTTCTAGCCTGCAATCAAATTTAGAGCGACTCGATGCATTTCTTGAGCAGGATAGCCAGGCGGATTTACGGTTCACGCATACATCAGCGCTCAACGCTAATACCACCAAATGCTGTGACAAGCTTGAAAAGCTGCGTGTGGCCTTGAAGTGTGAACTGAGTGGCCACCGCAAAAGCCGAATGAGCAGTCTGAAATGGCCGTTTAGTGTGACTGACCATCGTAAGACTGTTGAAGAGCTCAGAGCGTTTTCTATTTGCATACAATTAGCTTTAACCACTGATGGCTGTGCTTTGCTTTCCAAAACAGCCACCGAAGTGCAGGAAGTGTTTGCAAAGCAGCAGGAAGTCCTCACAAAGCAACAAAATGCATTTGAAATCCTTGATAGGCTTGATAACCGAACCTCCTTGATTGAGGCGGCATGTGAGAAGCAAGCTCGATCATTGGAAGAGGAAAGTCGGTCTAGGAAGCGCAACGACGTACTGGCTTGGTTATCACCACTCAATCACGCGCAAAAACACTCTCATATCAGCAAGCCGCATATAAATGGTACTGGAGAATGGTTGCTTCAAATGCATGAGTTTAAATCTTGGCGTGATGAGCCCCAAGCAATTTCTAATCTACTATACTGCTATGGCATTCAAGGGGCTGGAAAGTCGGTGTTGGCGTATGGCCTCTCCTGAGGTTCTCTTACCTCGCCCTAATGATACATTACAGGTCCCTAGTCATTGATAGACTTACGAATACTTTCATCGATGAGAACGTTGCCGTTGCATACTTTTACTTCGACTACTACGAACTGGGTCATAATGCACAGGACAACCAATTGGATGATGGAATGCTTGCAAGTCTGCTCAAACAGCTCGCCCTCACAAAGCTCGCCCTCACAAAAGCCGAGCTTCCAGGACCGGTCCTCGACCTTCATCAGAGAATGACACGCCAGCAAAAACAGCCTAAGCACGAAGACTTAGAAGAAGCATTGCTACTCACATGTAGCGAGTTTGATCGAGTATTCTTTGTGATCGATGCTTTGGACGAGTGTAATAAGAGTCAAAGGAACGCAGTCCTGAGAGTGTTGACTAGTATATCCAAATGCTCACCAGTTAGTATGTTTGTAACCAGTCGTCCCCATGCCGAGGATATCTCAAAGGCCTTCAAGAAATCCCAGAAGATTGTGATTGAGGCAAAGCCTTCAGATATAACGAAGTATGTGTATAACAAGATCGAAAACAGTGACGGACTTGACACCCTTGATAACGAATTTCAAAACCTAATCGTCGAGAAGATCAGCCAAGGGTCCCACCAAATGTAAGCCAAAAAAACTGTACTGCATTTTTAAAGGCTCACCAGGGGCAGGTTTTTATTGGCAGTGCTACAAGTTCAGGCAATATTGAACGAGCCCACCGTGGGCGATATGAAGAAAGCGCTGGGTAGAATGCCCTATGGTTTGAATGACGCGCTGCAATCTACTATGGCAAGGATTCAGGATCAACCAGACGGAAGACGACGAATGGGATTGAATGCTCTGATGTGGATCTCTCATGCTAAAAGGCCATTACTAGTTAATGAGCTTAGTGAAGCACTTGCTATCAGATCAGGCGATAAATCCCTGGACAGAGACAGCCAGCCAAGGCCGGGGATTATAGTGGACTGTTGCATGGGCTTGGTGACCGTCGATGAAAAAACTTCCGACGTACGACTTGTACATTTTTCGGTCCAGGAGTTTCTACATGCAAACCAGAGCCTTTTCTTCCCTGATGCCGAAGATATCATCGCCGGGGCGTGCATTACGTATTCGTTATTCGACGTTTTTGGTGAAGGGAACGGATGTCGCTCCGGCAAATCTGAGATCGAGAATCTGATTATCGACCACCCGTTTATCAAGTACGCTTGTCGATATTGGGGAATTCATGCACAGTGCACCAACAACGAAGGCGTCGAAAAGCTCGCTCTTGAACTTCTCCTAAGTCCAAGACATCGGGCATGCTCATATCAGCTTGTGCACTTCATTCAAGGTCGAAAAGAGGGATATTGGGAACGAAAGGAGGCATCTTCCTGTAAGCCATTATCGCTTGCGGCATCCTTCGAACTTGGCAGACTTGTCAAACAGCTTTTCGACAATGGCGAAGCCACAATCGATGGAATGACATCTATGGGGTCGACTGCGCTAATTGCAGCGTCCTCGGAGGGAAATCGAACCATGACCGATCTTCTATTGAACCGAAACGCAGACGTTAGACTGCAAAACTGGTACGGTACAGCCTTACACTGCGCAGCGGAGGCTGGGAAAGCAGCTTGCATACCTCAACTAATAGCGGCGGGACTCAGTGTTGACTTTAGAGATAAGTTCGGCCGCACTAGCTTCCATTGTGCGACAATATCTGGGCAGCTGGAAACCATGGAACTTTTACTGGAGCTTGGCGCCGATGTAAATGCTCAATGCAACAGTGATGCGTGCGATAGGGGTTGCACTCCGCTGCGCTATGCTGTCCTTTGTGAATGCTCTCTTAAAGTTGTCGAACTACTACTTGTGAAGGGAGCAAAGTTGAATCCTTCGGTTGTTCCCACGGTCACACCCGTGCACGATGCAGCTGCATTGGACCTGCAGGATGCTCTGGAACTTTTACTCGATCACGGGCTAGATGCGAACACTAAGGCTGCCAATGGTAGCACTCCACTCCATTTTGCAGCGTGCAACGACCACACGAAGATAGTCTCGATTTTACTAGCACGCGGTGCAGATATAAATGCAAAGAGCAATGATGGCACCACTCCGATTTATGTTGCAGCAGAGAGTAGATGCGACAATACTTTGAGGCTACTACTTGACAATGGTGCCAACCCAAATTTAGAAACGGACGAGCAACTCACGGCGCTTGATGTTGCATCAAGAGAAGGTTTCGGTGATATTGCAGTTGTCCTTCTTAAGGCGAATGCCAAACTAGGACGGAGACACGGTGCTACGAAACCTCTACGCGAGTTCGGCAAAGGATCTGGGGATCTCGCGCAGCTCTCGTTGGACGACGTTGTAATTTGCGAAGGTCTTTATGCGTCGAGAAAAGCCGGAAAAGCAGACCAAATGCGTTGGATAATGAATGGCTCTGAGATTCAAAGCTTCCTTGCAAAGGAAAAAAGACTGAGGTTAGTCAGATTGCTCCGTTGTCCATGTTTATAGATTGTACTAATTAGCGCTCAGCAATCATAGCAAGGTCCAATCCCGGTCAGACTTGATGCGTTTTATGATGATGACGAATTGATGAGACAATGGACGAGACGATGTGATGGGTACACATTCTGGGATCAAAGATTTCTGGAGCATATCTATATATTCTTTTCTGGGGAAAGCCAACAGCAAGCCCAAAATCGCGCGGAAGATGTCTACCCCAGCTGTAGTCTACCACAATGCCACAATCCCCACTCTCCAATTCTGCATTCCCACGCCATTACTATTCACGTCCACTAAATGGAAAGACATACCCAGAGTCACTTCCCTTTTCAGCCTCTACACTTAGTTGCATCAAACACCCCTATCCCGCCAAAAGAAAGAAATATTGCCATACAAAAAGCCCCCATCGCAATAGCCCAATACGTTTGAGCATTCTAGTCCGTAACCTTAGCATCCTAATAAATGGCCAAACTTCCGGCCTACAGATACTAAACCTCCATCAAACTCCTTCCACCTTCTAAATCTCCCATCCACAACGTCCCAATATCCCTTACATCCTTCGAATACCTTAATCCGTACCAAGCCCATAACCCAAACTACATTGACTCCTGACTATCTTGGCCCAACCGTGGAAGCAAATCCGATATGTAATCCGTAGAAGAGGGCATATTCCATTGCTCATACAGTCACAACATCATCAAATCAATAAAACCCCACCTTTGTGCTATCCCACTGAAACACTACAACAGTGGTAACCCTCCCCAAGACGCAGTAATACCTCCACTTCGATCAAATCACCCACACTCTTCCACCCAAGAACATAGACAGGCTATCCCAAACGCAATCCCAATCACTCCCAACCTGCAACATGTTCGCTGAAATGCCTCTCATCCCGCCCCTCGACACGCTACTAATATTTGGATGCGAGACAATTCAATCTTGAGGTGTGAGCTGTGATATCGACACCTACAGCCTTGTCATTGGAGTTTTGGTGTTATGGATGGGAGAGGATTGTATAGGGGTACGGGGGGTAGACTGATGTTGGTATGGACTGGGGTCTGGCTTGGGATGGGGATAGGAGGTGTGGTGAAGGCAGGTTAGAGGAGGGTGTGGGAGGGGGTTTATTTCTGTGATATGGAAGGTGGGAGAAGAGATGAGTTTTTCGGGGATGCGTATGGTCATGTGAATGATAAGGATATTATAAAGATTTGAGAGTGGATGATGTGTTGCTCTAGTCAAAATTTGAATTAGGTTGTTATTTCTGCGTCCTCCCCTAAGCTGACTCAAATTCCCTTGGCAACCCATCCAAGTTAATGCTCTATCCGACAATGCGAGTACTTGGAGTGTTATATGACAAGTCTCGTCTCCCTCAGGCAGGTAGGGGAACATCTATGCGGGCAGCAGGGTTCATACGGCATAGTCTCTCGTTGGTGCAGTAATGCGATCTGACAACAAAAAGAGAGCTCATTAGGGCGCTGTGAGGTTTAGCAGTGTTGCACAGGTTTCGCAGGCGTTCTATAGGCCCTCAGAGGCTTCAAAGGCACTGTGCCGTTCAAATCTCAAGAGATCGGACATTTGCGCCTACTCATCGGTTCCTTGTATTACCATGCCATCCAATAACTCATGACTGGATGTATTCGGCATCTCAAACCTAGCTGTCGATAATTCTTCTCAGATCTCACAATCGAGGAAAGCATCTTATCTTGAAGAGAAAGGTCAAATCCAAGGTAGCCTTTTAGGGATTTCTAGCCATGCCGTTGTCTCTCTTTCCCCATTTTCGTCTTATGTGAGTACATAATCACGTTCAGTCGCCATGACCAAGCTTCAGCAGCGAAGCCAAGTCAGCGTTACTGCTCCATAGGGTAGACGTTGCCTCACTGCACTCATGTCTCCTAGCGCTCATCATCTTGGTAGTCGGATGGCGCCTGTGGGCAGATAATGGGACTTGAGCATGTGAATTGGTATGAGGAAGCGCCATTGGTTGATCACAGCCAATTCATCAGAGTCCATCTAAGATTAAGATCAAGTTGCGAAAATTGATGTTGTTGGTTGAGCAAAAGAAGGCAAATTTATTACGCGGACTACTCCGCACCAAGGTTTTCAATACCACAGCTCCGGTTATGGGAAGGCCCATATCACAGGAAAGACCACTCGAAGCCAACAATCAAGGCCTATTTCATCGATTAAGCCCAGGCAATTTCGAATCTTGGCCCAGTCCTTGTCTCAGATCGCTTCAGGAGCTTCCCTACCACCTTTGACAGCAGTTTCAGCGCGTATAGACCGTGCTGACTCCCTGAGCCCCGCAATTGAATACCACTGCACAGCTGCGAGATAGAAAGGCTCAGGTCATGTGGTTTGTCTCTCCCTGGGGGTTTTCTGAGCTGGTGGACTCGCTGACACGTGCTATCACCAGCGCCAATATGGTCCCTCGCCTCACGGCCAATGCACTGCTTCGCTCGGACGGAGCGGCGAAAACACAATTGGAAGATTGGCTTGAGAAGCCACAACGACATGAGTGGTTGGCTGTAGGGGATGTTGCATCTCGATATGATGCCAAGACTAGGATGTCTCATGACTGCAGCAGCGATGACCTCAGTCGTGCTGTCTTGGCCGGTGCGACCGGGAGCCTTGTAAATGAGAAGCCCGACATGGATAATCGTTTTAAGAAGCTACAAGGACATGAGTGGTTGGCCGTAGGTGGTGTTGCTTGTCCACTCTGTACGCAGACGAAGACGACCCCTGAGAACCACGGCGAAGACTCGACTTGTCGTGTGCTAGCCGGTGCAGTGGGCAGTACCATGAAGAGGGAGGTTCATCATCTGGAAGATAAGTCAGATAAGCCACCAAAATACGAGCTCTTGACTTTGAGCGAATATGGATCCGGCTCTCCAGCAAAGACGGACGAATTCTTCGCGGACATCGACGAGATTCTCAGTGGGAAGACTGAGTAACAATGTGATGATGGTGCCGTCATAAAGAAGGGTGGTAAGGGAAAAAAGGTTATCGTAATGCATCGAAGGTCCGGTATGATTGACGCCCAGAGGTTGACATGAGGACTGAACCTGGCACAGCGCGGGACAAAGTGCTGCTCGACTGGAATGAATATTTTGTCATGATTTCCTCCGATTAGCTGACTTGAAACATCGATGACTACTCATGATTGTGTGCACGATTTTAATGATGACAAGCAACAATGGAATCTGCTGAACTTAACACGAAGTCGTCCTGCTTCCACTGTGCCTATTAGTTCATTAGGTCCAGATTTTCCGTAATCTCTTTATAAGGAGTATTTGCTGAGACCCATTATTAGATTTGAGCATCCGAGGTGGCTGTGGTGGGATAGGATCGTAGTTTCGTGGTGGAGCTGCGTCTTTTTTCATGAGGCGACGTCGTAGTAACCCCGCGGTGTCTCTGGCAGGGACGGCTTAAAGCGACCCTCAAGAGCCACAGGCAGAGGGTATGATTTAGCCATGTGCAATTACATGAGCACTTCGCACCCCGGATTGATTGTATCTAATGTGCAAAGATCGCTGGAATGACACGAGAAGTTTGTCAGAAGTGGTAGTTTGAAGAGGGAAGCAAATTGACCTCGTTCTTTTTAGCTCACAAAATCCTCGTTCTACGGTGGATATCTCCGGTCTGGGTGTACTTCATGGAAAATTTTTGCTGAGAAAAGCTTAGATCCTTCTCAGACCTGAAGGTCTTCCATAGAAAAATTTTCCATAACTGTGGTTGTTGGCCCGATAGCGATCAGTCAAGGAAAGAGAGCTAGCGTGTGTACAGCAATGCGCGGGCTTTTGCACGGGGCAGCGGCCATGAAAGAGAGCGGCACAGCATTTACATGCAGGAAAATGCGCCCTTCCGCCCCATGCAGGAAAACCGTCCCTGAAGGATCCGAGGCTGCAGTAGTCGCGTCCGTCGGTCCTGAGCTACGACCACTCATACTGCTTCCACGTGATGAGAGCCCCACACACGCCCCTCAGGATTGGCCGAAGTGCTATGAATAATGCGGACGGTGACACCCCACCTATCTGCGGGAAGGTCGTCCCAGCTACCTTATGATCGAGCTTTCCGACTCATTCATGTCTGCTAACCTTTTTGGGCTTAGCCTCAGCGACCTCCCTTGGGCATCCTTCTGAGCATGCCAAGACAATGTCAGCCCCATAGGGCTGTACGGTTGAAAGAACACTACAGAGGTAGACACGAAAAGTCTTGATTTGCGCTAATGAGTTTAGCGTGCCAAAAACCCAGCCCTATAAGCTGACCATAAAAGGGTGCCTAGACAACACCCGCTTGGTGGCCCCTAATAGGGGCCTCCTAGCACCCTAACAAGGGGTTCCTAGCACCTAGTACATGTACTAATTGGGGGCCCTTGGCCTAAACTACCCCCTAGGAGGTCAAAGTCTAGGCCTTATAACACCCTAGAAATATCAACATGCTCTAAGGGGCCATGTCTGGAGCTAGGGTTAGGGCTTTGACAAACACAGTTAGCGCACATCAAGCCACATTCGCGTCGCGCTTGACATCTCGTGAGCCACCTCTGCAAGAGCTCTCCTGTGAAAATCAACACCATACCCATCTTACGATTGTCTCACCAGGTCCACAATTTTTGACGTCTGTTCTTTTGCAACCATGGACCCAAATCAAGACAAGGTCGATACCACCCTCAAGGGTAATGAGTCAAACCCTGCCCAAACCGTTGCTGAAGGGAAAGGCAAGGGCAAGGCTGTCGACATTGCGCCCCAAGACGTGAGCATGGGCGAGGATGACAGCAGCTCAGACGAAGAAACAGGCGCAGAAGATGAGGTAAGTCATAAGTTTCGCCAATGTCTGCATCTCATTGGGCTCAGCAACTAATTTTCTACACCGACAGACAAAAGATGAAGGTACGCCTGATCGCAACCACCTCAGTCCCAAAGACGCATACGGCTAATTGGCGTCACCGTTATAGTAGAAGAAGAGGACGACGACAACATGGAGGAAATTGACACCGACAACATCATCCCAGGCGGCGGTCGCACTCGCGGTAGAACAATTGATTTTGCCGAAGCAGCAAAGAACGCGGGCGACGAGCTGGAAGACGACGAAGATGACGACGATGACGATTTCGAGGAGAAGGATGAAGAGATGCACGACTAGGCGCATCCATTTCAAGACCAACGCTCTTTCCTGGCTCTTACGAGCATGGTACGAATATACGATCTGTGAATAATGGAAGAGACATGCTTACCCTCTACGAGATGACGGCGCACACAACGAAAAAGCAGTCCTATCAAAAGCATTTACAGGCGGCCGTGTTTTTTCTCGAAACGAAGCAGGCATGAGGGAGGGCAATTGTGGGCACGAGCAATAATAGGCCTATGAGCCTTTATCGCAGACATCCATACTTCGCAGCAGATCCTAGCTAGCTTAGCTATGATGAAAAGACCCCAACAATAGCATAGTCTACAACATCAACCTGTGCTCGTGTGCATGCAAACAGCCCGTTTGACCAATGCCAAGCCTTTCCGTTCTGCCTTTGTAAAATTGTAGCTTGCAGACCAACAACCCCCGTCCAACCATTCGCACTCCACTATGTCCAGCTCTCTCCTCTCTGGACCAATCCCCCAACTACTTGAAATTTCCCTCCTACAATGACTCACTAGAACCTGCCTCTCCACGTATCCCTAACCCTCACCTTTCCCCATAGAGGCCACCTTTATCCCCTTAGGCACCCACCCTTATCAATGGCATCAAGGTATCCATCCCCCCCCAACCCCTCTCTCCCATCCCCCATCCATCCCCATCCCCCTTCCCCTCTTCCCCCAAACCAAAAAATGACCATCCACCCCAGCCGCTTCAGCACCTCCACCCTCCACCAACGCGACCCCCGCTCCACCCTCTTCGACGCCTACACCGCCGACAGGAACAGAAAAAATACTAGTAGCAGTGCATCTCCAAGCGGATATGGTTATACAGCATCAGGGGGTGGAATGGCGCAGGTGAATGGCGGGTTTAGAGCCGCGACGCCGAATTCGAGGTAGGTGGGATTTTTTTTGGGGGGGGGGGGGGGGGGTGTGGAGAGGGATGAGGGAGAGGGGATGTTGGTGGGGAGGGTTGTGGGGAGGGGGGTTGGGGAGGGGGATGTGCGGGGGGAGATGGGGGGAAGATGGGAGCAAGGGGGTTTACGGTGTTTGGTGGGGAGTATAAAAGCTGATGTATTGTGTGGTGGGGGTGTGTAGGGGCCAATACAGCGATGCGGTGCTCTCGGAGCTTGAGAACCAGAATGATGAGCAGTTGGAGGGTATGAGTGCGAAGGTTAAGATGCTGAAAGATGTTCGTTTACCCCCCTCTCCCCTCTTCCCCGTGCCGCCAATTATGTCTCCCCTGTGTACATCCTGGTGTTTATTTTTATCCTCTACTATAGGATTGGGGAACTGACTCTCCTAGATTACTGTTGCTATCGGCTCTGAAATACGCTCCTCGTCCTCGCTGGCGGATGGTATGAATGATTCTTTCGATAATACGAGAGTACGCTTACGAGGGACTATGAATCGGATGTTGAGGATGGCGGAGAAAACGGGGGTGGGGTGGAAGGTTTGGGTGGGGTTTTTTGCTGCTGTGTGGTTGATATTCGTTTACGTGTGGCTATTCTGAGATGAAGGGTTGGTGGGAAGAGATGGTATAAAGGGAGTAATTGAGGGAGGTGTATGTGATCAAGGGGCAGATATGGCTATCGTACATGCTCCTGGCCTGATAGGCTGAGGAGAAGATATGGGATTTGCATAGAGCATGGCGTTATGGGAGCTTTGAAAGAAGCATTTGGGCCTGAACATACGGGTATAATGAATCGGCGGCAAGGGCCAGTTGTTGTACAATGGCATTGCGGAAGAGAGATAGAGCTCAACACGCAAAACTCGAGAAGCGGGCCAAAAGCCTGGTATAAAACATGCAACTGTGGGTATCATATCTATCTAATGTTCTGCACGCTCAGTCCCAATAACACACGAAGTCCCAATCCCACACCGTTGCCTTCGCCCTCCATCTAATTCTCCCTTCCTCCCCTACCCCGCCCACTCCTCCTCCGTCCTCGCCCACCCAAACTCTCTCTAACAGGACTACTCCCAAAAACACTACTCCCCAACCCCCCCACCCTCTGCACCACCCCCTGCACCCCCTGTCTAAACGTCCCCACCACCGGGCCTCTCCTCCCCTGCTGCCCAGCCCCCACCCCAACATCTTCCTCATCACTACTACTCACATCCTCCACCTCCGTATCCGTATGCTCATACTCCCCTCCGGGATCTGCCTCAGGGATCATCTCATCCAGATCCACATTTCCCTCCGCAAAATCCGCATCTCCGGCATCAGGATCCTGGTCTGTGGGATCTAAGCCGCCTTCTTCCTCCTCTTCGTCTTCGGTCATGTCGGCATCGCTCCAGGCGGCGGCATCGAGATCGGGAACTGAGTCGTCGAGATCCCGAGTTGGTTCGGCGCTGTCTTCTGGGGCGAGGGTGGCGAGATTCTGCGCTTCGGCGGCTTGTTGCGCTTCGGCGAGAGCGAATTCTCTGTTGGGTGGTTCGTGTTAGAGAATGTGATATTATGGGTGGGGGATGGGCGGTTGTGGGGATGAAGAGAGCATACCGAGCTCGGGCGCTCTCTACCTCCTCTCTCTCTGCTTTCTCATCGTCCATGCCTTGTAGTGTCTTGGCTACACCTGGTGGGCGGAGCCATCCTGCTCCGAAGCGTCGGATGTTCTGTTTTCGTTGGGCGATCAGGTTTTCGTCGGCGCGGAGGATTGAGAGGAGGGTTCGTTGGGGGTTTTGTAATGTGTTATTTACATTGCGGTGCTGGTGGGTTGGGGAGTGTGGGTTCAGAGGGGTATCGCTAGTAGAGGGGGAGCGTGGTCGAGGGTGAGTTGAGAGGGAAGGGTACCAGAGGGTGTGGGGCTGAAGGGCATTAGTAGCTGTCATTTTGCAGGGCAATGGGAATAGAGTCATACGTCATGTGGGAATAGCGGGGGAAGGGAGGAGAACATGGGTTCGGCGTTTTGATTAATTGGGCATACAGTTAAAAATGTAATATATGACTTTGTGGAGAGATAAACATATGTATTTATGTTTTGCGCTAATACGCGTATGAAATGTTACATTACGTATTTCGCTTACAGGCATTTGCTGAATCGTCGCTTGACAGCACTTCCACGGAAACATCCTAGCCACCTATTCAAACGTCTTGGTATGCTTTTGTATATTGGAAGATCATGGACGATTTTGGCACCAGCGAGACTGTCTACATGAAAGCATGGGCAATGAGATAGGCACTTGGGAGAATCTCTCAAGTGGTTTGCTTGTTATTGATGCCTGATCCACTCGCTTTTACGCCATTTGTCCCTAAATACAACAAAGAATCTATCAGGGAAATACAGGTCCTTGTCGACTCTGATTAGCAGCATCAAGGACCCGACTCAAGCCCACGAGTCCGTAAAGGAAGAGCCTAATGAAAATATGCCAAATGCCGAGCCGGGGATCGCAATGATCTAAAACCCGGCATTAAGTAATGAAGGGCTGGAGCAATGGCCAAGCCTCCGCAATTAATAGATGTATGCAGGGAATGTATAAGCACTCAAGTATGCTTCGATAGGTTGAGTGTCCTCAGTGGCTCCGAGGATGTAGTCGTGGACATTTCTCCTGAAAGCATGTTCAGCGACACTTTCTGTCCCGTCAAAGGCAAAGTAATCATCTTCTTCACGGAAGAATCCATGAAAGGCCACCGCATCCAATTTCAGCACACTTCGCATCATTCGAAATACTGACATCCATTTTCCATCGACCAAACACAGTTCGCGAAGTACGACGCTTCTGAGGGTGCTAGAGTGCCTGTCCAGAAACCTTTCAAAGACATTCTCGCTTGTTTGAATATTCTCGATAGTAACTTCCACAAGCAATGTCCAATGAAAGCTACCGACGAAATACTCCAGACAGGAAAAGTCTTCCGAAAATCGCGAGTAAAACTCTGTGAAGACACCAAGGCTCAGTCGGTCCAGATACGGCGCGGCTGACAAAAACCTGAGCACCCGTCCTGTAAAGAGACATTCGATGAATCCGTCGATGTCGTCCATACCAGATATCGCCAAATCCAGACTTTTCAAGTGGGTCAAGCTTCCGCTATAGGGTGCATGATCTCCAGGGCTGTCAGAAAAATATGACCAGCTTAGGAGACTGCATGTAAAGGTCTCTAGCCGCAGGCCGGCTCGATGCGCACCGTTGAGTATTGCATGTACCTCGGCTTGGCCAGTAGGATAGTAGTTTCTGTCTGTCGCCCTTTCCACGCAAACCCGAGACCCATAGGCTGCCAACAGCTTTCTCGTACTAAGGCCAACCTCCGAGCAAGGTTGAGCGTGCGTATCAATAACGATATTGTTTAGCGATGGAAGGTTTGCCAAAGCCTGTGTGATGCGTTGGAGATAGACACCGGCCCTTAGAAGCTGGGACTGCTCGTGGCGGCATCCTTAGTACCTCGCAAAAGCTCCACTTAATTGATTAACGGTGTACCGATGACTGTTATTCCTCTCTCCCCAAGTCTTACGATCCAAATCTTCCAGGTAGATGGCATCGAATACCATGGAACTGACATGTTTCCTAATTTTAGGATGTCGAGCAATGACCTCAAGTCTGTTGAAGCTATCTTCACTGAGGGTGACAAAGATCACTGGGACGATGTACTCGACTCCGATATTTGCGATCCTTTTGTTCAGTAGTCGGAAGTTGGCCGCTTCGGTCGGCGTTAGGTAAGTGAAGATCTTGTGCAATAGCTCGTTTGGCACACAAGGTAACGAAGGTTCAGGATGCTTTTGACCTGACGAGGAGGTAGCATTCGACGTCATCATAGTGGCCAACAGCTAGGGGGAAAGGTGGCACGCTGTTGTCGATGAGTGACTGCTTTCAGTGGCACCAGAGCGTTGTTGAATCGCTAATGGTGAATATTTGACGTGCTGAGTCGGATGAGATGTCCAAGATTTTGATGAAAGATGCTTCCAAACATGGAAGGGGGAGTAAATAAGTGGGAAAATGGTTTTCGTACTTCGCTCGTTGTGAATAATCGTGAAGCCGCGCTAAGTGAAAGTGAATTTCACTCTACGTGACACAACCTTTGGGCGATAGTCCCGACAGCCTAAAAGACTAAGATTACTTGCGTCTATACGATAAGTGTTTAACGTCAGCAGAGTCCACTCAAAACGCGTCACAAGTTCTTTACGTGACAAGGAGGAATTTGAAAAGGTGATCCAGAGGGTAAGGAACTGAAATCCCCCTCACGTCATGGGCGATGGCTATTTGCTAAAGAAGACACAACGCGTGTGTCATTCACTTTAATCTTTAATCGACATATCTAGGCCTGTTTAGACTACTAGAGACCGGGATATATTTCAACGCTTTCAATAGACTTCCAGCTCAATCAAGGGTAGAATAACAGCTCAGGCTCTGCTTCCAATGTCTAGGTACGTTGATAGCTCACCGAATCGTGAGCACCAACTCGGAAGTGTGTAAGCGTATCAAGGAGATAGCGCAGCATATGCACGCACCGCCATTGTTCTTCGAACGTGAATGACATTGTATTTTGGTCGTATATCGTGCAAACCAGCGACAGGGTCTGATTTATCATCTGAGGCTATCCTAGAACTGATAATTCCGTTCTAGGCCAGACATTAATCCTGACCATTTACAGGTTGACTCAGTTGACCTATAATTGAGCTGACCATCCAGATAGACCGTTCATTTATTTATCAACTCATTAGAATATACAGCAAGCCATTCATAGCAAACTGCCATAACCCTGGAAGCCTAGAAAATGCCACCTAAAACCTTGGTCATATATTACAGTGTATACGAGTGGAAATGGTTAGTTGGGCAAGTTATGTAGAAGTCCCCTAGGGATGCCCAAATTATGGATCTACAAGATTGGGCTCCGGGGGTCAATCTTGTCTCTTAGGGGATCAGCTTTAAGGTTCCTTTAGGGTCTTTCGGCTCCCCATGGGCATCAGCCCTGTAAGGCTGTCCGGTTCATCTAGTGAACCTTTCTATGGCGGCGTGCTAATTTTAAAAGTACTGACCTCTTTATTGACAAACACATCAGCTATGTCAACATACGAGGGATTTGACAATACCAGACCCATTGCCTTTCAACAAGTACGCCTGTCTTCTCTTCAAGTGAGGAAGATTCCTTAATCCACGACACTGCCTTCAGTGGCGATCACCCCTTGTCTAATTTCAAAATCCAGCGCTGCAAACAATGGCCTTCAACCCAAATAGATGCGCTTCCCCAATCACCAAACTCGCCAACGAGTGTGTCCACATGATCTATGCATACCTCACCCCAGGTGAAGCCGCAAATCTACGTTTCTTATCCAAGAACATGGCCGTTATTGGTCTCCATTACTTGGTACCTACTGTCTATCTTGATTTGGACGAACACAGCTTTAACAAGCTGTGGGATATCGCAGATCATCCCGTAGCTAGTAAGCATGTCTATGAACTGGTTTACGAGGTTGATCGCCTCCAAAAAATCACTCGGGATGACTGGTCGAAGCGTATCGAATTTGCTGAGTACAGGGCATTACGAAATCGAGTCCCACCCAAACATCCTGGAGCGAATGCCAGTGCAGCCACTTTGCAGGCCTACGACCGAGAGCTCCAGAGCTATTCCACGCAGCGAGTCCATCAATTTACCAAAGAACAGCTTCGTGAGGAATGGCACCAATTTAAAGACGCGTGCATCAAGCAATCGGCCATATGTAATTCCCCATCTCTCTCGGCAAAGCTCAGAGGCGCCCTAGTAAGGTTCCCAAATCTCAGATCTGTACGCATGTCATCGAAAAGTACAATGACCCGTTGGATGGAAGGCTTCACACAGAGACTCGGTAGGTCGTGGGACCAAGATGCTGTCAAGAAAGAATGGCTGAGGCGCGATTGTAAGGTTGGACTGGGTTCTACTCAGAGTGTACTGCGTGCGATTAGAAGTCATAATCTACCAATCACCAGACTCTGCCTGGACAGCCTAAATTGGCAATTCCTCGCTCAGAAAACGAGGGACTTCGAAATCACCAAAGAAAGCTTCCGTCACCTCAGACATCTATCCATGGGATTCATCACACATAAATCCAGCCTCGAAATCTACACTAATGAGGCTACCGCTTTCATAATCAAGCAAAAGGGGCGACTTCAAGAATTACTCAGTGCGGCACCGGATTTACAAACTTTGCGAATGTCCTTCTGTCTAGATGTCCCTAGACCTATATTGCCGTTCGGACACGCCAATGACATGCTCCATTGGAAGTCATTGCAAGCGATTGAGCTTCGCAGATTCGACACGACCGAAAACGAATTGCTTGAATTTTTCAGCCGACATGCTGATTCCCTGCGCAGCGTTACTTTAGCTGACATAGACTTGGTGGATGGCACGTGGTTAACAACATGGCATCGCATGCGTCAGATATTGCAACTTAAGCATGCGCACGCGCATGGCGAACTCGATGACTGGAAAGAGAACGGTGTTGATATGGGACGTTGGAGAATGAATCACACGGTCGAAATGTGGGATGAAGAGCGCGAGTTCTGTGACCTTTCTCCTTGCCTTGGAGATCTCGTTAGACAATATCTCCAAGAGCATGATAAGGAAGACATGACATTGCAAGCGTATCTGGCAAGTCTTCGCTTGGAGCGTTTGGGAGTACCTTGGCGACCAGAAATGATACTCTTTCAGACTTAGAGGGGCTTAGAAGCACGTGGAAGTTGTTCAATATCTTCTCTCAATGCTTCCTGAGCTCTGTCAAAAGTCAACTCTGAAAGAGACTCATGATTAGTCGACTTATCAACAGCCATACGATCTCAATCCCGATTTATGCATACATGAGATCTGCTCTACTGACTGAGCAGCACGCTTCAATCGTCACAATGAGATCGACTCCAAAAACAAATATTGCACATTCCATCCATAACCTTCCCTCAATACCTTTACATCCCTTACTACATCCCGTCCTCGACGTCCACAAGCTAGCAAGGAGCTACCGCTACAGAGGCAAAGTCCAATGCATTCACTTTTCCTACGTCTTTCAGATCTATATCACTATCTCTACTCCGTCGAAAGCATTCCAAGATATTTATGCAAAAGTCATCTGACAGTCAACAAAATCATGTGTGGTCAGCAACATCTCACATAGATGGAGTTTCGCCAGCATTCGTATCCCACCCAGCAGGAGAAGGGTCAGGATAAAGTCAGCGTATTTGGCTTCTGAGCGGAAAGCAGAGATATGGTATTGGAATTCCCATATGGGATCGGATTTTCATTACTGGGTTAGTGTAGGATATCAGGCTTTTACACAATGAATGTTGTGGTGGACGTATGTCTAGATTTGACTAGGATGTTCAAGAATGTAAACGCTGAACGGCGATTTTGTTACAGCGCTGGCCTGTCGGAGCCTTGAAAGGATTAGATCGTTTGCTAGGTGACATGGGGAGGAATCGGAGGAGTGTGGGGGAGGAGAAGGAGTTATTCATCCTGTGAGTCACTATGAGTACCAGCAAATAGTTACGTATGGTTATTTGCTAGTGGTAAAGCCTTGTTTAGGTGGTTTCCTCTCTGATCATATAGTACATATTATTCCATGCTCATCTCTTTATGCTGAAGACCCAATGAATTGAATTTCCGGCTTGATGACCTCATGTGCCTCAACCCGTCCTCAATTAGCTTCTGGCCCATGGTCTCCGGTATCAGTGCCTCTCACTAGCTAGTTCCTGTACCATCATTTTCAGCTCCCTGTTTGCCGCCTTGTGCTTCCTTGCATTCCGGTGTACTGTCCTTAGGAGAGAGCTTTTGCAAGATCTTATACGTGTCATCCCCAAAGAATTCGGCGTTTTTGATGCTTGAGATTCCGCTGCTCCATACATCAATGAGTTCTCGAGCTTCCGGAGTGTTTCCTAACACCTCTTTCAGGAAGGTGGGTACGTCAGCAACCATGTATTGTGAGGGCCCAGAGTCTGCGACACGAGTGATAAGCGCGTAACTTGCCGCTTTGCGCGGACAGAATTTGGAATCTTGATGTTTAGGGGCTGCTGGATCAACTTCTGGAGTTTGCGCAAAGCTGCTTGACTCAGTCTCTCCATCCTGGTTCGACAATTCCTTAGCAGAATCGACGGTTACAGGAGCACTGGAGATTGCAGAGACTCCTTGGTCGTCGGACAAATCTATGAAGACGGACTCATCACTGGCATCGTAAGCTTCGCTAACCAAGAACAGTGCCCATTCGCCGACGTTCAAGGAGAAATGGCAAAATTCTTTGACAGGAGCCCGCTCAAACTTTCCTTCCAGGTAGAGACTCGGGTTCAAAAGACTAATACCATGCCCAGTGCCGTTGGTATATGGCAGTGATGAGGCCAGGGAGCACGCCATACCCCAAGATAGATCAGTGGAAAGTGACAAGAAGGCAGAGCCAGCCCACTGCAGCAGACGTAGAACACCGGGAACAAGCTTGCAGGGTGCGACAGGCACACACAAATCATAGGCTTGGTACGTATTGAGCCATTGACCTGTGCTAGGTTTGAACCTCAAATTCTCCCAATCGATTCGGCCGTTGGGCAGATAATTACGTCGATCTTTGCACTGATAGCTTTCAAGCCCGGTCCAGACTATGTGTGAAACAACGCCAATGGCAGGGAATGCAGTGTTAGGCATCCTCTCCTGTGGATTGCGACCTTTGAAAAATGAGTAGTCTCTCAATGCCCACCGCAGAAGATCCGAGTGGTGAACTTCACAATTTACTAGATATTGACCCAGGTTCTCAAGAGGAATCTGAGGCATTTCCAGAAGACACAAAACTCGAAGATGGGTACCAGTGCCTATCATAGAGCGCAGATCTTCCAGGCTGATATCTGGTCTGTGGGATAAATTTAGGACGCTCATCTTGCCGTTCTCGTATAGCTTCGCAACAACGATAGCAAGGTCTTTCGCAGGGATATTGCTCAGAGGACTCAGGTCAACCTCGGATTCGTTCTGTAGCGCTTGATAAAGCAGATCGAGATGATGTGAAGACCACTTGATCGTCGTTGCCGCATCGTAAAGTTTATCTTTTAGCCTTGGCAAGAAGTCGGTCAAAAGTTCAGCTTCAGCTACCAAGCTTGAGTTTTCCTTGGGCGAGTCTAACAGATTTTGAAGCACCGTATCCATCGTTTGACCCCGAAGTGTAACGACACTGGCACTAGGGGCAATCTCAAGCTTATCTAGCTTTAGATCCGGCTCTTCTCCTCCCCCCTCCTGGACATCAGTCTTCGCTTCTTTCCAACCTTCACCAGGCCATGCGTCTTCAAGTACAGAAGCCGGAATCAAGTCTCAGTCTTGAAAAGACTTTACAAGAGGTAGGAGACGTTCGGAATGTTCCGGATCGGTCAAATCATAGTAAGCTTCGAGGTATGTTCGCGCAGAGAGCGGCGTCATAAGAGGCGCTTCGCGAATGCTCTCCATGCCCTGGAAGTTCACAAAACAGTAGGAAGGGCGCGATAGATTGGTGATATCGAAGATAGTAATACCTAGAAGAGTCAGTACCTGATTGGTAATGTTAAAGCTTGTAATGACTGGAAGCACGATGTGTAATTGAAAAGACGTGACTAAATTGATAGTGAATAACTACTCTACCATCCGATATGTCTGAGATCTAATAGGAATCATACTGACCCTCGTTGTTGTCACCTCCGTTGTAGGGCATGTAGAAGGGTTCGATGAGAGTCGAGTGGAAATAACCATCTGGATCATAGGAAGCTCCAATGACTGAGCAGGTGGCAATGAATGGGAAAGGCACATGGTTATTTTTTTTGTAATATTCTCTGCTGCCCGACCAAACCCAAAAGCTGTCATCGTGGCGTTGAGCTGCAACAAGCTCTTGCTTTATCGGCAAACGATTTGTGGGGTCCTGTCCAGGGTAATTTAGTCAAAAATCCCTACTTGGTAATGACAGGGAGTTTTTGTGATATATCCTGTCGCAGTGCGAGGCCGTCTCGTGGGGGCAACCTACCTGGAATATTTTGAGCGTGCCCAAGCAGCGTTTCAACGCAGTGTGTCCGTAGAGCCATTGATGATGTATGGCACAAAGTGTTCGATAGCGGTTTTTGACCTTCGCAATCACAAAGAGTTGATGGCGCTGACCCATAGTCTGTGATGGTATTTCTCAACAGAGTCTTAACACAGGTATGTGCAAGAGAAGCTATGGAAGAGTTGAAATGTGAGATGCAATTACAAAGAAATGAGGAAGCGGTGTGAGACAAGCTTTATCATTTAGAAGGGTCTGCATGAAACCGAGGCCGTGTGATGCAACAGTGAAGGAGATTAGACTAGAGTGAATAGAGTCGTTGTCTTTCATTGGAACTTCACGGGCCATAATTCTGCCGAGAAGAGCGCGTGAAGGTGTTTTGAGATATATGAGGTTTGTAATGACAGAAGCGCATGGCAGCCAAAGAAGAACGTCTGTTCCTTCTCATATGGAGGCACAGTACAAGCAAGCCCTTGTTTTGCGAGCGAGACGGTGGTGGATTTGCTAAGCAGCAGCTCACTGGAATCAACACATTAGACTATAGTTACTTCGGTCTCAAGCATGGCGGCGTTTCAGTGGAATGTCTACGATCTTTGAATAGAGAGTAAAGTGGCGTTCCATAGGTGGGATGTAGATCGGCAAGGGGTGCATGTGGGATATGGGTCGGCGAGGGGGTATTTGGCAATTTCGGGTGTAGTATGTTCATGCACGTGTATGAAAGAATCCGCGAAGACAAATCATCAAATATAGCCAATGCTCAACTTTCCAGCGAACAAACTATCCGTTCTCCAACTCAGATCCTATTGGGAGGAATGGGTCCTGGCGAATCAGCGCCGCTTCAGAGTAGATCCAACCAGAGCCAGAACCAAAACCGCCCTTCTTTGGTCGATGTAGGACTTGCTATGCAGTGGCCGAAGCTTCTGATGAAACATGAAGATTTTGAAAGATATGTGCGCAGATAGAGAAGTCAAAAGCGAACAGAGACCTTGGATCCCGTGTAGTCCGGTGCAGTACATTAGATGATTCGGGAGGAAGATCTTCAGAACGACCTACATAGACGGTCGTTCAGCACAGGGTAGGACTTAGTTGAAGATGAACGGCAGCCATCTTAGAGATCTAATAAATTACCACTAATACAGGTAGCTCGGTGGTTGATTACAGACGCTAAATATGACGCGTGGGAAGACCGCGTAAAACTAATTCGCGTCTAGAGACGCGTCTTTCAAAGGATCAAGTTACACCTAGCAGACCGTGAGTATCGAGATCGAGGCTGACTCTGCACCTCATTATACAATGGTGACGGTTACCCAGCAGCGAATACGCGGACGTCCAGCTCGTAGGTGCCTTCAATGCTACGCAAACCCAGCTGCTAAAATGCTGCACAGATCCATCCGGCCCGACCTTCCTCACCTACACCCCCAATGGCAAACAGCTCGTCACTGCTGGATCTAATAATGTTGTTAGAGTCTATGAGACAGGCTCAGACGGGGAACCGACCAATTTAGACGATTGCCAGGAGAACAACACTGCAATTGCTGCTACAGTAAGCTTCGGCGCAAAGGGTGGTCTCAAACAGAGGACTTATTCTAGAATAGAATGACTTCTTCCTTACGGGCTCTGAGGATGGTACAGTCTGCATGTACTCACTCGACACATTTACTTACGAGAAGATGCTCACACGTTGCACTTTGCCAATTCGCGACATCGCCCTCTCTCCAGATGGTCAATGGGCTGCTGTTGCCAGCGAGTGGGTTCTAATGGTCCCGAGAAATGTGGCGTAGTACTAACCATGCGCAGTGAGCTGGAAGTCAAGATTGTGAATATCACAGATACTTACAGGGTTCTATATCTGCGGGACCTTCCAAAACCTGTAAAACATCTTTCCTACGATCCCAGTGGCACCTACATTGCAGCCTCCTGCACAGACGGTATCGTCTATATCTACAGCCTTAGTACTGAGCAGCCAGACTTAATTAGGAAAGTGGACGGCTTGATTCGCAGTCTCGAGACAGACTCCATATCAAGTTCGCGGGCAGCCTGGCATCCTGACGGGCGGGCATTTGCAGCGCCTACAGCAACGAGGGATATTCAAGTCTTATCTAGTGGGGATGGAGAGCGTCAGAGGGCATTTGCAGGTGGACATATGGGAGATATTACGGCACTTGCATGGTCACCGAATGGGGCGATGCTTCTGACTGCTTCATCTGACAGAAAGCTCGTCTTATGGGACACGAAGACGCAGAAAATCCTAGCAAGGTAATCCAGTACAGCTCTATTCGGAGTGATCTTTGCACTAACGCACAGACAGATACGAATATCCAAATGTTATCAACATAGCGTGGCACCCCTATGAGAATATTGTCTCATTTGTAACGTCAGACGGCGAATTATTCATCTATACGAAATTTCTGCAGCCCGAAGCTGTCCCTTTGTTCGAAAAGACCTTACAACCAGCTCCGTTCATCAAAGACCCTCTAGCAGAGACTTCCGGCAATGCACGCAAGCCATTGACCAATGGAGTCAAAGATAACGCGGATTTTCGGGGCAGACGGAGGGGGACTCCGGATTCTCTTGACGACATCCTTGGTCCTGCACTAGGTGACGATGAGGACGACTTTGTTAGCGATGACGACGGTGCTGGCTATCTAGATGGAGTGAATGGACATGGAAAACGAGGTAATGCTCATTTGGATGCCATTGACGGCTTTGATGGCAAGAGAAGAGCAACGTATCAAGCCTTCCAACCAACGATACATCACTCATTCCAACCCGGAAGTACTCCCTGGCGAGGCAATCGGAAATATTTATGTGGGTACAAGTCGATGTCGGAGGATACCGGACTGATCATTGTTGCGCAGGTTTGAATTTGACAGGATTTGTATGGACTGTTGATCAAGACACACATCACACCGTGACTGTCGAATTCTATGATCGAGAATTTCATCGTGACTTTCACTTCACAGATCCATATCTTTATGATAAAGCTTGCTTGAGTATGCTTTCTTCCTGTAACCTGACTTATCGGATGCTGACTTCTTCTAGACGAAAATGGCACCTTGTTCTCTTGCCCTCCGGCGAACGGTAACCCAGCAATGGTGTTCTATCGACCGCACGAGACTTGGACGACAAGGGCAGATTGGCGTACTCAACTTCCGGCTGGCGAAGACGTGACCGGTAAGTCAAACAAAAAAGGACAAAGACTAGGACTAATAGCCACTAGCGATATCACTAAGCGATTCGTACGTCGTAGTAACGACTTCTGCTGACTACGTCCGTGTCTTCACCCTGTATGGTACACCCTTCAAGGTCTACCGTCAGAAGTCTTCGCCCACCGTAACATGCGCTTCATGGAAAGATTATGTGCTAACAATGGGGAATGGACCCGTTGGCGGCGATGGATCCACGAAGTTGCTATACACGATCGAGAACATTAAGAGAGACGAAATATGCCAAAACGAAGACATTGTTGCATTAACGGAAGGCGCAAAAGTAAAATCTGTTTTCTTCTCCGACAGTGGTGATCCATGCATATACGACTCTACAGGCATCCTATTGATTCTTCAGCACTGGCGGTCGCCCGGTCAAGCTAGATGGGTCCCTGTATTGGTCACTAAGCACTTAGACCGTTTAGCCAGTGGCAAGAAAGAAGAATCATATTGGCCTGTGGCTGTTGCCCATGAGAAGTTCCATTGCATCATCTTGAAAGGCGGAGATCAATATCCTTACTTTCCAAAACCGTTACTTAGCGAATTCGACTTCAAGATACCATGTCACACATTCGCGCCACCAGAAGATACCGAAAATTCAACCACACCCGAAGGTCCCAAGCTCGAGGAATCATTCGTACGGAGCTCACTCCTGCTGTCGCTACTTGAAGACCTCGTATCCTCTACCAACGCCACGCATAGTCAACGGACCGAGCTGAGCAGGCGGGAGATCGGAGTCGACAAAGCGCTGTTGCAGTTGCTGAATGTCGAGTGTAGGGAGGGCGAAGAAAGAGGTATGAAAGCGCTCGAGATCGTAGAATTAATGCGAGATCGAAGTGGAAAGATGGTGGAGGCCGCAGGCAAGGTGGCAGGACGGTATGGACGGATGGTGTTGCAGGAGAAAATCGCTGAGTTGGCTGAGAAGAGGCTGATGGGTATAGAAGACGAGGGATAGGATGCGTAATGTTTTGGATAAAACAACACGGGCCAATAACCTCCTTTACGTATACGATGGCCAATTCGTCCATCTGAAGACCTTGCTCCCCACCTCTAGCCCTCTAAGCCTCCATTGCGCGTAATGCACTACTCCTGCCTTTACTGCATACAAATACCCCCCTATACGCTCTTTAAACACACCCTACCTCCCCTCCCACTCCCCCTCCTGCCTCTGCAAAGCTTCCCAGTCTCCATCGAATGCCCCCTGCACCTTCCTCCGCCTCCTCTCCCAAACATCCTCACTACTTCCCCTCCCCTCCCCTCCATACTTCTCCCTCTCCCTCCTCACCCCTCTCTCCAGCACCTTTTTCGCCCTCTCCTCATCACTCATGAAGCCCCGATTGGTACGCATGCACCACCAGAAATCACTCCACTCCTGGCTACATTGACGAAGCTGCCCGTACCGGTAGAGGGAGGTGAATTGCCCCCGAGGGATGCGCAGTAGAATGCTGAGTCGAATGCGGCACGGCAGGAGACGGTTGTGGCGTGGACGTCGATGGGGGTTATAAGGGTAGCATTGGGGGTTTGTTGGTGGAGGGTGGGTGAGGAAGAGTTTTTAGGGGACGTTTGGGGGGAGCGAGATTCTTCGAGGGAGGTGAGGAAGGCGCGGAGTTCAGCATCGGCGGCTTCTTCACGGGTGAGGGTGGGAGTAGGTTCGGAAGAGGGGGCGTCCTGGGAGGAGAACGGGGAGGTGGTTTCTTTAGGGGCGTTATCCTTGGATGAGAATTGGGGCGAATCGGATGGGTCAGATTGGCTGGAATCTCGGATTGAAGTCGAGGAGGTTGAAGAATCGTTTGGTGTATTCCATAGCCATCCCATTGCTGTGTGACCTATGAAATGAATCGTGGTCAAGACCGAAGTAGATGCTTTCAACGAGCAAGCTTCAACGCCGGGTAGGGAGCGTAAAAGTTGCTGATCGGAATTTTGCACGTCATTCTTCCAACTTCTGGCGCAAAAACACGACGCGTCTTTTGAGCTACACATACGGGGATCTTGCACATGTTGGGTATGATAAAGAAAGGACTATGTTATGGGTGCGATTCTCAATAAGATTTGAAGGAGCCATGAGCTGGTCCAGCACATAAAAATGCTAGGATTCCCTAAGGCTTTCAGCCGGCCGTTGGGGCAAGGCTGCAATTTTGGTAGCAGGAACCGAGCTCTATGGACATCTACAAGGTACCGTCCTCTGCGGACGCATCCTTGGCCGATCGATTCTTGTTGCAGACGCTATAAGACCACGGAGGCTGGCGATAACAAGTCTGGCCATATCGAGGCTGGACAGAATGAGGGCATCTTCTTTCTTGACAGTTTGTACCCCACAGGTTCCCCCTTATCATGTAACGCTGTATACTGATCCATAGCTCAGATGTCTTCCCTCTCAGGATGAATTTTACCATGTGGCTTCCATTCATCGACGCCGAGAACTTCGTACCACGGATGATGAAGCGCCTCAAGACACCGAATCACGCTGCTGCCGATCCTGAGAATATCGCGGAACGAGCCTTGCCCAGATCATTGCCTATCCATGTCACAGAAATCCTGCCACGAGTGGGGGAAGGTGGTGCGTTCGTGAAGGTCTCTCACAATCCAGAGCAACCATTGCCAGACTTGGAACAAACGATTAAGAAATACTTGAAAGAAAATCCTATAAAGCCGTGGTTCAATCCATTCCAGCGGGTGCGGACATCGCTTGTTCGGGGCCGGCCATGGGTGGAAGATCTACATCGAGTGCCCAGTGCAAGGCTCAAGGTTGAATTTGTACCGTGCTCACCAGGGCAATCGGCGGAAGAGCTGTCACAAGAGACTCTGTACTCGCTATTTCGCCGATATGGTAAGCTAGCAGATATTCAAGCGCAGCCTACGGACTCTAAAGAACTTCCAAAATATGCTGTTCTCCAATTTAGCAAAGTCAGGCATGCGATCATGGCCAAGAATTGCATGCATGGGTTCGTGTTGCCGGCCAGCGAGGGTGGAGGTAATACTGGAACTAAGTTGAAGTTGGTTTATATGCAGAAACGAAAGCCACACTGGATCTGGGACTGGCTTTCGAGTCATCCAAGGGTCACGCTCCCTCTGCTACTTGCACTCTTTGGAACAGTCACCGTGGCAGTTTTCGATCCGTAAGTCCTACCATTGAGTTGTTCCACCACATCATGTATAACATTCATGCAGTATCCGAACCTTCTTCGTCAAAGCTCACGTTACGCGCACGTTTCATATTTCGGACAACCCTGTATACAAATGGATAAGGTCTCAAGCCTCTCGTGCGACAGATGCGCTCAAAATTGGGCGGTACAAACCTGAGGATGCCGGGCTTAGTGCAATTTGGGATGATCGTAAAGACGACATTGGGCAGATCCAGACATGGCTAATGGAGAGTGCTGATACGTTCATTGTCATCCAAGGACCTCGAGGCTCCGGAAAGAAAGAGCTAGTTCTTGACCAGGCGTTGAAGGGCCGCAAAAACACTCTCGTCATTGACTGCAAACCGATACAAGAAGCCAAGGGTGACAGCCGTACTATTTGTGCAGCAGCTGACGAGGTCGGCTACAGACCAGTATTTTCGTGGATGAACAGCATTAGCAGCTTGATCGATCTAGCAGCTCAAGGCACCATTGGCACGAAGACCGGCTTCTCTGAGACCCTGGACGCGCAACTAGCAAAGATATGGCAGAACACAGCTACTGCCCTCAGGCAGATAGCGTTAGCAGAACGCAAAAAAGACGACAAAGACGTTGACCTCGGCGATGACGAATACCTTGAAGCTCATCCCGAACGGCGACCTGTGGTGGTAATCGACAACTTTCTACACAAAAGCCAAGAAAACAGCGTGGTTTACGACAAAATCTCAGAATGGGCCGCTGGCCTCACATCCGCCAATGTCGCCCACGTCATCTTCCTAACAAACGACGTTTCCTTCTCCAAATCCCTCAGCAAAGCCCTCCCTGATCGCGTCTTCCGCCAAATCGCCCTCGGGGACTGCTCCCCGAAGTAGCTAAACGCTTCGTCATCAACCACCTCGACGCTGACGCCGACGATGGCGGTGGCCCAGAAAAGAAACCCAAGCCATCAGAGATGCGTGAAGATCTAGCAGAGCTAGACGGCTGCATCTCCACCCTCGGCGGCCGCCTCACAGATCTCGAATTCCTAGCCCGCCGTATAAAGACTGGTGAAACGCCCAAAAAGGCCGTCCAGGAAATAAAGGAACAGGCCGCCTCCGAGATCCTAAAAATGTATATCCTCGACAGCAGCCCCCGAAATTGGACGCCCGAGCAAGCATGGCTACTCGTGAAACAACTCGCAGACTCGGAATCTTTAAGATACAACGAACTCCTCCTCTCCGACATCTTCAAATCAGATGGCGAAGGCGTGCTGCAATCTCTCGAGCAGGCGGAAATGATCACCATCGTCTCCTCGAATGGGCGGCCGACGAGCATCAAACCCGGCAAGCCTGTCTATTCTGCCGCATTCAAACAACTAACTGAAGATCACGTGCTAAAAGCTCGCTTAGACCTAGCTATACTGAGCCAACTCATCAAGGTAGAAACGCAGGGCATTGATAAATATGAAGCCGAGTTGAACTTGTTAGCCAATCTGCCAGGCTCGCCGAAGGAGACTAGAGGGAGGGCGAAATGGTTGTTAGGGAAATTGTGGACGAGTCAGAATAAGGTCGAGGGGTATGAGAGCGAGAGTGCTGGGTTGAAGAAGATTTTGATGCAGGAGTATTAGCATTCAAGGGGTATATCGTGGGCTTGTTGTATATAGAGGGTGAGAGTATCGATTGATGACTGGATATACGGGCTGGGCGGAAGCTGGTATGGGGTTGTATATATCGATGGGATGAAAGCACCGAGGAATGGGGAGGGAAGATGATTGATACCACTCTGCACGTCTTGTAAGTGATATGGCTTGGATCTGTATGAGTATGTATATACGCGATATGTGATTATAACCGCACGGAACTTTCGGAAATTCTCACTATTCGATACTCATAGTCAGTTTCTACTGCTAAAACAACTCATCTGGCCATAGTAGAGGTCTTTAAATCTCGCCACTGGATCCATCACCAGTATCCCAATTTCAGAAGAACGCCAACATCAATAATAAGCTTTCGTAGCATCAGTGCAAATATCGCATGAAACACCCATCAGCAGAAATAATCGCGAGCGTTTCCAACCAAACCCCAAAATCTAGGATTCGAATTCTCAGCTCGCGCCGTATTGTGAAACATCCAACATTCTCTCCGGGGAGGTGATTCACAACCGACTAACTCTCAGCTTCCTTCGTATTGTGAAACATCCAACATCTATCCCAATTCAATTGGAGGGTAAATTCAATGGTATACACGTCTCCACAATTTTGCTGGTTGGAGGATATGGTGATCGACAACACCCTCTTACGTTTGCCATGAGCTTGGCTCAATGTCCTTGGAACCATATGCTTTCTATTTGTCACGCGGCTGAGATTTGTTATGCGAGGTATCGGTCTTTACTCGCTTCGATACGGGTCATGGGATTCTCGGTCACCGCTCTAATGTTGAGCATTGCGCCGGTAACATAGCTGCGGTGTGTCTGCGGAATGATGCAAGTAACCGTGGTCTTACCGGTATTGCGAGGAGTTAGTAATAATTTGCGGCCGTTATTGTGTAGTATTTGGCAAATGGAGGCTGTTAGTACAGTACGTACGGGACGGTGCAGGGGCGTCTATTCTATTCTCTCCTGCTCGTATCGGGCGACCCATTAATTCGCAACATTGCTAATTGACAGGGGTTGTGACATCAGGCTCCTCTTGTTCACGAGATGATGCGGGCGATAGTATTGACATGCTTCCCTTCTCGTGTGATGTTTTCTGTCCGTTATCCCTGGTATTGCTGTTGTAAGATTTTAAAATCTTAGAAGTCTGGGATTGGCACAAAAGATAATCTTTTCATCATCTTGCTTGAATCATGTGGCACTCTTTTTTGTTTACCGTTGTTGCAGCAGTAATTTGCTAGCTAATGAAATCACTAGTAGTTACCCCAGTATTACTGAAAAGATGGAAGTCCGATTCGTGTTCGCTCATGCTGAACAACTGAATCCTCCAATGTGATCATCTAGCAGGCTGCCTCCTTAATAGCTGTAGGGCGGAGTTTAGGCATCAAAGGGGAAGGAAACCCATTGTGCTGTTGGAAATTTTTTCCCGAAGGCTTAATCGTCCTGCATATTTGATCCACAGGAGCATGATCTCATGTTGCATTTGGCATTCTCTTCGCTCTGGATCAGTCCTCAAAAATGTTAAGACCGCGTTGGTCCTATTTGTACGATAAAGAGGCAATGGATTCTTTTGACCGTACCAGTTACCAGTGCAACGCAGTACCATATCAGGCTACGAGGGAAATTTGAGCGGTCTGATGTAAGCCCAATATGGTGATATTGAGAACCTCCCCCTGTAAAATAGTTTGTCACACAGTATGATACGGCATGCTCACTTCATAGCAGGGATCAGTTGACTGATGCGATAGGTATCGCTGTTAACATCCGTCTTGTACTTCCCCGGAGGAGAGCTCAGGCTACGATGACGCAGCTTGTAGGTATCATTGGCGATGGCGACGTAATAGTGAGCTTCTGTCGAAGCTTCCGAGAGACATCTAAGCCATAAGGGCCTCGCATTGCCGGTAAGCCTTGAGGAAATTTTGGAAGTTTGTCAGCACCTTTTGTTGGTCTGAGGTTCCGGTGGCAACCGAGATCCGTCGACAAGGCGCACTAAAACGGAGGTCAATCAGCATCATCCTTCGGAGGGTTTTGCAAGAAAATCCCTTGTCCGATAGTCCCCCTCAGCCACAGTCAGCATGATCCGTGCAATTCTTCAATGATCGACATCTCAATAGCCTGCAACGCCAGGCATAGGCACCCTAGAACGCCCTAATCAACAGACTGTATTGGACGCTCGAGGTTCTCCGGGATTCTTGAGTTGTCTAATAATAAGAAGGATCTCTTACTTCTGCGGTTGGTAGGTTACTTCATCGTGATGTTAATTCTGCGACGAGGAATCTTTTCACAGCTAGCTAACGGATCAATCTGATGTGACACAATAAAGCCGAGAATATACGCATCCGATGAAACCCATGTGTGGTCCGCAGGAACATGCACACCATCATCCTTATTTTAGCCCCCTTCTTGAGACTACGACGAATAGCAGGCTTCTAGTTTTTGCGTAAACTGCTCATCAAATTAAATTCATCATTTTCACTCCAACAAATGCTGCCTAAAGGGTAAATTGACTATTCCGTGCCGAGGAAAATTTGGGGCCGTCAATGGGCTTGGTCAAATAACACAAATTGAGTAATGGGACCAGATGACACCGGAGATAAATTGCCAAGTGGATCTAGACAGCTGCAAGTCGCGAATTGAGGGGTAATGGTGGGGTTTGCTCCATATCGCTGGATTGTCCATGGTGGGAGGCCAGAGTGTCAATGGTTGTAATCAGTCAATGTCGAACAGCTGGTATGCAACACAGACGCAACCAGTCGCATTATCTATGGATTCGCAGAAAGGAGTGGGCGAAGAATCGCAACGATTGTCTTCTCGGCTTTAAGCTGCGTAAGATAATGCCATGCCGAGTAGATGCGGACCCGGAAAGAACAATTGGAGGGTTTTGGGAGTGCCACGGCATGCTGCATCTTCGAACCCTGGGTTTTGGGGCTTCTATCAGTTGTGAGAGTCAAATACCAACCAATACCGGTTCGTGGTGAGACAAATCTGATCATAGTGGGGTCGAGAACTTCACAATTGGATCGTGCTTGCCGCCACGTGTAATATTCCGACAGGATTAGCTTGCATTTGCGGGCCTTCGATTCCGGACTTGAAGCTACTCCAATGTACAGTCGATGTTTAGCCTCTTCGCTCTGAAATCGAACTCATGCATATGCCCGTGCGTGGTCTCATGGCGAACGACCGCCCCCAAGATCTCACGGTAACCTTCGCAAACTTTACCGTGGTGAGCGAGTCATAGAAAGCATCAAAGACTTCAATAAGCATATTTATTGTTGCCTGCGGAGGGTGGAACGGCATGACCTACATAGGCGCGACGCCAGCGCTCCATTTGGGGGCCAAAGCCGCAAAGATTGGCCCACAAATTGGGTACACCGGTACGCCGTGGGTACCTGCAGGACTTGCTAGTATGTCCTCGCTTCGAGGAACGCCAACAGTGTGACCATTGCTGGCTTCGTGGCTGGCTTGGCGGAGTGTGTCTATTATCATTGTGTAGTATCATTGGTGTATCTCCACTCATCAAAATCACTCTGATTTGGCGACCTCAGGAGTCCAAATATCGTTCGAGTCTTCAACAGTTGGGCCATATTCCCCTAAGTCCGAGGGTGAGCCGCATGAATCACCTCATCATCCAACTCCTATCGTACCGAGAGAATGCAGCTAGTCATCTGTAAATTACACCCATGCGTCCAACGCGAAGTTCCTTCGTAACTTTGACTGGAATGATGTATACTTCCCATAGGATCCTGTATGAACGTCATCCCTCTCGATACTCGGAGCAGCTAGATCAGGAGGTGAAAGTATCTCGTGCCAGCCAATAACCCGGCTGAAGATGGCAATATCCTGTGGTTTCAGCCTCTTTAGCAACGCGAAACATCTGAGGTGTTGCATTTCGCCCCGCCCCAAGCTTGTACTTAGGTAACATGTTAAAAGACCCTCATCTTAGGATATGGCCCATCACAGACGCCTTGAAATGACTCAAAGAGCGCCAAGTGACTTAGTCGGAGTATTCAGTGAAAAATGAAGCCCGCCAGTCACGCATGTTACCGACTACAGCCGCGAGAAATTAATAGGGTAGTATCGGACGCCACAAGTGCCAGACCCCTGGGCGGGGTCCCTATAGCAGCCCGGCAACGCCCAATAGCCGCCTTAGAGCATTCCCCTGCTAACAAAGTTACGGCCCCTAGAAGGCCATCACACCAACTCTAGAGCATCCATCGCCTCCCCGACGACCTCCCTCTAGTACTAGATGCGATCGTGTTCCCATATTCAAACTTTACGATTTCTATTTGTGTGCCAACAGCTTAGGAAGACGAAAGCTTCATACACACGTATTCGGTGATGAATGATACCTCTTGCGGTTGGCCTCCTCGTAGCAGGAGGATGGACGCCGAATAGGAAGTCCCGGCTGAGTACGGAGCACCTCATGACCCCCATTCTCCGTGAGCACGCCCTGATTGTGGGATTGTGGGGCAGGGCAAACTTGAAACGAGTAATCCAATACGAGTATCAGCATATGGTAAGGGCTTATCATTCCGATCCTGTGTTGCACTACCGGTGGCTTCATGTGAGATGACCGTTGTCAGCTTATTCAAGGAGACATAGAATAAAAGACGGCCCGTCTTGACGCCCGGTCACATGGAGGCTGCTGTCAGCTGTTACCCACCATCCCACTACCCACTACCCACAGACCTTCACAGAGTGTCCCATCCAAATGCACCGACCCTTTCATTATGCACCTCCTTGACGCCAACGCCCCCAAGCTCGTCTCCAAATCCGGCAATGGGGCATGAGGGTGTGGGGACGGCAGTACGAATGATTTTGCTGATCGCGACTCTGCAGGGTTTGCTACTAGCCGGATCGAGGGATCAACAGAATTATGCGAGATTCGTCTATCTTTAGCGCTCGTAAAGTATTTACCCTCGCAGGTCTGGTGAGATGAGAAATTGGTCTGGGTAGGATTGCTACACCAGATGCACTTGTCTCCTTTCGTTTGTCTCGTTGATCCTTCTTTCCATCCGTCGTCCATTATCACTGCCATCATCACTGTCACCATTATACCGGGTCCGGTCATGTCGGCGTTGTGTGAGGAGCATGAACATGCATGCAATCAGAACAGGCAAGATCGCCTCTCTCAGCGATGCAAGAGGAAGGAATCTAGCGCTCGCAAGACGTGCAGGAAGCGAATGCCGCCGAGAGGTCTCTAGCCTGAGTCGCTACTGAACCAGATATCGATTGGATATGCATGTTGGGGTAGCTCAACCGCCATGCCTTTCCCAAGATAGCGATCCTAGACGACCGCCACATGGCCCAGTATTTACTTCATGCGCTCAGCCATTTCAGCCTTTTTCTTCCACTACCTCCACCGTTTCATCCCATCCTTCACCAGGCGTATTCCGTAGGAACCGACGAATTGCCATTCACGTACACGGCAGCCTAGAATCTTACATTGTTGGACCCCGTGTGCTGGTCACCGTGACTTGCCGCCTGATCTTGCATAAGCTCGCGAAATCAGCTTAGTTCGGTTGGTGCAAGCTCATAATTACATTTTCTTCTTAACACGGCTGGATGTTTCTTCACGCCCTTGAGCTCGGATGTTTACTGCAACCCTGCTTTCCACGTGCGGGATGCTGTTCAATCAAATCCCACTTCTCGAGCATAAATAGGTCATCAGACCCATACTCGTACGACTATCTACAGCATTCTTTCTAACACTCATTTGTATACTACTCTGTGGCATATATTTGTTCAGGCGCAGGCTTCTAAGCCCTTCATTCATTGGAGATCATTGAGCTTGCTAAGACTGCTGATATCACCGTATTTGTGTCCAAACAATTGTCGAGACTATCAAAGTTACCCCCAACTCAGACCAGCCAAAGCATTAGGAAGAACCAACGTACACTTGCTGCATCATCGATATCAATCCAACCGCAGTCAAGGCCAAAGCCTTATACGACTGCCAGCCGTTTCACCCAAACCTATCTCGCAAAGGGCCTTCAACTGGTGTCCTTGCTTCACTTCAGACGAACTCAGCTCAAAACCGTCTCCCTTTCCCAAAGCTCGGCCTTCCCTCACGATGGTTGCCGCCGGCGCTGTTGCCTCCGCTGTCGTTGCTCTCAGTTCCCTGGTACCCTCATTGCCTCAAACCGCCACCAACGGTAACTCGAACTTGGGGACTCTGCAAGCCCCCACCCTTTCTGAATTCGTATCAACTCCTAATTTACCTGACGGCTTTCCTTGGGGTTCCGCTACTGCAAAAAACACCAATCCCTATAAAACCACTCCAGGAGGCGGGTTGCAGCGCAACTACCAATTTAATATTGCGCGCGGCTTCATTGCTCCCGATGGTGTCAATAGAAGTGTGCTGCTTGTCAATGGGGCGTTCCCGGCTCCAACGATCGAGGTGAATTGGGGGACACCATCAATGTTGAAGTTTGTAACAACATTGTAGGCCCGGAAGAGGGAACCGCTCTGCACTGGCATGGTATACTGCAGACACTAACTCCTTGGTATGACGGGGTCCCCTCCGTTCAGCAATGCCCAATTGCTCCAGGCAAATGCTTCACCTATTCTTTCCTGGCCGATCTTTACGGGACGACATGGTATCACTCTCACTATAGTGCTCAGTACAATGCAGGCCTTCTCGGACCTCTAATCATTCACGGCCCTCAGAACGTTCCCTATGACATCGATATTGGCCCCGTACTGCTCACCGACTGGTATCACGATACCTACGAAGACATCGTCGAAGAAGTCATGACTGCGCATCAATTAGCGCCTCCGCTTTCAAACAATAATTTAATTAACGGCAAAATGAATTACGATTGTTCCCTGATAACAAATGGACAGCAATGCACCCCAAACGCCGGTCTCTCTAAGTTCAAATTCCAATCGGGGAAGAAGCACCGTCTTCGACTGATCAATGCTGGATCAGAAGGCTTACAACGCTTCACAATTGATGGCCATACCATGACGGTAATGGCAAACGACTTTGTGCCCGTAGAGCCGTATGAGACTACTAACGTAACCCTTGGAATCGGACAACGTACCGATGTCATAGTAACTGGAACTGGCCTGCCAAATTCTGCATACTGGATGCGCTCTAATATTAGCCAAACGTGCTCCGCTACTGATGGCAAATCGCCAAACGCATTGGCAGTAATCTACTACGAAGATGCAAACGAGAATGCAGTCCCCACGAGTAGTCCAACTCCGTTTGATGACAGTCAGTGTGCAAACGTACGACAAATCGTCTCCCCAACCAAGAGAAATACTGATTGAAACGTAGGATCCTCTCACCAAAACCACTCCCTTCTTTCCATTCCCAGCGACCTCGAACCCTGCCGTGACTCAGGAGATTGTGATAACCTTGGCCGCTAACAGTACTGGCTATGAGCTATTCGAAATGAACGGCGTCTCCTTCCGCGCTAACTACGAGTAAGTCACCAAAGTTACCCATTCATTATGTCCGTCTCCGTAACCTCAAGGACCCCACTAACCCAACCCAGCTACTCCCTCCTCGCTCTCGGCCAACAAGGCAACCTTTCCTTCCCTCTTGACCCCGAATGGAACGTCTACAACTTTGGTACCAACTCATCTGTCCGCCTAGTCGTCTACAACGAGTTCCAGTTTGCCTCCCACCCCATGCATCTCCACGGCCATAACTTCAACGTCCTCGCCGAAGGCACCGGTTTCTGGGACGGCACCATCGTCAACCAACAGAACACCCAGCGCCGCGACGTGCAAATCGTCCGCCCAGGGACAGCTACTGACCCCGGCTACATCGTTCTGCAGTACAATACCGATAACCCAGGCGTCTGGCCTTTCCATTGCCACATTGCGTGGCATGTTAGCGCGGGACTGTATATCAACACGGTCGAGCAGACGGAGTTGTTGAAGTTTAGACAGATTCCGCAGAGTGTGGACCAACTCTGTATTGATTGGGGTAATTATGCGGCAAAGAATGTTGTCGATGAGATTGATAGCGGGTTGAAGGAGAGGAAGATTGAGGGTGGGTCTTTGGGAGGATTGATGCCCGAGAGTCCGAAATGGAGTAAGAGGCAGTAAGAAGTCACGGGGAATGCACGACAACATCAATTTGCGTAATTGCTTGGGTTCTGTGCATTTTCAGGGTGCGGGTTCATGATGCATCGAGCTTGGGCTCTGGGAGTCCGGCTTTTGGGAAAGTGTTTTCATCGGTTAAGAATGGATTTTAGGAAAGGATGGAGCGCTTCAATTCCAGTCACTCTTTTAAATATCTTTGCTCATTTTTTCCAATTTATATACATTTTGTTGGGGTTCTTTAGAGTGTACATTAGCTCGTACTACTGCTGGAACGCATACATGTACTATTAGGAAAACTACTATTCGCGAAATCTACAATCTCTAATAACGTGAATAATTGGCAGCCAGCCTCATCTTCACAAGAAAATTTTCATTCACAGATGCTAGAAAAGGATTTCTGACATCGCGAACGCAGCAATCCTGGCACTTTTTTCCAGACTTTTGGAAATCAGGAGTTGCGTTTCATCCCGTCTGAATTTCGTCATCTGCGAAAAAATTTAGCCGTGTCATCACCCATCGAATTTCCAAGAATACCATTTCCAGCTATGTCCGCAGCTGAGTAAGAACTAAGGTAGCGGATCAATGAAACAAGTTCGGCGCCTTGGCAGCCATTCCTTCGTTCTTGCGCCACGAGGCTGCTTGTGTATCCGGATGCTACGCTTATACCAGGATTTTACACAAGGCAGCAATAGTACGTCATTTTTTGTTCTCTGTTTGTCAGGCGTGAGCCTTGGAGGCGATAGCTGTGGATCTGGTGACTGTTGAATCTTTTTTTCTTTGAACCGTATGGAGTCAGATGGAGGGTTTGAGCTGCTTGTTGCGGCGTAAGGTTTGCCTTGTCATATATGCTATTTGTGTATGTCGATTCCTGCTAGCTCTATCTGCTGTGGCAAATATCCCGTATTGAGTACGTTGATGATTGTCAGCGCAATTGCTGAGATTCAATGTTCTGATCCATTATCTCTTGCACTCTGATGGGCTTCAGTGTTATTGTTGCTTATGTGTTTTAATTTTGGGTATTCAGTCCGTGTTTCTAGAGCTCCTTGTCGTATACCGCTTATACGTCTGTATACTACTTCAAGCATCGCATCTTGCGATAGATTTTGTCCGAAATACCGTGCTCCTTTGCATGCGGGGATGATTTTTCTCTGCACATGGATCTATGCGTGAAATATTATAGATATAGGTTCTAAGACTTCAATTCTCCAGACTCCTTTTCATTGGCACACGGACGATGTCACAACCAGCAAAAGCTATGATTTTTCTCTCAGTCTTGTCCTTTATACATACCAGTGCGTTAATACATACCAGTGCGTTAATACATACCAGTGCGTTAATTCATACCAGTGCGTTAATACATACCAGTGCGTTAATACATACCAGTGCGTTATTCTTGTGTCCATGCCTTTAAAAGTCTCCCATCGAGCCTTTGATCAGCACCGAGATTGGGGGAGGAATACCATCAGCCCACTTCATGTTGCTCCAGCAGGCTACGGATCTAACCCTTTTGGGCAAAGCTTCCACAAAATGCAGCGGAACTATCATACAGTACCTCAATAAGTAATTACACTATCTGTTCCAATTCCCAATGACTGAAGTATACTCACACCAAGTCTTTAGCCACTACACTTACTATGTGGTCACAAATCAGTATTTGGAGCTCGGGCCCAGACGGCCACCGACAAACATTATTTGCCCGTGGAGTAAGGCAGAGTGACCTCATTATTACTCTCGTAGACTGCATGCGGAAGGTATCGGCCCTCACACAGTCAACCACCGATCCCGTCCGCTCAACGGAAGCTTGCCACCAGCAACATTCGGATTCGGTAGAGCTGACCACCCACTCCAAATTCTATTCCTGCATAGGCTTTATGGATGACTCGTGGACATGATGGGATGGTAATGAAAATTAGCCAATCAGTCAGTCACGTTACAGCAATTGGCTTGGCATTCTGACCGGGCTCCTGGTGTTGGGGACAATTTACCGGAACAGCGGCCGTAGCCCGGTCTCTGGCAACGTGGTCAGCCACACTCTGACCCGGCGCCTTAGGATATTATCCTCTTGCAGGTTTTGGAACACTGCAGGTTACAACCAGTGCCGCATACTATCCCTTTATGGGTCACCTCCCGTGCACACCACCGATTTTTTTCGTTTTCGCAACCACCAAGCACTGAAACCCGCTAAAGCTCGCGAACATCGTAGCACGGGATCTATATACTTTATAAGGAGAATATTCGAAAGATATTGATATCTTGTTCTGGGGCGGTGGTGAAAACCCTAGGTAACCCATTCTAGGGGCCTCTCGGGTTCGCTTAGAGGGACTGGGGGCAGCTCGGCGGAACCGCTGAAAAGTCACGTCCACCAACAAAAATGATACGCCGCAATCTGAACCGAGGCAGGTGGAATGGCCCTGTACAAAAGGAACGACTGGGGGAAGTGGAGTCTGTGGCACCAGCAAAGCCTAATGATG
Organism: Cladonia rangiferina; assembly: GCA_023065455.1. Taxonomy (NCBI): domain Eukaryota; kingdom Fungi; phylum Ascomycota; class Lecanoromycetes; order Lecanorales; family Cladoniaceae; genus Cladonia; species Cladonia rangiferina. The sequence goes on from JAJREH010000043.1 coordinate 291,867, forward strand.
TGGCTGCAGCCTAAGGAAGTGTATACTAAGGGCTGAAGGTTCGTGCGTCTCTGTCCACGAATATTGGACCAAGTTGTGTTGGGTCGCGGAGGGTTGGGACGGATATGGTGGGAGAATGAGCTGGGGGTGATGGTATGATCGCAATAATGGCCGAGCCATTCTAAAGGTTTGAATACCTTGTCACAAGCGCCCTACCTGAAGAGGAAGAGCGAATTTGGGTGCTTGATGCTGAAGATTCCATTAGTGAAGGGGATCCAAGCTTTTGGATTGATAGTTCCAGCAAAGACGAGGTATTTCATAGAAAAAGAAAGCGTACTATGGCGAGAATATGAGTGTGGCGCCTAACACAGCTATTCATCATATGATGCACGGAAAGGGAGCTTTGCTGTCGCTAACAGTAGATTAGGTGAGTACCCTGTGTTTGTGATATGCTATTAGTGGAACGGGGGTTCGTTTTATTTGAGTCATATAAGCGATGGAGATCTTGCGGCTGGTTTCATTGTTTCAACGCAATAGAGGGTCACGAAGAATGAAGGTCATCCAGAAACGTTTTGCAGTTGAAGTAATATGTCGATAGCGAAGTCCACTTACGGAAAGAATCCATTCATCATTTTTCCAGTCATCTCCGCTACCGTCGTCCTCTCCTTCTACCCCGCCATTGCCCAAATCGTACCGTCGAACACAACTCCATCTCCGTACCCCAACGTCATGTCGACGAATCGATACAGCGAGGTGCCGCCGTGTTCAGCCCACTCCCCTCAGCACCCATATTCAATGGTAGCGACATGAATCTGTCAGCCTGAGCCGGGATCGGTTGTGTCGGGATTCGTGGGACTCTTGACACTTACATCATACGTATAGAGGTACTTCTCTCGATTTGTCTTGCAACGGAGCACCAATATTAGCCAAGGCATTCGGCGTTTCGATATTAAGCACGATAGACCGAAAATATGTCGGCACACATGGTAAAAAGATATTTACCTTTACAGAAGCCATGGTGAAAGGGGGAATCGTATAATACTGGATGAGAACATCCTCTCACAGGCTTGAAGTAATAATGTGTCGCGAAATGTCATTGAGCCGGTAATACTTACGGTATGTCACCCGGCACTACCTTAGTGGAAAGATACTCTGGGCTGGCCCGGATTAGACTATAGTGCCTTGGCAAAGGGAGAAAGTTTACGCGCCATTGTTGATTTTCCATTAAATTCTCCCAGTTACAAAAACTTCGAAGCAATGGCTTCCATATCAGTATATGGCTATGATACGAAAATGCTTGTTGCACATGACTCGTCTTTTAAAGACGAAGCCCGTGAGACTCGCCAGCTCGAGGAGCCCCATAAGCTGAGCACTGGCTGCACTAGATGTCCGTTCCTGGAATTGCCGTACGAATTGCGAGCACAGATTTACAGTTACGTCCTGCCTGGCACGAGCAATGTTGCGCGTAGAGGCTTGGTATGGGACCGAGGAGCGCCAATCTGGGCTACGAACCGACAGATCCACGGTGAATGCATCGGACCTTTGTATGGAAATGGCACCTTCCTTGTCGAAGTTGGCTATGACTATATCCAGTTCATCCACCAGTATCGGCTGCCCACGAGCAATTTGGTTGCAAAACGTATTCACAGATTCCCGGAGAAGATTCCAGCTCGTTATCAGACCTTAATGAGAAGGTTTCAGATCACAGTGAAAGAGGTCGATAGCTATACTGGCATGATCATCTATAACTGCAGTAACACTGAAGCCTTATATATGGAACTCAGACAGCAGATGCGGAAGCTTTGCGAATTTTTGCGAGAATTGCCTGAAATTCGCAACCTCGAGATTCTCTATGATCAGGAGTACCGAAAGGCTAATATGGAAAGGCTCATGGAACTCCCTTCAAAGCCTTTTCGGGGGCTTTCCAATGTCGTTGCTTTCAGTATTGTGATTAGGGACGGAAAGAGCTACCACAAAATTCTCTGAGAGGGCGATATCTCACATATATCGAAAAATGGACGAAAGGTCATGCTCGGCCAAATTGTTCAAGAAACATGAGTCTATCGCCAATAATGTTTCGTCCAATATGGATCGGGCCCCTATCACTGATTCATCATTCACGTTGGTTCATCAGGATTTCCAGCCTGTTTTGACCATTGGGGCGAAACTAATCGTATGGGCTTCGTAGAGCCATTATTTGAGTGTCTCCGCTTCGGCTTAACCCTTCAAAATCCTGCAGCCATCTATTATTACAGCAACATGAAGTCATACTTGGGGGCCAGCTCAGCATCCTTCTACACGTCCATATCAGTGTCTTCCGCCACCAGAGGCTGCTCAGCTGACTTCTCATTACCGGCGTTACGGTCTTGCAAAGAAATCGGCTTCCCCAGGTTCTCGGGTGCAGTGACCGGTTGGCTCTTGTTTTGCACTCACCTGTTGAAGTATACCAAACGTCCCAATTATAGACCTTGCTATCAGGAATATGGTGAAAAGGCTTACTCCTACTCCAGCTATGACTGGATTTAAGGAAGAGAATATTCTTGATCCAGCAAAGGAAGACGACGGGCGAATTGCTAAAGATCCTGTGGTCCAAATCAACTGCTGTGGCTGTGGTGCCAGTGAGCGCCATGCTCGATAGGTCTGAAAGCATGAATAGGCTCCTGGCAGTTGATAGTGAATTTCTTGAGCGAGATGTAAGATCTGTCCAGCTGTATTCGATTTCAGGCTTCTGGGCTACTAGTGCACTGCGCCCCACTTCGCGCACTGGCGGCTCGCGATGCTCGACCTACTTCGCAATCCGATGAGCGAAAACAGCCTATAGCTACTTGACTGTCCTCTTCTTCCATTCTTCCCATCTCCGGCATAGGCTCCGTGAGCAATGAATAAAACCTCCCAAAATACTTAGGGTTGACGTTGCCGGTCAAGTACTAAATATCGGCCTTCTACGATCATACCTACCGCTTTCTTGGGCCCTATCCAAAGCGTCATCCCGTCCGTGCAGCAGGTATTTGCATAAGAGCAACCCGGCAAGAATGACTCAAGAACCCCAATGGAATAAGCTTTGCCAAAAATGTCAGAACTTCACGTTAGATCCTCTCTCGTGGCCCACAAAGGGGGTCAATGACCGCGGCTTCGCTTTTCATGATATTAATGGCCTGCTTCGGTCAGCCAATGAGGGATGTCATGTATGTAACCTTATGGTTGCCGAGCTACCAGAATCTAAAATAGCGACCATGCGAATGGAGCTGGAGCGTAAACCACAACATAGCTCTCGACAGCTTTACGTTTCGGTAGATGACCCTGATATGGCTTTTCGGGATGGTAATCGACTCCTTAGGTTATTCTTATGGCACTGGACAGCCAGATTCATCAGCAAACAAGACTACATGCTACCAATCATTATCTCTAACATGCACGGTAAGTAGTTGAATCCGTGGCAGGATAGTTCAAGAACGCTTAAGTAGAGAAATCCATAGGGACTATGGTGAGACGCGGTGCTTCGAATACTGGTTCACATGAAAACTTGGAGATGATCAAGGCTTGGATTAAACACTGCGACAAGGATCATCATGATTGTAGAACTTCTGTACAAACGACTGCTCGCCTACCAACCAGGCTCTTACAAATTGAAAAGTCTGGAGAGTCGTTCAACACTAGATTGTGCCTGTCATCGGCCCTTAGCCCGTCTACTTCCTACGCGACTTTGAGTCATGTCTGGGGTTCAGGATCTCCTATGACGTTGGTCAATGGGAACCTGCACCGCTGCCAGCAAGATATCCCACTAGCGAATTTACCACAGACTTTTGCTGATGCAATCCGACTGACGAATGCTCTCGGCTTGAGCTACCTATGGATCGATTCTCTATGCATCATTCAAGATTCAACGCTGGATTGGGAAGTCGAAAGCACAACAATGTGCGATGTCTATCGTGGTTCAACCATTAACATTGCTGCTAGTGCATCTGTCAACTGCAATGGTGGGCTCTTCCGGCAGAGAAACCTTCTCTCAGTCACGCCGTGCATAATAGGCGTGAGCCATAAACGGAAGAAGGCTGGCGATCGAGAGGGAGGGCCTTATGCTCTGTCGTGTGAAATCGCCTGTGACCGCGATCAACTCGTAGATGAACCTCTAAGCCGACGGGCATGGGCCGTGCAAGAGCGAATTCTTGCCCCGCGAACTGTCTATTTCACTGCGAGGAAGGTTTATTTCGCATGTTGTAAGAAGACGACGTCAGATGTCGATCCATGCAGCTTCATTCGATACAACGGGTTTAACGAAGACCTCTTGAACACTTGGACTATACGTCGCCCGACATTGGCGCCACATATTCCTAAGCTAGATCTTGGCTTAAGAAACTGGAAGCGGGTTGTCCAGCAATATACACATGGGCAGCTCAGTGTCGAGTCAGACAAACTCGTCGCTATTGCTGGCCTTGCCGAACATATGCAAAGAACGTGGCTGGTCCCAAACATCGCCTATCTGGCTGGCTTATGGAGCTTTGAGCTCATCGATTCTTTGATGTGGAGGAGATCCATGCCGCAACCCAAGATCGGAAACCTTGAAGAGATTGAATATTACATGCGAAGCAAAACTTTAAGATCCCTTGCAAGGCCCAAGGCTTACCGTGCCCCTAGTTGGTCCTGGGCTTCTGTTGAGGGTGAAGTTGAGTGGAAGCCAAACGACCGATTGCCAGCTAAGATGTATCGGGCGTCTATCGTTGAGGTGCGGACCAATCCCACTAGCAACCCTTTTGGTAGTGTCCATGGAGGGTATATCCATATCCGTGGTCATTTTTGCACTTGGAGAGATGCTGCAAGGGTCGATCCTTTTTGGGACGTTGTAAGCGTGAATGGTCGCGATGACCGAGAACATATCCCGACAGAAGCTGATGGGATCATGTTGTTCGTACTCCGTGGAGAGGATACGGGGCCGACTCGCTTCGATCATTATGTGGAGGGCCTAGTACTTGAATATACCAAGGAGAAGAAGGGCCAGTATAAGCGAATTGGTGTCTTTGAGGACTATAGAGCTTTCGTTCTGCCTGCCTCCCGGAGCTTCTGCCTGGCCGAGCACCTATTGATGGAAGTCGATAGGGATAGGCTGTACACCATTGAGATAATTTAAAGTGTTAGGATGTCATGCGGAAGCAATCTTAGGCTTGGAAGGAACTGAAAGAAAGCTTTCGGCGGTCATCTACTGCTTAGGAGAGGTATCCCGGATTCCTCTATTGTTCCAATTGCGGCGAAAATGCAATGAAGGACCGAACCAACGTGCCTCTAATGATACCGGATCGTGAACACTATGTCTACCTGTTTACAGTGCAACACCAAGACGCTTTTTTCTCGACTACTTCCTATTTTCTATTGAGGGTTGAAGGGTCCACAGGAGCGCAGTCACGTAGGTCAAGGGAAAATGAAACACTGGAGGATACTTTCCTTACCGAAGCATCTCAGTGAAAGGGAGGTTGACCCAAGCAAAGGCACAATGTATCATATTGAAGCGCGACGAGTCCGATTGGAGTTTGTTTGCAGTTTGGCCATTCTTTAGGATATGTTGGCTATCTTTTCTTATCGCACGCACATCGTCCAGATATTTCTTGTCGCAATGGAGTACTCATCTTCCATTCTATCTCACCTTTCGGACTCCATGCTTTTCACTTCAGAAACCGTCAACAGGCGTTGCACGCTGACCTCAACATCTTACCGCTCTATTCCTCGCCTTGGATTGCCCACAGTTTCTCCACAATAAAAGCCTTTCCTTATCCTGCGACCCTAGACTAACCAATACTTTACCATAAACGCTGCGAGCCCACTGCACGCGCCATATAATTCGAATAATCACCATCTCCTACGATCCCTCCTCACAACCCAAATCATATAAACTCACTGCCCATCTTCCTTCCCCCATAATACTGATCTCCTTCGCATCCCATCCAGTACCCCTCTCACTTGCCCCATGACGCGAAGATTCACTGCCCCACTATAGAACGCTCTGGTTCTTCAGCTCCCCAAAGCTATGGCTTAATTAGCGAATATCACTGCTGTTAACTCCAAGGCCGAAGCCTAGCCTTGACGAACTAGGGTGGGTTGCTGTTGGGAAGAACGGGCGGTGTGAGGAATGTTGGTGGGGGTTTGGAAAGTAGACGGAGGTGGAGGCAGAGGCGGACGTAGGAATGGGGGTGATGGACGTAGGAGGCAGTGGGTGCCAGGGAGCTGGTGAGAATGTAGTGGCGATAGATGTTTTGGAAATAGAGTAGAGGGGACGATGGAGTGTAGGATGAGTCCAAGGACTAGGTAGGTCGGAAGGGAGGATGACTCACCAGAGATGTTGCTGGATCTGAGCTTGAGACTAATCTTGTGTACGTATAAAGAAATGTTATCATAAGGGGATCTCAGGTTTAAGAAGTGCATGTAGAAGGTCTTCTAGGCGCTAGAACGGCCCCTAATATTTTATGGATGAAGATGAATCATAAACAGGAAACTAGAAGATGGGAATCGCCCGGTCCTCTGCTCAAAGAACACACAAGTTGTGTTGCTGAATAGAATGTTTCTTGGCTGTAGAACTATGTCTAAGTCCTACAACCTCGCTCAAACCATGGTATAAAGACAGCACCGAAGAAGTATTCAAAAAGTGACTGAAACCAAACCCAGCCATTCAATGCGCAAAAGAACTCTTGTTTTTGGTGGCTTCGCTTGCGCTGTTCCCTTCTCGAACGCCAGTTCTAATAGTGAAAATGCTCATCAAAGCTCTCATCCCATGCTGAACGCCGATGTTAGGGTCGAGGCGTGAATTCAGTCCATTTGTAAATCAACTGGGCAAAATGGCATATGGACTGACTTTATATATAGACCAGTCCATTTATGAATCGACTAGTCCATATATAAATTCCTCATATGATTGGATAGAAGGCACGGTTAGTTATCCACAAAATAGTCGTCTACCTCGCTGTCGCCTATCGCCGCAGCCTATCGCCATCGCCCATCACCATTATCCATCGCCATCGCCATCACCAGTGGGCCATAGCGCGGATTGGTAGGCAACAGCGATGGGCGACAGCGATAGGTGACGGTAATAGGCGATAGCGGTGGGCAACAGCGATGGGTAATAGCGAAAGGTGATGGTAACAGGTGATGGTGGTGGGCAGCGGTGATGGGTGCTCACGATGGACCCCCTTATTCTGTAAAAGACTTTTTATGTAGTTGAGCTGCCATTTCAGTCCATTTATAAATGGACCGTCCATTTGTAAATGAACTGCATATTTGCGAATAGACTAGACCATTCATAAATGGACTAGATCAATTTATAAATTATCGAAAATTCACGCCTCGACCCTAACACCGACGCTATGCAAATATCAAAAGGATACACGTGTCACCGAACGCCAAAGCTATGGTATCAATGGATACCAAATGCGGCAGCAACTCAAAGCAGCACATGGGGTATCGTACATAAAGTCATGAACGTCGTAAGGCATCAGATATTGGTTGCGGCGACATTGTGCGGGGCTGATCGAAAAGTTTGTAATGCAGCGGGCAATATATAGCCGTTCAACTCAGATCAACCGACAGCATTGGTAGCAGAGCTATTGATGGTGGTGTTGTTCCATGTGTCTTTTGAGGTTGTCTGAACGTCCAAAGGTTGCATCACATTTTGAACATTGAAGCCTGGGTGTGTCGCTGTGGTTCGTCTGTATGTGTCGTCTTAGACTTCTTTTCTGATTTTCAGGTTTCCCGGTGAACTTTCTGCCTGGGCACAGATCACACAGTGTCACGCTGCTAGCTGATTCAGACCTAGCCCTCGAGGTCGTGGGCGTGACGGGGGCCGAGCTCGTTGACAAAAGGTCTGTTGATGTGGTCGACGAGTTTGTTGGATTGAAGAACCCGTCCATAGGTGATGCATATGATGCGGAGGTTGGGCGGCTTTGGTCACTTGGAGCGGTATAGAAGCCTCCGGTAGAGTTCGTAGAAGATGGGAGTAAAATGGACCTGTTATGATGGACAAAGTGGTTGGGAGAGGAATACGGGGGTAAAGACGAAGACGTTGTTGCACTTGTGCCTGCGGACAAGTCGGTACCCAGGCCAGGGGAGCAATCATGGACTTTGCTCGCGTCATAACCTGGCAATTTCCTTGCTATCTCCAAGAACACACCAAGGTAAATGGTGTGATATTTAGTACGCCAGCCAGGGCTCATCCATAGGTCAAATTGCGACGTTACTTCCTTCACATATCTGCTGTGGACGTGGGAAGAAGTTTTGCAGCTCTGTCAACTTTCAGTAACGGTAGAGTCCTCCTCGGGCCCGGAAGTAATTACCTTGTTCCTCGAAATCAGCACGAGCTCGAATTCGTGTACACCACGGATGAGACCACTATCCAAATTGGACTGCGCATCCTGTATTTGCTCCCAGTATTTTCTAATGCCGTCACGCTGTGTCAAAGGTTGCGTGACATTCTTCTCGAGGCCTTCAATGAATGATGGGTCTTTATCTGCTGGCTGTGAGGTTGAGCTCCTATGTCTCTCGGCCATGGCTGTGTGTTCGACAACTATGTCTGCTATCAGCTGCCATCAATCGACAATATATGAGAGGCTTGTTCACCATCAAGAAAGTTTGCGCATCCTTTGATTACCATGCCCTCCATTAGCGTCTCGTATAAATTATCTCGAGGAGGATTCATGAATAAATGCTTATTGGATGATTTAGGACACCAGAGTCGGTCCCAGACTTTGCCAAAAAGGCTGATCTCGGAATCCCTGACAGTATGATGCCAGTAATGCAGGTCCGAATAGAAACCATCCCAATAATAAGATTCACCGTCCCTGTTAATCACGATTGAAAAGGCGAAGGCAACATGCATTAAAGCAAAGAGATCCTCGAAAGAACTTGGCAGATTTCCAGAGAAGCATTGTTGGAGGGCGCGAATACCCGTCTCTAGAAGCCGGCATGTCGATAATGGCATGCAACGTGTGTAGAGATCAGGGGTCGACTTAAGCTTTCCCATCCATTCTCTATGCAAGCCATGAAGGATCTCGCGGACTTGCTTGACAAGGCTGTTCGTAGTTATCGAATGATCGCTGAGCATGAGGCAGTAGAGATCATCGGCCACCGGCCGTATGGTCTGGCCGACAGGATCGCTTAATGCGATACTTGGGCGTTGATACTCGTACCGAGGCAAATGATGGACAGTGTCGAAAAGAGGTAGATTGTGGTGAGGTAGGTACTGCGAGGTCTCATCTCGCTCGACAGAGTTTGCTGCATATGTGGATTGAGCAATAGGATCTGGTTCTGCTGCCTCGTGGTGGGTCTCAAAGTCCCGCGAGTCGAATTGCGCACCGAAATGGCAAGCCACTGGGTCGATCATCTCATTCCACGAAGCGGGAGACGGCGAGTATGTATCGCAAGAGAAGCTGTCATCGTATCCTGAGTCGGCCGTGGTCTCCTTGCTCTTCTGGGAGTTGACCAGCCCCTCATTGGGAATATAGGTTTGTTCCTCGCAAGCTTCGTCGGCTTGATCATCCGCCTGTCGCATTTGATTGAAGTCCATGTTCGTATCCCACTGAGGGCTGTCTCCAGGATAATGACCATATTGATTCTGAAGGCGACCGTCTGACGGCCAACGCGCATAGCTTTCCACTGGAGTTGACGGAATAGGAGTGTAGTAGATTGATTCAGCGTCCGAACTGGTGTCTAACCTGCAACGAGTATCATCAGTCAACGCTCATGAAGCAAGCATGGGGCCAACAAACCAGGTTGTGCCATCATCTGTGGCTGCGCCAGGGTAATTTTCTTCCATCATATAGTTAAGACGAGAAGGTACTGTTGACAATTTGTGCTCGTGGGAGGTCGGCTGTATCGCGGATATAGGCCCCAGTATTGATCACTTCTTCACATGAAATGTTTATTGTTGGTCGATGGTGGGCGACCCTCAGTTGGGGGACCCACGCATAACAATGCTGAAAAATGAGTTTGTCAAGACGGCGTATATGTATAACTGAGGAGACTCATCAGTTCAAAGCATCAATCGTCTGCCATGATCTTAAGCATGTTGGTCTGGTCACATCCACAGTCAACGTGTTGATGGAAGGGCGAGAATTGGATGATATGAGTAACAGACTCCCGCTAGGATTGCGGGAAAATCGATCTGCAAGCTTAGGTTGTGGTGGGCTTGGTGGGGGCTAACCAGAGCACCAATTCCCCACAGATCCCCTCCAGCTCGCGTGACAATTGATGCGAAGAAGCTAGCCTGGCAAGGAGATATAGAGGAAGCGACTGGAGGTCCTGACGTGGCTTGCCGGGCTCACTTGCTGGTCAGCCCAGCCTAGGCTGAATTGCTCGTGTAAACCAACTTGCCTGTGACAATACTCATGGCTGGGGTACATCAGCTTCCACCTAGAAAGTAGGGATGCAGGACCACTGAGTCGGCCTCTTGCGTTCCAGCTCCACAGTTAGCTTAGCCGCAAGACGGATCTGTTGGATTATCACCTAGCTCATCAAGCGGTGGTCAAGCGAACATGTGAGCGAGGCACTGACATATAATTAGGCATGCTAGTATTAAACGCTTCAGGTACAGGATCAGTAATTGATCCAAGTATTGATGCAGGGGCATAGAACGACCGCTCGCGCTTGGAACTTCCGTATGTAAAACAAGGATGCAATGAACCTAGGCCATAGGAATGTATTGGAGTAAGTTATTGGGGGAGCAATGGATGTCTATGATCTTAGCGGACGTGATCGAATACTTGTTGGACTGTCTCCAGCTGGGAGTAAACGAAACAGGACGAGAACAACTTACCCGGGGAGTCTTCCGAGCCAGATTTTCTATGCGATGCGACGGTAATAGGTCCAGAATCCATACGGGAGGACTTCATGACGCCGTCCTGGCGCCCGATTAACGAATGCAATAATGGTCCGAAGTTCTGCAATTCTTGCCGTTATTGACCACGTGTTTGGGGAGTCGCTCGGCCGTCATCCAATCACCCTTTTAACATCTCGGAGCGATAATATTCCCTACCACATGGGAGTATGGAAGTGGAATGGTCGATGGCGCTCATGCGCGGGTCAGTGCCTGCAACGCAGCTCCTGCAACCTCCACATATGCGAGGATCGTCGATCGACACCCAGTCCTCTGCTAATGTTATCCTAACGCTATGCAAGTCATGCACGTTAACGTCTTCTGGAAGCACATTCCTAGTTGTTTAGTACGCCACAAACCACACTCTCCCTCACCCCGCATGCTCTTATTTCCTAACATAAATCGCATTAAATTGCTAAGTCCTCCTGATGCCGGGTCATGCCACGCGAGGCAGACTATGCGTTCCACATGCTCAAAGACATTAGATTCCGCAAAGGTCTGTGCGCCCATTGGCCAGGTCGCGAAGCATACACCGTAAGGTATTCAATGTACGTTGTATTGAATATCTATGCTGTTGTTACATCGGCAAGAGATTGGATATTCATGATTTTCACGCCTTTTTCAGAAGAAGGATGCAGTTGAAATGACCCCCTCTATTGAAGACGTTATCCACTACTCAATCCGCATGCTAGTGGCTTTGACCTCAAATTCGCCACGTCCAGTCGAGCCCAATGCTGTTACAATTAGACCTTCAACAGGCTGACAGCGATATAGAAGGGATCTGCTCCGTAGATGATGTTTGCTCATGCAGTCCGAAGTGAAGTACTTCCTCCTTCATCTGTTGGACAAGCATTCCAATGGAACATCAACTGCAACAATTCTTGACTAAAATTTATAGTAATTCGACCGCAGCAAATGAAAGTACCCAGCATAGCTAAAACAGCATGCACTTAGCATGTAGACGATAGTAGTGGAAAGGGTGTGATACCTTTCTCTTTATTAGAAACTATCTCCATAAAGAGGGTCAGATATTCTCGGTAGCCCCTCTGCGGTTACATTCCAGTCTGCTCACAGTAATTTTCGGCACGATCAAAATTTTCGTCTAGGTCTTGCATACGATCTGGCCGGCGAGATGGGCCACCAAAGGGGAAGCAAAGAAACAATAGCCCAATCAAGAAGTCAAAGTCTATCCTTTCTTTATGGAAGAATTGCTGGCTCATTATGTGTTGCTGGCACCCTGGGCGGTTCTGTTTCCAGAGTACGGCGATACATTATACCCTGTTTTTATTGCGTTTTAAATAGCTAGAACTAGTTTTGTAATGAAATACCAGCATTTGTCCGTCTGAACTTCATGAGTACGCCTGGCTCCAGTATGGGCAGCTTCCTGCCGGACGAGTTATTGATATCTTTGAACAATCAAATACCATGCAGAGAGGCACAGATATGTCAAGTTGCCGCGTTACTAGACGTAAGTCTCCGCCGTGTCCGCTTATGCCCTAACGCTGATCTTATTGTAGCACAGCTCACCCAGCCCCCTAACTCTCGTAATCCATGGTGGAGAAGCCACTGGAAAGAGCTTGACCATTAAAGCCATACTTAAAGCCATTCAGACTCCGTCCACCATCGTACAATCACAAGAATGCATCACTACACGACATCTGCTAGAGCGGACGCTTGCCGGCGTCAAAGATGCATTGAAGAGACAAGACGGCGATACAGAACCCAACGATGTCGATGGAAGATGTGAGAGCATCAGCGCCTTTGTGGTAGAACTGCAGCACCTGCTAGAAGGACGTGGGAAGCACATACTGGTCTTTGACGGTGTTGACCATCAGCGAGAAGTGGCCCCAACCCTACTACCCGCCATTGCTCGCCTGGGAGAGACAGTGAGTCTATTGCTTCTTGCGCTTTCTTAGAGTCACGCTGATACAGACTAGATCCCGCATCTAATCACAATCCTCGTTGTGGCGTCCCTTCAGGCCCATCTGCTCCACCGTGCTGGTGTTCCCCACGTGCATTACCCTCCCTACACACGTGCCGAAAGTCTCTCCATTCTCTCCAAGTATCCGCTCTGTATTCATGGTTCTGCAATATCCTCTCAATCGGACAGCTCTCAACCCGCTGCCAGTGAAGACTCGGCATGGCTTTGGGGCCGCTTTACAGCTGCAGTTTGGGATTCCCTCGGTCAAAGCGTTGCTCGAGATTTTGCCAGCTTCCGCGAGGTCTGCTCGCGTCTTTGGAAGCCCTTCATTCAGCCAGTGCTGGACGGGCATTATGGTGCTCGGGAGTTTTCAAAGTTAATGGTCAAGAACAGAGGTCTGTTCCAGAGTGAATTGGCACTGGTCGACAGCATTGTTCCCATCATAGCCACAGCTCCCAACGCCAATGCTACGAAACGTAAGTCCTCAAGATCTTTTTATGCATCATTACAGTTGCTAATAAGATACACTATTGCAGCTCCTTACAACCTTCCGTACTACCCAGGCTATCTCCTCCTCGCTTCCTACCTTGCTTCTTACAACCATCCCAAGTACGACATAACACTGTTTTCCAAGTCGTCGCTTTCGAAACGGCGGAAGCGTGGCGGTGGCACCGCACTTACCTCCCACCGCGTCTCCAAACATCGCAGAGTCTCCCGCAAGCTACTCGGACCCCAGCCCTTCCCTCTTGAGCGGTTATTCGCCATCTTTCATGCCATACTACCACATGCATATCCTGGTGGAGCGGCGGATATAATGTGTCAGCTGGCTACGCTAGCAGGATTACGGCTCACGGTCAAGAGTGGGGGTACAGGAGACATCCTGGAAGGAGCTACGAAATGGAAGGTCAACGTGGGATGGGACTTCGTACGAGGGGTTGCAAGTGGAGTGGGATTCGATATCGAGAATTATCTTCATGAGTAGCAGGATAAAGGGTATCTGATCAGCTCATATTGGGCCATGGTTGCGACAACCTGGAGTCGTCTTGACTTAAAGCGTCGTCCTCGAGCCATTTGCAAGCAGCCATCAGTCCATGCACTAGGCAACCCTGACTCCCTACCTTGCTTGGGATATCCGCAGAGGGCTGCAGACTATACTGTGTCTCAGCAATGGTTTCCAACCATGGACCCCGCAAATTCCACGGCATGGAGAAACCATCATAAGCAGAGTAATTTGAATTGCTTGACGGGAACGGGAGGTTGGATGTGATACCTCCCCGCATCCGCTGATCCTACCGTGCATCAACCCCATTTTACATGAGCTCAATACATAAGGTAGTCATATCATTATGATCCTTGATCGCTACTATACTACTCGGTCTTCCGAGCATGAACATCTCGACATGTTATCAGTTGACTGCATGATCGTAAATATGTGGGTCATGGAGGCTACACACCCTTTGCGCGGCGATAGATACCCGTTCTGCATCTCCAGTGTGATCTCGAGTTGCTCTGACTCGTCGACCCTCTACTATTATATTTCCAACTACTACTATTAGCATTGTCTCCCCGGAAGCGGCTCGGGAACGCTGTCCGGTACTTTAGGGTTCAGCTGTAAGGTGGGGCTTGGGGCTTGAACACGCCGAACCACTTCCCTTAGCCCCTAGTCACCAACAGTACCTACGACAATCGATTCCAAGGCGACTTTACAACGAAGCCAACGAGGAGGCTGTGTCTGTTGCTAATGTTGCTGCTTGAAGCGTACTTCGAGCCTACTCGCCACAATTTGTCCGAACGTGTCGCTGCTTCCTTATCTATCTTCCTACTGTCGATCCTTCCTGCAGATGATGAAACCACCGTCAAAATCCTTCACAATTAAGTATGAGTAGCACATAATCAAGCATCTCAACAAACCAAAGGCTCTATCTAAGCGCCCCTAAGGTAGTTCTAGCAGTGTAGCACAGCTCTTCTCAGCCGCAAATTTGTTTGCAAGTAGTTAGTGAGCTGTCCAGTCTAAAGCTCAGCCTCTAAGGTTGCTTTCTCCATGGAATTATTTTGATGGCATCTCTTATCACCTATCGCTCTTTTGCATTCTTTTTCGCATTCTCTTCCTCCCTCTTAAACGCAAAGGACTTTTCCGCAGTTCAGCGACTTTCGTTATCTGTCATGTTGTCTCGCCATCTTTTAGCTCCCAATTGCCGGTCATCTGGTTGACAATGTCATCTTCCACCTGGCCGTCGTCGCACCCAGAGATCTGGACCTGACTATAAATTTCCCTGCTTTTACTCACCATCATGGTTTTATTCCCTGTGTCAGCCATTACCAATGCAACACTCAACCTTACATTGAACACCTACAGCCTCCAAGACGCGCTAAGCCCGAGCGGCGTCGATTCCACCCAAGCAGAGGACGATGGATACATAACGCGTTATCTGTTTGATATGGGCTGTCAGTATGATGGCGTCCAAAATTGCACTGCTGCCTGTCAGGACCCTGGATCAGCTTTTAGCACCCTAGACACTTTGCATAATTGCATGATGTATCCAATCATAGCAGATCAATACGCCAAAAACAATCTGTCCTCGGACATCGCACAATTGGCTCAATCACTTGGAATTGAGAAGAGCACATGGCCATCAGCTGTGTCTCTTAACATTGCCCAAACGATCAGTTCCTGTCTCGTTGCATACTGCGCTACTCTGGAGCAGTGTATGCCCACCGCTGTCGCGTACAACGAAAGCTATTACGGCGACGGAGAGTATGACAGTATGTTCACAAACTCCACTGGCCCTTTCTATTTCGATCTTGGCCCTCGGCAAGGCAGCTCGGAGTTCGATCTCTGTGCATACCTTCCCGCATCGGTAAACCAAGACATCGGGGGTATAGGGGTAGGATACATTTTGAACATGGAACTGAGTTTGGCTGATAGCAAAATAGGTATATGTATCCTATTGGATCCAAACAGGCATCTGTCTTTTGGCGTTCTTGATGATCATTTGGTGGGAAGGGGTGGTATACTATTCGAGGCTAACTATGTCTATCCTGTTGTCAGAACCCAGTAGGAGAGCCAGGGCTCAAAGGATTCGATCCCAGGACAGAACCGTCCGGCTTGCGGCACTCACATCAGCATTGGTGGATTTCCACAAAGCACAATGTTTCTTCGTACTGGCAATCAATATTGCTGCCCAGGTAGATAGGGCAAAAGGGGGTCTGCAACCGCAAAGCCTCCAGCAATTATACAACACCTGGGTCCTGATCAAAAGCATATCTATCGGCGGCTACCTTCCTGTCACATTCACTCTACTTACCTTGCATTTGGTGGATCAAGTATCTTGGTACCTCTTATCATTGACTATATGCACTGTTGCAGTCGCAATTGCCACACTCGTCACTATTGGCAATTTCAATCCGAGCGACGGCGACATCAGCTCTGTTAGCCTAGCTTCTTCCACTAATGGACCGATAGCTTGCGGTGAACGCAATCCAGGTGCTTGGTGTTATATACCTAATTCGCTGAACTCCGGACCCGATCCCAGCGATGGCGCATACTCCATGCTGTATCTCTGCGTTTTTGTTCTTCTCCTGCTTACGGCGAAACAGCTTGGGCTTGACAGCTACCTCTCCAACGTTTGTCGACAGAAAATTCCCAAATACTTCCCGAAAGATAGGCATATAGAGCGGTGGTATTCCACACGGCGGAGGGGTTTCATCGCAGCCTGGGAAGTCTTTCGTACAATTGAGCAAAAGATTTCAGAGCATAGGAAAACTAAGCAACTGCGACGCTTCTTTTCCTACCATGTATCATGGAAGCCTCTATCACAGCAAGAGCTGTCTTGGAGTGGGCCGTCACGGACAAAATCCGAATGGTTCACAAAGGTCACGGAAAATACTAGCAAGAAGCTCCGTATCCGTGGACTCCTCGCAAAAGAAGCCATCATAAAAATGCTTAAGGTCTTCAGGTCCGCAGATTGGCCCGCGGCGTCCCAATTGTTCCTCATCGTCCTCTTCTATGCCACAATACTCGGTATCTACATATGCTTCTTCACAATCTTCTGTGGAGACCTTGCCTGGTTTGCCTCGAACGGCGTCTCCAACAACTGGAGTTTTGGTCAGATTGTCGCAATCACGGTATGGGCTCAACCGCTTTGCGAATACATACATCTGGAAATACGTGAGTTCCAGTACTGAACATTCCACAAAGAAGAAGGCACTAACCTCCGTATCAACGCTTAGGTGGTATTCAACGTGGTTTCGACCATCGTCTTCCGGCACCTTACAAGGTTGTCAAGGGCGATGCCAAGGGGGAGGAGTCGATGAGCGACGAAAAGAGAGCAGATAAAGACAAGGCAGAAAATGGGGAAGAGCTTGCCGTCCTTTCCACGGCGAACTCATCCGCCATCCAACCATACCCATTAAGCGCAACTAACGGTGTATATGAGCAAGCGAGAGATCTTGATACACCAGAAACCGAAAGACTGAGCGAGTCGAATGCTTTGACGAATAGCGGCTATGACCGGGTAGAGCGTCAGGAGGAATTCATGCCGCTAGAGGTAAATTTGCCCGAGGAGGAGGAAGACATCACGTGGCAGATGTCTGAACTTTTAGGGCCGGAGAGAGTACCCTCGTCTTATGACTGAGCGCCTATCTATTACCACTCTATTTACGAATCTGTACATTGCCTCTCTTAATCTAATGCACGAAGATACCCACACACCCCTCTACTATAGTACAATTACTTTCCACCTCCTTCGCCCACTCCATAAAATTCTATCAAGCATCACCCAGACCTAACCAGTACCAAAAACTCAAACCTCCGTACTAACTATCCACATGTCCAAGTAAACTCCTTCCTCAGCTTCCCTCAAACTCCTATAAGCCATCTCCACCATCCATCGATCTAGTGAGCCCGATGTATTCACACATTGATGCTGCAGCTAGATTAATGCAAGCTATATATATCCACATAAGTCAAGATGACTGAAGTAAGGTAAGATAGGGTAGAGTAGTGTAGATTAACCCAGATTGTGAGATGGAGTAGAGGAGATTTATGGCGGGGGAGGGGAGAGGAGGGTGGATTAAATGAAAGCGGGATTAAGTATGTGGTTGGAAGTCGGGAAGATGGGTGATATGTTATCGTAGGTAGAAGGAAGGTAAGAAGCTTGTAAATCAGTAAGGAACCCAGATGGGACAAGGATCTTAGAACGCCAGTTACAGGTAGTTTTGCTTTGCAGTCAGGGCTAATGATGATGTATGGTCACGTACAAACCAATCACAGGATAGACTCAGAGACTGGATATGAACATGATTTCGCTATCTACCTACCACACACACAACACAGTGACACGCTGAGCATATACACAAGATCACTCCTCCCCTCCCCTCCCCTCTCACTAAGACTTGAAACGACCGTCAAGGAAAAGAAGAAAAATAAAAAAAGTTCGCTTCCATCAATGCAAAGCACAAGCACAGGTATCGCAGCACACGTTCGTACTTCAAGCACAACAATGCCGCACAACAACAACAAAGCGAACGGGCTATCTCCCACACTAGTTAAAGAAAAGGGGAAAAAAGAACCATCCGCTTCGCTTTTCGGCTTCGGCCCAATAACAACAATGCATTGATTGATACCGTCATCGTACATTTGCTCAATGCCCATATCACACAAGCGAAACCGGTAAGTTGAGTGCTGGGTGTGCTGTTGAACCATCTATCTTCCTGCCCATTTCCACGCCTCCTGATCTCCAACGCAGGCTCCCTACTAGATGAAGCTGAACTGAGCTGAGCTATAAGACTACCTAGGCAGCTACAGCCTGCGCTTTCATCAAGTTAGGCTTGCCGATGATTTCGTATGGAGCGCGTTGGATGATGCCGCCTGTTTTGGGGAGTTGGGTGCCGACGCCCATGAGGTAGACGTCGACGTCGCGGGCGCATTGGCGGCCTTCGTTGATGCCCCTATACGGTCATATTAGCAAGGAGTTCTTCGATTGACAGGTGACTGGGCATGGATGGATAATCAGTGTCAAGCTTACCAAACGATAAGCGACTGGCCCCTTCTACAATCGCCAGCGGCAAAGATGCCGGGAACATTTGTATTATACTGACCCGGCGGCGTCTTGATATTCTTCCTCGCGTCCTTCTCGATCTCGGGGCCTAGGATCCTATCCTCTGGACCAAGGAAACCCATGGATAAGAGGACGAGTTGCGCAGGGAAGAATTGCTCGCTGCCTTCAACGGTCTTCATGTCCCATCCGCCGCTAATGCTCTTGGTCCATTCAACGCGGTGGATATTGATGCCAGCAACATGGCCGTTATCATCACCAACGAATTCCTTAGACATGACGCAGTACTCGCGGGGATCTTTGCCCATGTGCGTTTTGACTTCCGTATGACCGTAGTCGACGCGGTAAATACGCGGCCACTGTGGCCATGGGTTGTCGCGAGCACGCTCTGCCGGTGGCTGGGGGAGTAATTCGAAGTTGGTGACTGATTTAGCGCCGTGGCGGACTGAAGTGCCTATGCAGTCGTTTCCGGTGTCACCGCCTCCAATGACGATGACGTCCTTGCCTTTGGCGGAGAGGTATTCTCCATCCGCAAGTTCGGAGTCGAGGAGGGATTTGGTGTTGCGGTGGAGGAATTGCATGGCAAAGTGGATGCCTTCGAGCTCTCTGTTGGGGATTTTGAGGTCTCGAGCAACGGTTGCACCGGTAGCAATCACTACTGCATCATTCGTTTCGCGGAGAGATTGCAGGCTGACTTCGCTGTCAGGACCAACCAAACAACTGGTGACGAATTTGACGCCTTCGTCAGCCATAAAGTTCACCCGGCGCTGAACGATGGTCTTATCGAGCTTCATGTTGGGAATACCGTACATGAGCAGACCACCAACGCGGTCTGAGCGCTCGTAGACAGTGACTATGTGGCCACATTTATTGAGCTGGTCAGCAGCGGCGAGACCAGCAGGGCCTGAGCCAACGATCGCAACCGTCTTGCCAGTGCGGGTCCTCGGTGGTTTTGGCACCATCCAGCCCATGTCGAAGCCACGGTCGATAATAGCGCACTCAATGGACTTGATACCAACAGGATCTTCGTTGATGCCAAGCACACATGCACCTTCGCAAGGAGCAGGGCATACACGTCCAGTAAACTCAGGGAAGTTGTTAGTCATCAAGAGGCGGTTCAGCGCGTCTTGCCATTGGTTTTGGAAGACCAATTCGTTCCACTTGGGGATGATATTGGAGATCGGGCATCCAGTGTCCGATTGGCAGAAAGGCACACCGCAGTCCATGCATCGAGCTGCTTGGTACTTCAGCCCATCCTCATCCAGACGGCTAGACAGTTCTTTCCAGTCACGGATTCTAGTCTCAGGCTTGCGGTACTTCTCGCTTCGCCGCTGGTACTTCATGAAACCTTTAGTTTTATCAAGGACAAGTGCAGATCGCTTCTTCTCGGCCTTGTTATCGCTCACGCTCTCTTCAATGTCGAGCATGTCTTTCTTCTTCTGTTTAGCTTCCTTATCAAGCATCTTGTTCCTTGACTCTTCGTGGGTTGTCCGCACTGCGTTACCTGGCAAGATGGGTAGCGGATACTCGGCCTTCTTGGCGGCTTCTGCCTTAGCAGCCTCCTCAGCCATGACTCGCTTGTAGTCGGTGGGAAGGATTTTGATGAATCTTGGCAAGGCCCGGTTGAAGTCCAACAGAACACGAGCAGCAAGCTCGGAGCCTGTGTAGTGGTGGTGGTCCTCAACCAAGCCGCGGACGAATGCGATCTCAGACGGGTCCTCAAGGCCAGAGATCTCTACCATCTCAGCGTTGACCTTCGATTCAAAGTCTTGATTCATATCAAGGACGTATGCAATGCCACCAGACATACCAGCGGCAAAGTTACGTCCAGTACCGCCGAGAATCAGTACTCGTCCTCCAGTCATGTATTCGCAGCCGTGGTCGCCAACACCTTCAACCACTGCTGTAGCGCCTGAATTACGAACAGCAAATCGCTCGGCCGCCACGCCACGGAAGTAGCAGGTACCGCCAGTTGCACCGTATAAGCACACGTTGCCAATGAGGATGTTTTCTTCTGCTTTGAAGACAGCAGATCGCGGTGGGTAGATGATGAGACGACCACCAGAGAGACCTTTGCCAACATAGTCATTTGCATCACCTTCAAGCTCCAAGGTCACGCCGCTAGCCAAGAACGCGCCAAAAGATTGGCCGGCCGAACCCTTGATGTTTGCATGAATGGTATCTTGGGGAAGACCCGCTTCACCGTAGCGTCTGCTGATCTGATAAGAAAGAGTGGCACCAAGAGCGCGATCAGTATTGACAATGTCACATTCAATGCGGCACGGTCGTCCTTTCTCCAAAGCTAGCTCGGACTCGGCAATGAGCTTGTTGTCCAATCTGACGTGTAGCTTATGATCCTGCTTGCGAACGTTGTAGGTAGCAACACCGGGTCGAAGCTGATGAGCAGGTGTAAGAATGAGACCAAAGTCAAGGTTCTCGGTCTTGGGAGTCCTGAAATCTTCACGCATTCTCAACACCTCCACGTGACCCACCATCTCGTTGACATTTCGGAAGCCAAGTTTAGCCATAATAGCACGTAGCTCGTTAGAGACGTAGTAGAAGAAGTTAATTACGTGCTCTGGCGTGCCCTGAAACTTCGCGCGCAGGGCCTTGTCCTGCGATGCAATGCCAACTGGACATGTATTCTGTTGTAAAAGGTAAAAGTCAGTAATCGCTTTCTTGAGGTCAGAATGGAATGGACGACTTGTCTCTAGAGCATGGAACACCCAGGCTAGAAAGTCCGTGGCCCTAGATACGTCCAAAGTAGGGGATTTGAGCCCGGAGAGCGCGACATACCAAATGACACTTGCGCATCATAATGCATCCCATGGCGATGAGAGGAGCTGTAGCGAAGCCAAATTCTTCAGCACCGAGCAAACACGCAATTGCCACATCCCTTCCGGTGCGCAGCTGCCCATCGGTCTGGACAATGATCCGTCCTCTCAAGTCGTTAAGCACCAAAGTCTGATGAGTCTCCGCCAGACCCAGCTCCCAAGGCAGACCAGCATACTTGATACCAGTCCATCGCGAGGCACCTGTCCCTCCATCGTGACCGGAGATCAACAAATGGTCTGATTTAGCCTTTGCCACACCTGAAGCAACAATACCGACACCAGTTTCTGACACCAACTTTACGGAGACACGGGCTCGAGGGTTCGAGCATTTGAGATCGTAGATCAGTTGTTTCAGATCTTCGATCGAGTAGATGTCGTGATGTGGCGGGGGCGAGATGAGACCAACACCAGCCGTGGAATGTCTTGTGCGAGCGATGGGTCCCGAGACTTTGTGTCCTGGTAACTCACCACCCTCACCAGGCTTGGCGCCTTGTGCCATCTTGATTTGCAGTTCGTCTGCGTCAGCTAGATAGTTGGATGTCACACCAAATCGGCCTGATGCTACTTGCTTGATCGCAGAGCGCATGGTATCTCCATTCTCTAGGATTTGGCTACGCTCGGGATCTTCGCCACCCTCTCCAGTGTTCGATTTGCCACCCAACCTGTTCATGGCAACGGCTAATGTTGAATGAGATTCCATGGAGATGGATCCGTAAGACATGGCACCAGTGACAAAGCGGCGCACAATTTCTGGCCAAGGCTCTACCTGATCGATGGGTATCTCCGGTCTCTGTTCGAAGTCGAAGTCCAACATACCACGTAGGGTACAGTTCTTGATTGCCTCATACTCGGACACAGAGTAGGCTTCATAGGATTTGTCGTTCTTCGTACGGACCGCATCCTGAATATTGGCAATGGCGACAGGATCGTTGACGTGCGGCTCACCTCCATCTCTCCAATGGTATTCGCCAGACTCAGCTAGACCAACAACAGTCTGGATGTCGCGAGTTGGGAATCCCTTCTCATGGAACGCAAAAGCATCCTGAGCAATGAGCTCGAATGTCATACCACTGATACGGGTAGCTGTGCCAGTGAAGCAACGGTCCACAACGCTGCTATCCACGCCCAAAGCTTCGAAGATCTGTGCGCCTTTGTAGCTCTGTAGTGTAGAGATACCCATCTTGCTCATAACCTTCAGAATTCCACCGTCGCAGGAATACTTGTAATTCTCAATGACTTGCTCATCGGATAACTTCTTTCTGATGAGGCCCTCGCGGTTCATCTTCAGGATACACTCCATGGCCAAATAAGGGCAAATAGCGTCAACACCATAGCCAAGAAGGACACACATGTGGTGTACTTCACGAGCTTCAGCAGTCTCAACGACCAATGCAGCCTGCGATCGCCACTTGTTGCGAACCATGTGGTGATGCACCATACCTGTGGCCAAGAGAGCTGATACAGGAACGCGCTCAGCGTTAGTATTCCTGTCAGATAGGATGAGTATTTTGTCTTCATTCTCAATACCTTCTGTCACGGAGCCGCAGATACGGTCTAGAGCGTCCATGTAACCTTGGACACCCTCACTCTTTGGGAAAGTGATATCGATGGTCTTGACAGTCCAGTCACGGTACAATGTAGTTATATTCTTCAGAGCATTGAATTCCTCGATAGATAGTACAGGTGACGGCAGCATGAGACGGTGGCACTGAGAAGAGTCCATCTCGAGAAGGTTACCTTGAGGCCCAACATAGCATTCCAAGGACATGACGATTGCTTCTCTGATGGGGTCAATGGGAGGGTTGGTGACTTGGGCAAAGAGCTGGCGGAAATACTCATACAGCAGCCTGGGTTGCAGAGCAAGACATGCCAGTGGAGCATCATTGCCCATAGAACCCAGAGCTTCCTTGGAGTCTGCTGCCATGGGGCCAAGTAAAAGGCTGACTTGCTCAAATGAGTATCCAAACGCTTTCAGGTAAGGGTCACCCTGCACGTTAGTATCATTCAGCTTGAAGCCGAGATCCACCCCTTGTTCATCTAGCTGTTGATATACGCTAGGAAGCTCAATCAGCTCTTTCTGAAGCCATGACCTAAAGTCTTCGCGACTAGAAACATTGTGTTTGAGCTCAGCATCATCTACAATACGGCCTGCTACTGTATCAACCAACAACATCTTGCCAGGCTGCAATCGACCCTTCTGCACAATCTTCTCTGGATCAATAGCAATAGTGCCGACCTCTGACGCACAAACTATGCGATCATCGTCTGTAACATAGTATCTGCACGGCCGTAGACCATTTCGATCGAGGTTAGCTCCGCAGTATCTCCCATCCGCGAATGTGAAAAGAGCCGGCCCATCCCAAGGCTCCATCAAACAAGCCGCCCATTCATAGAAAGCCGCCTTTTCGGGGTTCATTGCCGAATTATCTTGCCACGCTTCTGGAATCATGAGCATAACTGCCTCAGGCAGCGAAAGAACGCCATTGAGTGTCAGAAGTTCGAGTACGTTGTCGAAGGCCGCGGAGTCAGAGCCGCCATCTTCGACGATAGGGTACAGCAAGTCAAGCTCATCGTTGAAGATTTTGGACTTCATGACACCTTCGCGAGCTCGCATCCAGTTCTTGTTGCCACGGAGTGTATTGATCTCGCCTACACGCTCGTTTAGCATGTATGCTAACATTGAACCATCATCATGGCTCACTTACCATTGTGAGCTGCCCATCGAAGGGGCTGAGCACGATCCCAACTGGGGAAGGTATTTGTGGAGAAGCGCGAGTGCACCAAGGCGAAGTGACCCTCATAATCGACCGACACAAGATCGTGGTAGTATTGGTAAACTTGTACTGGAGATAGTTGACCCTTGTAGACAATGTTTTTGTTGCTCAATGAGCACAAATAAAACCAATTGTGTAGACCGATGGTGTGAGTGGCGCGCTTGCGTAGAACGTAGAGCTGGCGCTCGAAATGGATGTCGTCGAATTGCTCAAAGTCCGTGACTTTGGGCTTGTTGCCATTGCCGTATGCAGATCTGAGTACAACGAAAGGCTGAAGGATCAATGGCTCTCGAGAGAGCGCCGCAGGTCCCAGTAAACTGGTGTCCCTAGGCACCTCTCGCCAACCAAGCACCCTGAGGCCCAAGTCCTCGGCAATCTCCTCAAATTTGTTCGTTGACTCCTTCAGAAGTTCCGTGTCAGGTTTGAAGAAGAGGTTGCCTGCAGCGTACTGACCCTGGGGTGGCAAGTCGAAGCCTGTCTCCCTTGCGAAGTTCTTGACGAAGAATTTGTGGGGAATCGAGGTCATCACACCAGCGCCATCACCATCCCGTGCATCGGAGCCCACCGCCCCTCTGTGGGTCATGTTACATAGCAGGTTTTGTGCTGAGCGCCCAAGTTATTAGTCAAGCGGCCAGGAAAGGGCGCGCACGTGGGGGGCAGCTCACCATCGCTGATAATCTTGTGGCTTGCCTGGCCCTTGATATGGCTGTGGAAACAATCAGCGACAGTCTCGCATGAGCGGAAAGACATTATACTGACGCAGCAAAGCCGACACCACAGGCATCCTTCTCGTACTCAGGGTCGTACAGACCCTGCTTCACCGGCAGAGCCCCGGCCCATGACCGGTTCTCTGGGGTGTTTTGGTACTCGTATACGCTGGCAGTCGGCTGTT
The DNA here is from genome assembly GCA_023065455.1 of Cladonia rangiferina. NCBI lineage: Eukaryota > Fungi > Ascomycota > Lecanoromycetes > Lecanorales > Cladoniaceae > Cladonia > Cladonia rangiferina. The sequence continues at coordinate 317,172 of JAJREH010000043.1, forward strand.
CCTCTTCTAATTGTGGTCCATATATTTCCTCCACGAGACCCATCCTACGGACGGGCAACCGTCGAAAACACTCGTCGCGCAAGCGGGGTAAAGTCGAAGGTTGGGGAGATTTTTTGATTGAAGAGACTTTGGGCGGAAGCTGTGAGATGTTGTTCGACTTGTGAGGGGAGATGTATGACTTGAGAAGAGATTAAGTGTTGAGGTGGTATTTTGGGGGGAAAGAAGAGAAGGAAGAAAGTTTGTCCCCACGTTGCCGGGTGCCACTGCGAATCGATGATGCAGCTCCCCACCCACGTTACTAGCAAGGAGTACTTTTATTCTTCCTCGGGTCTTATTCCCTAGTCCAGCTAGGGAAGGTAGAGGGCAAGCTAAGAGAATGAGGGAGAGATGTTGTGCAGTGGTTATGCTGTGTGACTACTACCAAAGTACAGTAGGCTACGCAAGACTTCTACTTTTTCTTCGATTTTCCTATGAATAATTCGACAGAGATAAGCGCGTTTGGTCCAATGGCAGATGGGCGAAGTGCGGATTGCAGATTCTAGTGGCCTGGCAATGCCCTGACCCTACGTTAGACGACTGTTTAGACTGTTTAATGAGGCCCTAGATCCCCGTAGTTGCCCTTAAGCTTCATGCACTCCACTTTGCCGTCCTTAAGCTGCCCTTCCTCCCCCATTGTATATCCGCCTTTCCCAAGCCGGAATACCATTTTACGAGATGCTGTTTGTTTGTTTGTTTGTTTGTTCTCCTAACCGAAGTCGCCCCGTCTGCGTCGAATTATGATTCCTTCTCGTCGAAGATGATACCAGTCAAGTATGCACATGAAAGATTGCCACCCACTACCCATCATTTAATTACCTTACATAATACATTCCATCCTCCGATTCCTTCAGCCTTTCGGAAGAATCCTGGTCACTACCCTGAAACTCATGCGCCCAGAATTACCTAGGGTCGCAATTCCCTCCAAGCCAGGATCACAATGACTATTGTAACGTCCAAGTATGGCGCGCCTACCTGGGCAGCATTGGATCACCACGCAGCGCTCCCTCTAGTTCTAGCGTCGCATATCTTGTGTCTGTCCTGGCTGTAGAAAGCAGCCCTGTTCGGGTCCATGGGCCTCTCTCAACCGCCCACGTTGCTCCCGGCAAGGGTTGGAAACCATTTAGCCCAACCCCGTACACTGGGTTGAGCCTCATACGGCGCCGTCAAATGCCAGACTGCCCCAAGCTCCCGAGGATTGTCTGGTGCACGTCGCAGTTGAGTGCCGGTGCCAGCGAGTCTGCATGATGAAAGCCTTCAGGCCGGGGAGAACCGTTCATATGTCAGGCCGATTGTCGGAGGACTTTCCTTACCTTAGCTTAACCCCAAACCCTTACTCCCTTTTCTTGGTTCGCTTACTGTCATTATGCACAATGAGCTACCTTGGTAGACTAAGATGTCCGACTTTTGTAATCCAACGCGTCTTACAGGCTAGCCCGGTCTTACCCCGTATCTTCAGGCCACTTGACGAGGAGGTGTCACGATAATGAAGGTACTGAGGTACATGTACAACCGACTGCAATTGAGTCGTACCGCTGCCCAAGTCTCCTTTAGCTATGTGTTCACTATGTGACGTTTGCCACTCCGACCCGGAAAGAGTCAATTCTTGACCGTTCAATTCATGGCCGTTGGAACCTACCTTGTTGATATCAAGCTTTTTCATACATTAGTTCCTTTGAAATTTGTCTACTAGTCTCTCTGTTGCTACATCATGACTACCCAACCTTCTCAAATGTCGCTGTCCATACATTCTCGTAATTGAGACGAACAGGGTGGGAATAACTCGTTCATCCTTTTACCATCTTAGGTTGAGATCCCTCCGGTAGAGTGGACCATAGCCCATGGCTTGTTTTGCGGGAGGTGAACATTTCCATCCGTAACCCCCAGAAACCTCTTGGCGGATGACTTCTGATATCCTCAATAACAAAGGCTGGTACAAAGCGTTCGCACACCAATCCATCAACGTGTATTTCCAAAGTCAATTGTGTCTTGAAATAAGTCTATAGCGGTGTGGATCAAGAATTTACGCTGATGTAAAGGTAGGTGTGCCATATTCTTGGGGAATGGGCATGATTTTGTTGATCCACGAGCCTGTTTGCTTAATGACCTTTCTTCATCTTCATCTTCATCTCTTCGATCCAGCCTTTCGCCCTGTTCTTCGGGACTACATTGATCCTCACGACGCCATCCACAACCTCCACATCTGCACTGCCAAGCATTTTTCCCAGGCTCACGTTCCTTCCCATCTTGACCAAGCCGCCACTGGCTGTCTCAATATAGTACTCCACATTCGCTACCGTATACTCCTGTCTCTCATCAAACGGCAAGGGCAAAATGTAATCGAGATGCTGAGGTACAGAATCAGTCTCCGAGAAAGCTTTGATGAAATCTGATTGTAAATGAAGTGGATAGAGGAGGACGACTGGAAACATAAGGGTGCTTGTAGGCGACAAAGGGTCTGGAGCCAGATGGATCGATGCGTCTTCCATGTCAGGCGGTTGGGCGGTAGTACGTCTGCGAATATTGCGAGCGCGTAGTGCAGTAGCTAGCATAAGTTTCTCCTTCTGGACGCGTTCTTCCCGTTCCTGCTTTTTCTTTTGACTCGCTGCAATCGCGACTTGTCGGTTTGTAATCTTGGTATTGAGGTTGCCGAGGGCGGCATTAGTAGGGTCAATCGCCATACCACGAGAGCAAGCATCCGAAGCCTCGATGATTTTGTCCAGTGCGAGGAGGGCAAGGGAGGAGCGATAGTAGGCTTTCATATTCTTAGGGTTGAGGCGGAGGGCAGCTGCACAATCAATGGTGGTAGATCTGTAGTTTTCTGAATGGTAACCGTTAGTTGAAATACGTTGAGTAGAACCTTAGACTCGAAACCACCTACTCAATTCCAGATTGCATAGGGCTCGATTGACATAACACACCTCTTCCAGCTCTTTCTCCTTCCCACGTTCTGCTTCTTCGTCTGCACTTGGTATTTTCCCAGCTTCCTGCAAATCCTGGGGATTACGTGAAAGGACAGCGATGCCTTTAGTGTAGAACTCCTTCCCATCTTTCCATCGCTTAGCCTTGACCAGCTCATTTCCTTGTTCCTTAAAGCTTTGAGCATTTTCAGCAGGTGTGCCTTCGTATTGTAGCGCCCGAATGGCCTCGAGCTCGATATTCTCCCCGTCTAGTCTGCGGCATGAGATGAACATTTTTCTTCAAGATTTGCAGCTCTACTGCAGCATACCTTCATTGTCCTCACTCTCGAGAGAAGTCATGAATAAGGGAGTCTTATTCATCATTTGTACGATCTCGTCTGCAGTATGAGATTTGACGGACGCCATAGGAGGCGGCATCAATGGTGCGATACCATTTTGGTCTTCATGCCTGCTTCCAATTGGAAACGGTACCGATGCTAATGCCGTTGTAGAAGGAGCAACAGATATGGGCTCTTTCACGTTTGTCATGGTGTTGCGATCGGCTTCTGAGTACATTCTCCAGAAAGCTTTCGGAGTCTACGAGTAGGCTGAAAACCAATAACGTTCGCGGAACCTTTGTGGTCCTACACGTAACGTGACTGTCCTCAAATGATAAAGGATGCGATAAGCTAAGCGAGCTCCTTATCGTCGCTAGGCAACCATGACGTTCCAGCTAATAAAAAAAGTCTATGGGAAGGGCTCCTTTGACACTGACATTCCAGGCTCTTTACTTGAAGCAACAGTTATTAGGGAAAGCTTTCTTATTATCTCCCGGTGGTTCCGGAGGGTTTGCAGTCCTTCTAGTGGATGCGAGAGATGTGTGGCAGCCTCTAGAAGGTCGTTTAAAGATTTGGAAACTACAAGAATCGACTAGAATCTCCCAGCCTTTCCAGCCTTGATAGATAAATATTTCCATTCCCACAACAACCAAACTTTTTTCCCTCTCAACTACAATTCACAAACACTTGACACCCACTTTTACGCTTTCACGACTATAGAATTCTCAGTTCTACTCTTTCACTTGTTACGCTCATCACATTCGAACTAATATCATACAACCACCATGGCACCAGCCATTGGAATTGACCTGGGCACGACCTACTCGTGCGTAGGTATCTTCAGAGATGACCGCATCGAGATCATTGCCAACGACCAGGGCAACCGCACTACCCCATCCTTCGTCGCATTCACAGACACAGAGCGTCTCATTGGTGACTCGGCAAAGAACCAAGTCGCTATGAACCCTGCCAACACAGTCTTCGATGCAAAGCGTCTGATAGGGCGAAAGTTCGCCGACCCTGAGGTGCAGGCCGATATGAAGCACTTTCCCTTTAAGGTCGTCGACAAAGGCAGCAAGCCAGTCATCCAAGTCGACTTTAAGGGCGAGACAAAGTCATTCACTCCCGAAGAAATCTCCTCTATGGTGTTGACCAAGATGAGAGAAACCGCCGAATCATATCTCGGTGGTACTGTCAATAACGCCGTCGTCACAGTCCCCGCCTACTTCAATGACTCTCAACGTCAAGCCACCAAAGACGCTGGTCTCATTGCCGGTCTCAACGTCCTCCGTATCATCAACGAACCCACCGCAGCAGCCATTGCCTACGGTCTTGACAAGAAGGCTGAGGGTGAGCGAAATGTGTTGATCTTCGATTTGGGAGGAGGAACCTTCGATGTCTCACTCTTGACGATCGAGGAGGGTATCTTCGAAGTCAAGTCCACTGCCGGTGATACGCACTTGGGTGGTGAGGACTTCGACAACCGCTTGGTCAACCACTTCGTAAATGAATTCAAAAGAAAACATAAGAAGGACCTAAGCTCCAACGCCCGTGCCCTCCGTCGTCTTCGAACCGCCTGCGAGAGAGCGAAGCGAACCCTGTCCTCATCCGCACAAACCTCCATTGAAATTGACTCTCTCTTTGAGGGTATCGACTTCTACACCTCCATCACCCGTGCCCGCTTCGAGGAGCTCTGCCAAGACCTCTTCCGCTCTACTATGGAGCCCGTCGAGCGGGTCCTCCGGGACGCCAAGATTGATAAGTCCTCCGTTCATGAGATAGTCTTGGTTGGTGGCTCAACCCGTATCCCAAAGATCCAGAAGCTTGTCTCGGACTTCTTTAACGGCAAGGAGCCCAACAAATCGATCAACCCTGACGAGGCCGTTGCCTACGGTGCAGCCGTCCAAGCCGCTATCCTCTCTGGCGATACCTCCTCAAAATCCACCAATGAGATCCTGTTGCTAGACGTTGCGCCATTATCCATGGGTATCGAGACTGCTGGCGGTGTCATGACTGCTCTCATCAAACGAAACACTACTATTCCCACCAAGAAATCCGAAGTCTTCTCTACATTTTCCGACAACCAGCCAGGCGTGCTTATCCAAGTGTTCGAGGGTGAGCGTGCTCGTACCAAGGACAACAACTTGCTCGGCAAATTCGAACTCTCTGGCATACCGCCTGCGCCTCGTGGTGTCCCACAAATCGAGGTCACCTTCGATGTCGACGCCAATGGTATCATGAACGTCTCAGCCCTCGAAAAGGGTACCGGCAAGACCAACAAGATCGTCATCACTAACGACAAAGGCCGTCTCTCGAAGGAAGAGATTGAGCGTATGTTGGCTGAGGCCGAGAAGTACAAGGCCGAAGATGAGGCTGAGTCTGCTCGTATCTCCGCCAAGAACGCCCTCGAATCCTACGCCTACTCACTACGCAATACCATCTCTGATCCCAAGGTTGAGGAGAAGCTTGATGCTTCGGAGAAGGAGACACTCAAGTCGGAAATCGACAAGACTGTTGCATGGCTCGACGATAACCAGACTGCCACAGTCGAGGAGTATGAATCACAACAGAAGACCCTCGAAGGTGTTGCCAACCCCATCATGGTCAAGATGTACGGCGGTGCAGGCGGTGAAGGTGGTATGCCTGGCATGGGTGGCATGCCTGGAGGAGGGATGCCAGGCGGTGCTCCCGGTGGATTCCCCGGAGCTGGTGCCGCAGGCGGTGATGACGGTCCTACAGTTGAAGAGGTCGACTAAATGTCAGGCCAAAGATCCAGCGATTTCCGTTTCCGTTCAGTCTCAGGCGAGCAAATGTTGCTATGATCATGCATGCATAGGAGAAAAGCCGGTGTTACTCGGTCTGTAATTAGACTCAGGGGTGGTCTTTCGAGCTTAGATACAACTTTCCAATAAATTCAATAAATTCAGAATCACTTCTATCGTGCAGTTTGTAACTCGAGAGATTGAACATATACTAGTGATCAAGAGTAATAGATGACTATCACGAACCAAGTCCAATCATGTAACTTAACCCACCCTCTACTACTTTCATAATCATGATGCTATTTGCTCTCTATCCCTTCGATGGCTGGCGTCCACCTTTCAAGGGTAATTGGCGGAATTCTGCCGCTTGGGGTGGTAGTGGACCCAGGCTCGTGGGGACGAAAAATATTGGCATCCCTTGCCAAACGCCAATATTTCCAGAGTAGACCCAAAGTTTGGTAAATAAATTTCAATTAGAAACATTAGAATTCAGTAATTCTTATTAAATTTAAGTCAATTAGTGAGTTTATCTCTATCGTGTTCAGAAGTTATAGGTTTATAAAAATTGGCTTTAAGCTGTAGGGGTGCCAACATTTTTGTCCCCCACGAGCCAGGTCAGCCATCGAAGGGATAGAATGCTGTCTCTAGGACATAAAGATTGATTTCTATACGCAAGAGCCTCACTCCATGTGAATCGAGTTAATCGACACAAATCTCTTGAATAAGATCATTCATATCATCATAAAAGCTATCAGCTAATCATGTTTTCGCACATAAATCCGTTTCCTCCGCCCGCTCTACCAAGCAAGAAAAATGCACATTTCAGTGCAGCCTTCAAAGATCCGGGTAGCAACCCCACTCTCAACCAATGAAAAATATACATAATAAATTCATGTGCTTCCACCAGCTATAAGCCGCAAAGCAACATTCTAGCCTCCAACATCAATCGCCCGAGCTATCCTATGAGTCCTGTAAGGGAACGTGTGACAATAGTCCAGCAAGTGAGAACGCTACCCATTCCTTCAGTCGCGAGATTGGCTGCTGAGTCAAGCCAAAAAATCGATAGTGGTGGAGTGGTCTTTGGGCTCAGGCGCACATGCTGCAGCGATTGTGAGTGTAATCGATACATGTCGGAAATGCGCCACTGGTGTTTTAAAATGGCGGATTGCAACAGTTGCAATAGTGGCATACGCCGTCTCGATAGTTGAAATCATTCTGCACCAGGCTAATACTTGGGCGCGGGCCAGAATAGCAATGAGGCATTTCGTTGGTTGGCATCATGTTTGGCAAGTTGAATCGTGTTTTGTTACGAGGCGTTAGGAGAGGTCCTTTGTGAGCCGGGTACGGAGCGCGAGAAAGTTTTAGATCTATGGAGATTGAGACAGCTGGCGTGTAATAGCGGTGAGCGGAATTGACGAGAGATATTTGCAAACTATGGGATCAGTTGCAATTAGTCGATATTGATTTACTCAGAAATCGACTCCTTTATGTGATATTCAAGAAAGTGAGGCAATGTAAAGAAGCTCGGCCCGTGCCAGCAAAGCTAGGTAGCCTCAGAAACTCAGCCCGAACATGCGTGGAATATGCAAGAATGCATTAAGATTGGGTCGGGTAGCAAAGAGTGAGGCTGTGGACTTGGGCGGATTGATCTGCCTTAATTGCCTACAGAGCTAGTAAGCGAGAAAGAGGACAGTATGAACATCTGTAATAAGTGTTCATGTTATGTGTGCCAGGACAGACCTGATTAGCAAACTCTCAATATCAACAGTACTGCTGCATCTCATTGAGTTGACTCAGTGTGAGACCTTTCCTAGAACTCAAGGAGTTTTTCAAGACTTCACTTAGAACTTGGTGATGAGACGAAATGTCATCTGACAGCGCTCTCTGCCGTGAGCTAAATGATAATGCCCGGAACTCTTTCATTGATAGGCGCGCCGCCTGAAAACCGTCCGAGCGTCCTCCAACCAATCGAAACGCTATCGATGATCACTCAGTCGGCAGATAAGGTCTTGCATATCAGTCCATGTAGCTTGAAAGAATGCGCCTTCCACATCCTCCGGCGAACGTCCTGGCCGTCACTCTTGCCCATGGTCCTCAAGCACCCGGCGACCGTGGATAGCATATCCGTCCTGTCGACGATTTCTCGCAAGCAAGAGTGGTTTGGCACATCTGCCAGATTCGTAGGCCATTGAAGCTGCAACATGGTATATCAGAGTGTCTCGGAAAGCGAAGCTTCAGTGATAGCACACTCAGCTGACCAAAGTCTGCCTTGATTGCTTTCTTGGCAGAGCCCACAAGGGAATGCAATCTGCTAAGGAAATCAAGAACACGGGCAATGGTTAGAAATTCTACAAGGGAGTACCAACGATTGGCCGTGGACGAGGAAGGAGGGCAGGGGATAGTCTCGGAAAAGTGAGAGGTCTGAGTGCTCGAGCTTTTCATGAGAAGCAGGGTTCGAGAGTGGCAGCGTTGTAGGTCAGACTCATCTATATAGGGCGGCGTCTGCTTTTCTTGCAAGTCAGAGCAAGGGTTGGGATGCGGCAATCACATGACCATATGATAGTGCGGCCGTCAATTGACTTGACAGTAGTATGTCTGCTCTAAAGAGATTTGCCCATGAACTTGCGCTTCGTAAAGCTCAACCACCACTATGAGTACATCAGCGCTTGTAATATTTCGTATAGGGAATGGGGCTTGCCTTAGACGGCGTATTTCCATCTGCATATATACGCGCTAACAGCCTCACTGCCAGTTCCTGTCTCACCTGCGATAGATACCTGTGCTACGATAAGCTCTCGTTCTATAATCAAGTGCTGGAACGTTTTACTGTCGTAGGGTTTCTGCATCTTGTCTGTCCCTTGGTGCTTCAAAGGCCTGGTTCAAGGGAAAGCTGGCATCTCCAGGTATAGAAAATTGATCCAGAGCGGTGTTAAGGAGTGCCTAATGGGTCACGATAATGCGTGAGCATAATAGCTCCTCAAGAACGCCGGCCAAACCGGAAACTCTGTACGGCCCGTACAAGCCTGAAGACGCACCTTTTCTGCCTCTTTTTTCCCCATCGTTGGTCGTACCTTTCCTAAGCATTCGCTCACGAAGAGTATGCCATAAATTAGTAGTCGATCTGCTGGGCCCTTGATCTCAAAGTTTCGAAAGAATGTATTGGCACGGAATAGAGAGAGGATTTCATCTAGAGGGTCGTAGGACTCGCTGTCTGGGTCAATGTCGAGTTCTGAGGTGCTGGGAGGAAGTGCGGGGAGAGTGTAGGCAGGGCCTCGAGTTCTTGTACGAAGAGGCAGCAGAGCGAAGTTTCCTGGCAGAGTGTTAGCAAGGACACCGTTTCAAGGAACAGCAAGGGAAAGGACTGGTGAGCAACGTGGGATATTACCTATTACTCGAACATCCTGATCTTGGAGGAATATTGAATGATATGCCTGTTACCACATTAGCACCAAAATATAATATTGAAGTATGCACTACATACCGGCATTTTGAGACATGTGGGGGGCGTCACTAAAGAAGCTCTCAAGAGACAAGAGACAGCTAAAATGCCCAGACTTTTAGGGCTGCTCCGAAAGGCACTTTACGCGTCTCGCGTCTCCAATTGTACATTATTGCCTCCTTTGCTACCAGTCCCACCTATCGCAAAGATGTCAGACTACGAAGATGAAATGGACGTGGATGCTCCTCCCGTCAAGGAGTCTATCATTTTCAGCTCTGACAACACCAACGCAAAGGGCAAGAGGAGTGCAGCAAATCTGCCAGTAGAGGCGGAAGACAATTTACCATGGTAATTGGAGCTTCATATTAAGACATGCAGGAACTGATTATTCGCAGGGTAGAAAAGTACAGACCAGATACACTGGACGATGTTTCCGGGCACCAAGATATCCTCGCTACCATCAACAAGTTTATTGACACAAATGTGCGAAGCCTACTTTCAACTCCAGCCCAAAAAGACTGATCTTGTGCAGCGATTACCACATCTTCTCCTCTACGGGCCCCCAGGTACAGGCAAGACATCGACCATATTAGCATTGGCACGCCGAATATATGGAAATAAGAATATGCGCCAGATGGTGCTGGAGCTCAATGCTAGCGATGACAGAGGTATTGACGTGGTTCGAGAGCAAATAAAGACATTTGCGAGTGAGTGAGATCGCGATAAGGCACGCTGTTGCGCATTGTGCTCATATTTGGTCAGGCACGAAACAAATCTTCTCTGCAGCACCGAAAGCTGGGGAGACACCCTCCTTGGGAAGCTTTAAGCTCATTGTACTCGATGAGGCAGATGCAATGACGGCAGTAGCTCAAATGGCACTGCGGCGAATTATGGAAAAATACACAGCTAATACAAGATTCTGTATCATTGCCAACTATACCCATAAGCTCTCGCCAGCATTACTGTCCAGATGTACGAGATTCAGATTTAGTCCTCTGAAGGAACCAGACATTCGACATCTCGTGGACATTGTCATCGAGAAGGAAGATGTGAAGATACAACCAGATGCAGTGGAAAGCTTGGTACGACTGAGCAAAGGCGATATGAGACGAGCTTTGAACGTGCTTCAGGCTTGTCATGCAAGCAGTATGATTTGCCCGCCCATTTCCGCCAGATCGTGTGAAATTTAGATTAGCTGACAGCCTGCTTTTAGGTACGCCATTACACTTGAAAGGGCAACCACCGCCGAAAAAGCCAAACCGAGAAATGATAACCAATGACACCATTTATGATTGTATTGCTGCTCCTCATCCGTCCGACATCAGACTCATCCGTGATACTCTTCTTGAAACATCTGACATAACCTCTTGCCTCAATACGCTTAATGTCCTGAAGGCCAACAAAGGCCTCGCCTTAGCCGATATACTAACAGCGCTAGGAGAAGAGTTAGTTAAGTTAGAGGTACCACCACAAACAAGGGTAGCCTGGTTACAAGGACTTGCAGAAGTAGAATTTAGGCTAAGTGGAGGAGGTGGCGAAGTCGTACAAACCGGAGGCCTTGTTGGTGTTGTGAGGGGAGGTGTTGACCTGATGGAGCATGGGGGAACGAAATGAAGTTCGACAACCTTTGCTCCTGTGAATTTGCGGTCCAATATACGACTTGCTTGGAAGATCTTGTACTGGCTACCAATGGATTAGATATCAATCTCGCAGTCGACTTGGCCACACTCGCTGCAATGCCAATTGCGCCGAAACCCCGATCTGTCTATACAAAGGAATGATTCAAAGACACCATTAGCAGGCCTCGATCCGGCACGGTGACCAAAGAATCATCGTACCCGTCGCGTCTCCAGCCCAAGATTTGATACTTCTATGAAAGAGCACCGCCACAGACGGGGAGACATATACGCGACACAAAAAAGAAACAAATATACCGAACAACAAGATACTGATAGAAGTTACTCAAGCGGCCAAGTATGTCCAGTGGTAGCCTTATCCCTACTCTTGACTTGTTCCAAGCCAATATCAGCCCACCGCTCCCATTTCTTCGTATCGAATTCACCTATAAGGAGCCACCTGCGGAATCACGACGAATTTGACGTATTTGTAATGATCTCTGCTTTTTACTTTCCACACTTCTTCGAAGAAAGAAATATAAATCCAACATTACAAGGGATTAATAGACTCTAGTTGCCGCGAGTAAGTAAGAAGACTACTAGCATAAAGTTCATATCACTGGATTGACTGACGGTGAACAGGTGAGCCCAACCGCTACGCGAGCTTCATTGGGTCTTGTTCGTTAAATGCAGGCAAACTTTTGGAACTTTTGCCAAGCCAGCTCTCCTCGTACTCCGTAATTGTTTCAATGAGGGTCAACATCCCTAGAGATCTAAGCACGTATCCAACACGCTTGCCGACCCTGACCTTGGGTTTGGAACCTGCTATATGCATGTAATCCCACTGAGATATCCGAATTCCCGCCAAAGCAAGCGGTTCATAACTCGTCACTTCTTCCCCTACCCATGGAGGGACAATGAGCCACCGACACCAGTTGTCTTCAGGTCCGAGGATCAAATTTCCGCGGCACAGCACGTCCAACCATGGAAGTAGCATGCCGATTGATATTCAAGGGTTGGGAGACACAGAAACATGAAGTGAAGAGAAGTGAGCCTCCTATCATCGGCGATACAATCCGAAGAACTTTTTTGTATCGATAGCCACTTCCCCCTTTCCCAGTTTTACTCATTCTTTCCCCGCTCCTTCCCTCCCCTTTGAATCCCATCTTCTACACCTAGCTTCATCACGCCCACAACGCAGCTTTCCACTCCTTCAGGGGAAGCCAATACATCCGCAGTCCCAAATAATCTCTCCAAGCGCCGATATCGCTCCCAAGGGCCTACTTTAGCAAACGATACATGCAGCTCACATCCACCAACTTAAATATGGCCACTGACTTCGAACACCTCTCCAGCTGGGGCAAAGACGCCTACCTGGACATCAGTGGGAAGATGATCACTGCTGGTATCCGCTCCGAAAAGTTCGAAGGGGGCATGCTTAAACAAGGCACCTTTCTAGGTCAGTGGTTGATTAACGAGCTCGTAAGACCACCCTCCCTCCTGTCGCCCTCCGCGCTTCACCGATGTTCCCCCTCAAACTCCTAACCCCCCAAAGCCTAAACTCCCAAGATCATACCGCCCGAGCCTCCCTCACCCTGAGATTCGCAAGCTAACCCTCTCTTCTCTTTAAGGATATGAAAGAGACCCACCTCAACGCTGCTGCGCGGGATTGCATGGTCTTTATCCAGCCTGGCGGTAATGAAACCAATACCTGGAAGCTAGTCTGGCTGGTCAAGGGGGTATCCAAGAATCCTATTCAAGGGCAACAATGTACGTACACCCTAGTTGTTTCATATCTAGGACGACATGATGGGACGAGAAGAAATGAGATGGAAGCTAATGGTGTATGTCTATTCGTTAGACGTGCAACATTCCATCTCCAACTTCCCCGGTCCGCAACTTATTGTCCATGCCCAGAACAGCAAGCAGCGCACTCTTGTTTTCACTCAATTATGATAGGGCTATCAGATCAATACATGATAGGGTTACTCGGTAGCAAGCATGAGATATAGAGCCAATGGACACCAATTCTGAATTACTTCCGTTTTTGTATGTGCATGTGAGGAGCACGGCGTGAGGTAATGCCATTAAATCTACCTACATTACAGAGGAAGCGTGCCAAAAGATCCCTCCTGATCCCCAGGCTGCGTCGGTGTTGCAAGCATTAAAACAGTCACACCAGAGCGAATACGAAGAGAGTTCAACTCCTCCCTGTTCGCTTCATTTTCGTTGAAATTCGTGGTCGTCGTCGATCATTTCCTTTCCTCTTCCCCCCCAAAATAGAGGCCACTCTAAACTCGCTTCCCAACCACGGCTACTACCCTCTACGCCTCAGTTTCCGAGGACTCTGCCCTGCATGCTCCATTTCCTCATCCTCTTTGACTGTATTAGCTGGGCTGGTAGCCTCGCTGCTTCCCACGGATCCGACTACCCTTCCTTCGTTGTTATTCGCTGCACCTACATCTCCCCCATTCGTAGGTGGAACGCTGAAATCGAAGTCCGGTATTTCCGCATTATTCGAGAAATCAAAGTCGCCGGGGTTTGTGCCGTCGTTGAAGTACTCTCCGCTGTTCAAGAAAGATTCAAAATCCAATTCGCCGTTGGGTTGATATGATTGGTCTGGAACACCGGGGATAGAACCACTTGGACTCAAAGGTGCTATGACTGCGTTGATGTTGGCCATGCGTTCTTGTTGTTCTTGGAGAGAGCGCTGGATCTGATCTAGCTGCTCTTTCGATAGGTCGAAGTGGGCGAGATTGGCAGCGCCAGCCGACGGGCTGTAAGAGGTTAGAGCGTTGAGATTGTTACCATTCTGAGGAGAGTTTATGTTCTCGTTGGACATGAGCTCGAGCATGTTTTGCCGCTGATTCGGAGTAAGTGGAGATTGGCCATCGGCAGTCTGGAGGTGAGAGAGTGCTTCAGGAAATTCCATGCGTTGACCTGAGAGATTGTTTGTGCTGTGAGCGTTCGCTGAATTGATCATGGACATGATGTCTGCCTCTGGAATTGGAGTCTCTGCGGCTTTCTCGGGTTTGAATTGAGGGCTCTGCGAAGAGCGAGCTGATGGCGTACGATCGGAGAGTTCTTGAACTGCGGGAGAATGGTGATTTTGGGCTTTTGCAGGATAATTGTAGAAATCACGGGACCACTGGTTATAATCTTTTGGAGTCCTGCCGGAATTCTCTGGGGAGTCTGCACTTCCATCTTTGATGAGTAGAGGCTGCTTCCGGTATAGCTGCTGGTCCATGGTTTGCATAGAATTCTGATCCTTGTCGTCTCCGACATCAACAATATTACCTTGCTCTTGATCCTTGGAAGGGAGACTCCCAGATTTGAACATGTTGTTGAAGTCCAAACCTCCTTGCCCAAGTTGTTTGTTGTAAACTGCTGCCAGAAAAGTAAGGATGGAATTAATAGAGGTCTCGTGTTTTTCGTGTAAGTCATGGAATGCTTTTGCTTGGCCGTACAATTGATGATGCTCCTTGCGCACTATATGTAGCATCTCGGTTATCTTGTGCTGGTTTTGACGAATCTCTGCAAGCTCTCGCTGTAAATTGACTAGTTGTTCGGGCGGGAGAGAACTTGGAACATTGCCTATCATCAAGGGCTGTCGTCCGTTCCCGGTGCCTACGCCATCGTCGATGCCCCCGTAGTTCTGAGGCCCTGGGCTGTCATGATTGAAAAGCTCGTCACCTTCGTCTTCCACGTCTTCTTGCCTCGCTTTGACTCCGCCTTTCCCCGGGCCTTTCGCTGGAGCGGTTTTCGGCTTGTGGATGAGCCAGAGAAGGTTAGGTCTACCACGCTTGAAGTAGGGATTTGAGTATTCGCTGGGATTCTTGTTCTTCCTCTCGCTTGCTCGCATGGAATTATCTGACAAGCCGACCTTCTTGTGAAAGCCATACATATTCAATTGTCGTACAAAAGACGCATAGTTGTTATGCTTGAAAAGTTCCGGTATCAGGGTCTTCGCAAATTCGTCTTCATCTACTACAATGAAAGAGTCCCCACTCTCAGACCACCGTATCAAATCTGTATTTCGTGTGTTCTCGTCAAGGAAGCTATGTCCGTTAGCTTATAGTAGATCTAGGCATAGGTTTTCCTACCTGCTAAGCTTCTGTATAAATGGTGGTATTTGTTTTCGCTTTGCTTGTGCGTCTCTTTTAGCTATCAGAGCCTTCTGGTCGAGATCATCGTATTGAGCCGCTGGCCAACTATCCTCTGTAGATTGTTGTAGGCCCCCATAATCAGTCCCTAATGGATAATCGCCATTGTTGTAGCTCATCATTGGAACGATCTGATTGTCCGGCTGCCTCCTTACAACCTGGTTGGCCAAAGGTGAAGCTGGTAGAGTGTTCGGTATATTGCTATTGTGGAGGTAGGAAGTAAGATTGGGGGTACCGTAGTTTGTGGGATCTTCATAGTTTGGTAGAGTATTTGATGGCGTTTGTTGGGTGAAATCTGGTGGAGCCATTGAATATTGAACGTCCTTCATATCTCGAAGCTTCTCGTGTCCAAGTGGGGAGGCTCCAGGCGCTGGACGTTTCCGTGAGCCACCTTGTGACATCCTACTTGCTTTCATCTCGGCGTGATCGAATGAGAAGGTATGGTGGGCTCACTCTGTTGGGTTTGCCGTGCTAGCGATTGCGGTGTTGACACTTTCGACCCAGCCTGCGCACCTAGTGTTTCAGTCCTGTCTCTACGATCCGCCTGCTCTTGAGCGCTCACAACGCTTATGTTATGAATGCTAGTGATCCAAGGCCTATCGACTGGGAGTAGGTATGTTGTTGCGATCCTGTGAGAGGCGTTATGAAGTAGGATTGCGAAACGGCAGCCTAGGTAAGGCTGGGGTACATAAAAAGGCGTTGTTGTTACAGCCTGCGCTCACCGCGCTATTTTCAGCAATCACTCCAAAGCTCGGTACATGGCAAAGGCTGTTTGTCCGAGAGTAACTGCGACAGAGGATTGAAGCGTTTCCCTGCAAGAGAGTTCGGGGAGGGCGGAGTATATGTAGTGTTTTGAGTCCGCTTTCAGGTCGTCCGCGGGAGCAATGACAGGTGCAGCAAAGTATGAACAAGAAGTTGAAGATTATGACGCGATGTTATTGAGGGGATCTGGAGGTTCCGGAGCAATTGCAATGCGCGTAGCAGCGTTCACCGAAATGACAGAATGGACTCTGATATCACGTTCAGCCCTACCAGCATCGCTTGTTCTGAGTGGTCAGTTAGTCGAGACTCCTATAAGCGCTTTGCGTGAGGTGAGAATGGTGTGACAAAATAGCACATGGCAACTTTACACAATAACAGGGATGGCCTCCTTTGATGCACAATGTATTGGATATAATGGTTGATATAGAATGAGCTATATTACATCTAAAAATCTGTGTTCTTTCTTCTGCCATCTTCTCGATCCCTATCCCATGCTGTTGTGCCTCCAGCCATCCTAGCCAGTCTCTTTGCTCTCTGCTCCTCTTTTATCGTCTTCTCCTTCTCCCGAGGATCAATAACCACGAGCTCCTCCTCGTTCTTTTTCTTCCAGTTCAAGTCCTTGCCTAGTCTGTCCTTCTCAAAACTTAGAGCGTGAGACATCCATCCTGGATTGTTATCGTCCTGTGTATCTGCATCAACCCCCAGCTGTTGGTCCCACGACTGACATGATTGACAATCAGCAATGAAGTGAAGATCACAAAGGACTGCTTCATCCTCGTCATTGCCATTTCCTAGTCCTTTGTCATTGTCATGCACATCTTGCTTGCTTGCCTCAACCGCTACAGAGGGCTCAACCTCAGGTGGTGCCTTTTCTAGCTTGGCCTTGAAAGCATTCAACAGGTTGAGCGTCTGTTTGTCTGTAGGTACATCGCCATCTCCACCATGCTTGCGTTTTCTGCCACGCATGGCAGTTTCTGGAATCATCTGTTCCAGAGCAGACTTCTTGCGTGCCTCTTTAGCAGGCACGGGTTGGATGTTACGCTTCATTGAGGCTTTTAGATCAGCAATTTGTGCATTGGTTTTGTCTAACAAGCTAGTCACTTTGCTTAATTGCGCTGGCTCTGGCGAGCTAGATGGAGATCGAGACGGCTCCTCGTCATTTCGCAGAGGTAGTTGAGATTGCGGCTCCGGTTGTGATATTGGCGAACGAGACTTTGAGCGAGATGTTCTTCGTCGTACTGGCTTCTCTGCTGTCTTTCCACTTCGTTTGGATGGCGCCTTGACCTCCTTTGCATCTTCAATAACACCATCTGCGGCAACAAGAGTAGGGTTAAACTTCTGTCTTTTCAGGACACGCTGTTCCATGCCCCCTTCAGCCTCTTCACCACCAAAACTCAATAAAGTCTTCCCACCCTTCTTCTTCAGCTTCTTTTTTGCCTCCACTTTCTCCACCCTCACCAAACTGCTCGGCTCCCTCTTGACTATATCCTCGAACGGATTCACCAGAATCTCTGCCCCCGTTATCTTTGTAGGATAGATCGGTCTCTCGCTTCCCTCCACAGGTTCCAACTCCTCTTCCCCCATTTTCATCAAATTGTAGATCGTAGCCCCCTCAACCCGTCCAAACATTGTATGCTTTCCCTGGAGTTCCGGTGTCTCTCCCAGTGTCAAGAAAAATTGACTCCCATTATCATTCTTTGCCCCTCCGTTCGCCATCCCCAGCAGACCCCTCCTATTGAACTTTAGCCGGCTATGGAACTCATCCTCGAAGACCCCACCTTTTTCCTCATAGATGCTTTCGCCACCATGCCCAGTGCCTGTGGGGTCGCCACCTTGCAGAATGAATCCTGGGACAAGGCGGTGGAATATGGTGTTCTCGTAATAGCCATCGAGGCAGTGCTGAATGAAGTTGCGGGATGCGAGGGGGGTCTGTTTGGCGAAGAGTTCGAGAGAGAGGTCGCCGGAAGTTGTGGTGAGGAGGACTTTGGCTGTTGGTTGGGGCTCGAGGTTGTAGAGAGCCGACATGTTTGTGAAACACGAGTTGAACGCAGGGGCTGTGCCCTTCTATGGTGAGGGCAAACAGACGAGCTCCTTGGACAATATCACATGTATACCTAAGTCTGACTACTCCGGAATTGCCGAACCAGCGGAAGGTTTGGCATCTGAAGGAGACAAAAATCTGAGCCTTACCTACTCACTCGAGGCTCTGGTTGTTTTTCTTACACCATATTTCATAAAGGCCCCTTGTTGGAATACGGCGTGTTACACCATAAATGCCAAGAAGACGCCAAGAGAATGGATGTATCTTGTCCGCATACCCGTTCCTAACTTCCTAAAATATCATTCAATATTCCATCACCCTTGCTTATGAATTTCCAAGAAGAATTGCGTCAGCCAGTAGGCCAATACCAAGGAAGTTCAAATTAATTGAGGACTGGGGCCGTCGGACCGTTGCTGGTTTACTATCAAATCTACAAAGTCATATGATACATTATTTGGCGTGCAGGGTATGTGGATGTACCGAAAGTCTTGAACATTCTGTAGCAACTTGTCGTCTAGTATAGACAAGGTTTACATACAGCCTTGTGAATAAAGCCTGTTGAATCGCTGCCTTCACGTCTTTGCAAAACCGCTATCACTCCGCTGTGTCAAGCAACAATGTCCATAGATGGTGGATCTATCAAGAGTATGTACCAAATACAGGATGAGAGACAGAAAGATGGAGCTTATCTCCACAACGGGAGAAATCGGGCGATCTGATCAGTCCAGAGAGCTGCCTATACCCCTGAGTAGCAGAAGCTAGGCCAGATCAGGCCTAGCTTGCAGGATTCTTGTACTAGGTAAGGTAGGTAGGTAAGTAGAAGTAGGACTTCCGGGCGGCCCCTGGGCCCAGATCTTACATTATGACATAAGAAAATGGATTATGTGGTGCAGGTATATAACGAAAATCCAGAAGATGAACCTGTGTTTCTATTGCATATCGAAGATGATGAGCCACCTCCACAGAAACACCATTATAAACCTCTTAGTGACCCAAGGAACTTCAGGATATTATACATTGAGCCCGGAGCACCCGGAAGTCGGATCCGTGGTTCCCTCCATGAGTCACGCCTAGGTGATGGGGTCACATATC
Source organism: Cladonia rangiferina (assembly GCA_023065455.1). Lineage (NCBI taxonomy): Eukaryota > Fungi > Ascomycota > Lecanoromycetes > Lecanorales > Cladoniaceae > Cladonia > Cladonia rangiferina. The sequence goes on from JAJREH010000043.1 coordinate 336,321, forward strand.
TTGCTTTGTCTTACGTCTGGGGTTCTCCTCAAATTGTAGCGTATGTGATGCTTGAGGATTGTTATTCTTTGGTGACAGAGAATCTATACGCAGCTCTACAACATTTACGATCAGAGCAAGAGCCTCTACGCATTTGGATCGATCAGATTTGCATCAATCAACAGGATCAGGAAGAGCGAAGTCAACAGGTCATGCTGATGCATGACATTTTTAGCAAAAGCGTTCAAGTATTGATTTGGCTCGGAAAACACACTCAACCGTACGCAGAGGGTCTACGATTTATCTGCGAGCTTCTTCTACATACACATTACCTGGACGCTCAGCCAGATGATGATCTTGTGGGGAAAGTTGTTGATTTTACCGACTCCCAGGACGCAGACGAAATATTGCCGTCCTTGTCTGCATTGTACGAGAACCGCTGGTTTTCACGGTCTTGGACATTTCAAGAGGCTGTCTGCAACCCTGACACTGCAATAACCACCATATATGCAGAGATCAATATCCCTTTCGAGATTCTGATCTCCTTCACACAGCTTTTGATGAGGAATGACACTATAAAGCTACTCTTACCTCTGTCACATGAGTCGTACCGTGCGACAAGGCAGCTCACGGTTATTAGTCAGTACAGAACTTCAAATCCTGGTCAAAGTCTGCTTCAGCTTGCTCATTCAACACGGGATCGGAGTGCCACTGATCTCAGAGACCGGTTGTATAGCTTGATAGGCATAGCGACCAGCGATGATCAGCAAGCGTTCACGCCCAATTATGGTCATTCCACAGCAAGAGTCTACACAGAATTTGCATCGAGTGTTATGCAGGAATCTAATAGACTGCACGTTTTGGAATACAACGGGTCACCGGTGAGAGCTTTCTGTCTTTTACTTTAAGCAAGTGAGCTGCATCACCTTGCGCTTACAATACTTTTCCCTCAAGCTTGAGTTCATTTGCTGCGTTGATTTCCTCTGCTGAATAATGGAATGGTTTTTCATTCTTTTATCATATACATGTGAAATAAACTGACCAAATCTTGTCCAGACAGGTGACCTCGAAGAATCTGATCTCAAAGACTTACCATCGTGGGTACCTGACTGGAGTCTCGGATGGTTTCCTTTGCTTTCTTCTACAGCATTGGCCAAACCCTACGCTGCGTCAAAAGTGCCTGAACACATTGGAGAGATCCAGGAATCAGAACTCGTCGCTTACGGCATGAAAGCTGACAAGATATCAAAGATAGCTTCTGAGTCCTACTGGCCCGGGTCTGATCGGTCCGAAACAGAGTTTCTAGTGCAAGCCATGCGGACAATCAAAGAAATAACAGAGATGGTATCTCTGTCCAACTTGTCCACGAATATGTCGGAAGAGCAACAGGCGTCCAGAATTATATTGAAAGAGCAGCAGGGTTGGTGTGAGGCGCTCATCGACAGCCAGATTCGGAGCAAGGACTCAGCTAAGGAGCAGTTCCTTGCTAAGGTTGTTCTATACATAGACGTCCTAAATCATCATGTGGTCGGCAAAGGACACGTAATTCCAAAGGAATATCTGACAAAACCTGAAGTGCTAGAAGCTTTCTCCACTATCCACCGGCAGTTCGAGCGTATGACCCATGCTGGACGCAATTTCTGTACTACAAAGGCAGGTCGTCTAGGTTGGGCATCAAAACGCGCAATGGAAGGCGACATCGTGGCCCTCCTGTATGGCTCCGTCGTTCCGATTTTGCTTCGCCCAAGGCAAGATGGGAAGTATGAATGCTTGGGGGCATGCTATATCCGTGGTATCATGGACGGGGAAGTTGTGGAAGAAGAAATGATAGCGAATGGAATCCCCGAAGATGAGATGGAAGATGAAACAAAATGGAAGCAATATATACCTATGGAGAGATTTGTAATTGTTTAACGACTAAGCAGACAGCCTTCCGCTGTGATCCTTAAAACCTGTGATATGACCTGCTTGTGGGACCATGACCCTTATGGGCCTGGTCTTCTCCATATGAGCTAATGCCTACAATTGAGAACGCCTCCTAACGAATAGAAAGTATGCAGCTCACTATTGTCGGAGGGGCTCAGGACAAGAGTGTGCGATGGCCATCTATTCTGCCTTGTTGGGGTTTGGCATATGCCGCATATCAGATAGAGGCTTCCTATAAAGAACTGATGCGATTGGGAAGTAAATAAAAGCCTATCGACGAAGATATAAAGGGGTAATTCTTTACGTCAAGTCAACCCATTGAGACGGTCAATGATTGGATGCTTGCATTTTTGAAAAGAATAAGAACACTCTAGTGTTTAGAATTTAGCAGTTGCAAAAACTTCGCTAAAGCTTGGCAAAGAGAAGACAGCCAAAGGTCTGCCCCTAGCTAACGTAATACAGCGCCTGATCTGAGTGATAAATGCCTTCTCTTGTTTACTGATTTACTATTCGCTCAATCCTTTATATTCCAGTCCAGAAGATACGCACTCGTCCTTATACAGCTCCTCCTGGATAGACTTCAAGAACCTTCGCTAAAATAGATGACCAATTCTTAATCACTTCTTCGCAGCTTCATCACCATCTTCAAAATCACAAGGTGGGACATCTGTATAGTCCATCGTTGGTCCTGTCCGCAGGTTCCAGTCAGTATTGAATGAGTACTTCGTTGCACCCGGAATGAGCTTCTGATCCTGTTGTCATTGTATATAATTTCGCATTCCCATCATCAATTGCAGAGAGCAGTCGCCTGACTTATTGTTTAGGGTAAATGATTGACCCGAAGGAATGATCCGGAACCTAATAAGAGCAGAATTAGTCTGAGATTTTATAAGGGTATTGTGATAGGTATTGTAATCGCAGGGACGGGTTGGCTGTTTGCTCACCATCGCATAGTATTTTGATCGTCAACAGGCTCCCATATATTTTTTGCTTTGTCTAGAATTGGCTGGGGTTGAGTCATGGGGACTTGCTCTCCGTTTTCTTTTCCGTCTTTCGTACCAGGCCACTGTGAGATTGAGTGGCATGATGCACAGGAGGAGATGAAGTTGTCGGCTGATTACGAAGTCAGTTAGGGGCAAGATGTGGGTTGGCCCGGATATACCAGGCCCGTTCATTCTTCCATTCCAGCCCCAGCTAGGCCTACTTCCACCAAGCTTTTTGCGTATCTCCTCGGCCCTAGGATTAATCCAGGATTCGCAGGGGGTTCCACCCTTCTCAAATATGGCTTGATCCAACTTGGGGTCGTTCCTCCACATGAGACCAACGGGGATGATGCGATCCCATGGCTGTTTGAAAATGATTGAATTAGCCAGCGTTGCCTCAAAAAGTATAAGAAGCTCAGCAAAGGTCTTATTGTAATGCAATTTTCTCTTTACTCTCAGAATAATACATGAAAGTGCCAAACACCCAGCCGATCTTTGCTCTGTCATCACGAACAGCGAAATCAACCTGGGTTAGCCGAATTTCTGAAACAGAGTCGTCCCTGGCCGAGGCCCTCCAAGGCATTGTACTATCCACGTACTAGGCAATGACCTGGCGCCCTTCATTAAAGCCGTTCTGACCCGTGCCTTGCGGTGACACTAACCGCTTGCATGGAAGGGATTTCTTCGTCAGTCGCGTCTGTGAGCAATATCTGCGTACAGGTCAATTCTCCCCATATCTGTATTCCATGGTTCGCAATCTACCTTGAAGACGCATGTACCTTGTGGGAACATCACGTCCTTTATCCACTGAGGATTACTTGGATCTTTCCAAGCTTGGCCGAAGACTGAAGCGCCTGCACACTAAGCTTAGCTGCTGAAGAGAAAGACTGACTCTCAACCAACCTGCTAGATTGTAATATCCACAAGCCCAATTATGTAGATACCGTTTCTGAGATTTCGAGAATTCGAGATCAATTTCTGGGAAGTAGGAAGCAGCCAGTGCCTTGGGAGGGTTGTCTTCTTTTATTGTTCTATGAGTTGGAACTCAGGGAAGACGAGAATGTCCGTCTTTATGAGTAAAACATCCGCCACCAGCATCCTCCTCAAACATCGCGTGCGTAGTGCAAAACTCAGCGTTTCATTTCGATTACGTGTCGGTCACAATGCGAACAAAGTCCAGGCCTCAACGAGTCCCATTAATCGAAACACGCAGGAGTTATGATAAAATCATATTTGGCATGGATAGAGGTGCGCTTCGGCGCTTCCTGGCCCAAAGGTCGAACATGTGGTGGAGAAGCTTACGTGGCCTCCCGATCTGAGGGCGAACCTGTCTTCTGACACTACTGGAAATAGACTGTGCACATACTCCGCAGATCAAAGGTGTCGACAGCAATATAAAGACGTAAGCTGGACAAGAAGCTTACTCACGGGATTTGATGGTGCAAATGCATCTTACTTCGGCTTTCATCGACGCTCTGAATCCGGGACTTTCTGTGGCGCCACGCTTCTCCGTTGCAACCAACCAAACGTATGTTGAAAAGATAACAGTAGAAGTGCGATACTATTCTAGCCAAGGCACAAATTACCGTCAACTTGTGGATTAATTTGGTCCATTTAGCAATTCACCAGTTCGGTGGCAAATCGTCCGTCTATTGGTGAATGGGCGAATTGTATGGCCTGAGGACTGGTTCACCTTGAGAAGCTGTATCTTGCTGTAGGTTATAAGAGGATCCAACTTATATTTATGTTATCGTTCCTTGTTATGGATCTTGATATCGCCTTAGATTATCATCTGATAGTGTATGTCGTTATCGCTTATCTTTGATCACAGCAATATTCATAGTGGTGATATTAATGGCGAGGGTGTTGATAGCAGTGATGGTATTGAGGGCGATAATAGATGCCCTATAACGGTGTATATTCAGCCAACTAAAAGGGCTGTATTCAGGCGCCGATAAGGATAGCCTATTGAAGGCCAACAACTACTGCATAGCCCAATTGGTATATCCGTGGATCGTCCATTTATACAGTCAGCCCATTTGCATGTCGACTTAAGTTGATTTAAGACATGTTCGAGATCAGTATTTGGACTAGAACAGACACAACCATACAATGTGGCGGAGTTCCGAAAAATCAGCGACTGATTTTAACAGTAGAGAAAAAGCCAGAAGGAGGCGATCCGTCTAATATAAGTAAATCATATCCACTGTGTACTCATTAAGCACTCTTGGGGATTAATACGGTGCTCAGTGTTATCAGAAGACTCCGGATTAATATATAGTGGCATATCGAAATTCGTGAGACTGGAGAATCAACATACTCCGAGTCATCGCGTATCTATTTAAAACTAGGGTAGGTCGTTGCCTCAGGCGGGGCATAGTGCACGGGGGTCTTGACGAGCCCCTGTGGTCGCGATGGATAGACGATCAGTTTTGGTACGCATCGGAATCACGAGCGATTTCGGTTCGTTATTCTTGATGAGAGATTTGCGTCAGCGAACAGAAATTATTCGCCCCCTCTTCATACGATAGCAGGTCGTGCCCGAAAATTTCATCATTTCCCCTGTAGAGAAAGGGCTGAATGGCTGCGTTGAAGAAGGGATAATATAGCTTACATTTCCAGCGCTCCGGGAAGAAACAATCACTTCTTCATTATGATGGCCTTGAAACTTGCAAGGATTGCATAGCCATTCTCAAAAAGGCCGGACGATGTCAGCAGCGTATCGCGGTTGGCACCTGGAGATACAGACTCGTATCTGTGCTCTCTGAGAGGGATTATTACGTTCTCACTAGTTTGAGGGAAGAAGTCCTGCTCGCAGACAACGCGGAGATGCTTACTTGCACCAATCGACTGGAAGATAGAAAGCTCCGGGTGAGAGAAAGGATGATTATGCCCTATAAGATGCCAAGTCTTGTAGGATAAAATGCCGAGCTGTGATGGAACAGTATGTACCGCCACTCTTTCAAGAACTTGTCTCGATCATATCTTAATAATTGTTGTTACTATGTCCTTCTTCGAATTCAGCATACCAAAGCCATCCCAGTCGATGGAATTGTCCACATGTTGAAAATTTCTCGCGCCCGGTGCTTGACAGACCACAGTAGCCCAAGATAGATTAAAGAGAAAGCCCAAAGACCAAGGATCTATAGATATGCCAAGGTATTCGTCGCGAAGGTCGTGTTTCTTCGAGATCATAAACCATGGAAATAGAGGTGGGGCAGGGAGTTTCCCACTGAGATTTAGAGGCCAATACTCCATTTCGGACGCAATAGACCGCACAGCCTCTAGAGCCTTTGTCTTCGGGAAACAAAATCCAAGGAGCCGCATTTTCAGTACGCATTCAGCGCACCTTGAACTTCTCACCCTTGTCTTGATCCGCGAACTGCTCATCAATCCAGTCAACTTGAGCGGTACCAAAAGATTATCTTTCAGACCCCAGAAAGCGTAACCTTTTCAATAGCGATAGGTTCTGTGTGCTGTGAGCTTCCCAAGCTTGGTGTATTTCTCCCGGAATTCTATTTCAGAATCTGCAATTGTACCCAGCTCCTTTTAAGGTCTTCGGGACTGTTCCATCCTCTCAGGTCTCTCTGATCTTCTTTCAAACTTTGGGTAAATTGTATTACCCAGTCAATGATCTATATAGAAGCAAAATAGGAATATCGATGGGCATAGTCCCGCTACTTAACACAAATTCGTCAGATATGAACATCATACGACCCATAATTTCCATGGGAAAGCGTAAAGATTGGTAACGACTCGTAATCATGGAGTTTGCGAGTGTAAAGGATGGTAAGATTCTAAAGGTATGGAGATGCCGCAGAGTGAAGAAGTTGCTGGCATCCTCTCTGTCTAAGAGAGCCATTGCTTGTATATGTACTGCCTTGGAGTGCGCACGTAAACACATGGTAGCACGACCCAGCAATGATGTCAGGGATGTAGTGGTGGATGATTACGTGAGTGGGCTTTAACCAGCGATCTCGAATACCATACTGGTCACTTGATGTGGCTTCTGTGCCCATTAGTCGCCCCCTGAGTGAAATTCGAGACGAACCTACCAATGAATCATCCATTGTCGTCCTTCCCGGTACTTGGAGAATATTTATACAAGCATGCGGGGAATTGCAAGATACCTGTAGCCATTTGGCCACAAAAGCTCAGAACCTAACACCAGTGAGTGTGAATAAGCTGCGAACCCTCATGCCGGTGATGGATCTAGTTGCATTATGTCATTATTCGAGAGCCATTCTTGCCGCCTTTTTCCAGCTTGAGAGCACTCAATTCGCGTAACTTGCTCGAAGAGAGCGTGTATCACCAGGCGTTCTGGATATTCGCAAGAAACATCCATGTGTCCAGCGACCTTGTGCAATGAGAGGCTATCCCCACTTCAGGTCGAAGAATATTGTTGCTGATTACTCATGAATCTACGTCATTTCATAGTCTCGCAAGCGGCTTGTGATAGGACATAGCGATGACCAGTAGCTACTTCAAGGGTCTGGGGCAGGTTGGAGGAATCTAACATCGTCAAGCCGTCGTCCCAGGAACCATCTATTTTTAGCACCCGCCAAGAACAACGGCCGCTTCCTCACGTTTAACATTTTTCTACTACGCGTGCATTGTACGGTCACTCCACACCCGATCTCCCTCACCATTCATCATCTTCGCCTCAAGCGTCCTCTCGTCCACCACATGCATGGTCATAACCACGTCTCCAGATACACATCTCTCATTTTCAGTAGGCATGACTACGCCATGATTATTGGCCACGCTGTCGTCCTCAGCCTGATTCATGAAGTCCTGTGCGTTGATGAGACACTGGGTTGATCATGTATTACTCGAAGACAAGAGCAAGGTTCGAGCCCAGACCTAGTGATCAAAAGGATCTCGAGCCGGAGGAGAAGACCACTAATTTTGATGTTACTCCTGGTGAGCACCTCGCTCTATATATATTGTCATTACTCCGAGGGAGGGCGCGATTGCTTCCTAAGCCCTCCCACAGCCAACGTAAAATCCTCATCCTCGCCAAATACATTATACAGAAAGTCTATCCCCTGATAATGTTCCACAAAGCCTTGAATAGCCGTGATTGCATCACACCAGTCGCCATAAGTTAGTTTTGGCTCACGCGGTCGAGAATTCTTAGCCGTCCTATCAAGTCTCACTTGTCCTGATGTCCAGTCTTGAGGGTTCAAGGGAACTTGTACATTAGGAGCGTGGGCCTCGCAGTCCGCAAAGGCAGCATCCAGGACGGTGAGTACGTCAGGCTGGTTGAGACCACCAGCTGGAAGTCTCTGCTGAGTGAACTCGACTGAGACTTGTGTGTTTGGAACTTGATATCTGAGTGGATCTGGAGGCGGAGCGGGAGGCCATCTGCTTTTGTGTTAGTAAGCGTTTTACGACCATCATTCTACTTACTCGTCCACGGCGGGGACTGTGATGTTAGCCTGGGGTGGGACGTTGACGAACGTATAAAGAGTATTGGTTGAATTGACAGTATCGACTAGTAGTGAGGAAGGCTGGTAAGTAAGTGGAGAGGCGATGGCGCAGGCACCCACACAGGAGAAGGCAAACAGGTGAAACAATGCAGTGGCCGTCATACTTTTAGCTGAATGTCGAGGTGACTATGTGGTTATACGGCTTGCAAACCTTCAGAATATTTGTCTTTTTCCCGACCATTTTGACAGTATATAGGTACCCGTTTTAGCAATGTTTTATGTCTAACAATGAATCAATAGAAAGGGCACAGTGTGTATCAACCATCGCGGAAGAGGTTGCTACAAGATGTTTCGGAAGAGTTAGGAAAACCTTATTACCAGATGTTTGGTGAATTTGCCGCGAGTAGTGGCCCACGGTTACAGGATGTATTTTCCGATCAGCGTAGCCGCAGAGCCGCAGGCGATGTGGAAACGCATGGCTCACCGGAAAGTAGAGGGGTCCCACCTCTCACTCTCTGCGAGCGTTGAATTGGCTTCCCAAGAGTTCGCAAGCAGATCAGACCCGGGTTGACGGAAAAGAGCGGAAACATCCATCAGTCACATGGCGGCGCCGACATGCTTTGAGTATTCGCGCGCCTGTAGAAGAGCAGTGCATTAGCGCACCTACCTTCCACATTTTTTGCCCGGCGTTTCATGGGTAGACTTAATTAAAAGCCAGCTTTGCCAGGTCCTTTTTGACGTGAGCTTGCAACATGCGCGAAGACCGAGCAAGCGGAGAGTCACTATTTTCAGCAATGTGGAAGTGGAAGTGGACATACTGGACAGCAACGATAGAATTTCGATTTTGCAATTGCACTATGGAGATGTGCAAGGTGTTTCGGTTCCCTAAAAGGTCGAATTTCTCAATACAATGTCATGTACGAGGGACATCTCAACACCGTCTCGAATCGGACACAATGAAGATGTGATTTGCCACCAAACATTGATACTCATACGACCGCAAACTTTATGATGGCAAATAGAAACAGTCCCAACCCCATGGTCGAAGCCTAGATCATTAGCCATTGTCTTATAAGCGAGCTAAGGTCGCGGCTCCCTGCTCTGTTAGACGACTAGTCTTTTGCTGGGAACGCTGCTTCATTAGCGTGCGTTGGACCAGTGGATAATGCACAACCATACGGAACTCATCTCCTATCGCATTTCCAAAGTTGGCATTCATTGCTGATGGATCTCATGTTTCTGCTTCCAGAACCGCGCAGGCGCAGCCGAAGGTATTCGTTCCCAGCTTGCTCAGCTCTGCTGGGTTCGGCGCCTCCAAAATGAAACGGATGTAGCAATGTATGATGGTGTAGGAGGTCTTTATGGTTACTCGGAAGGTGTGGGTCTGGGTGGCCGAATTGATATATCAGACGAAGCCTTGCAGGACAGAAGGCGCAACTATGCGAAATGCTGTTAGAAGCGGAAACATTCTTTAGTATATCCCGGTTATGGTAGACCTGCTTCACATGGGCTATATCAGCACCTTGCAATCGATGCATAACCGCATTGGACGTGGAAGAACAGTATTACTGGAGAGATTCTAGACAACAAAGACAGAATAGTAACCTGACAAATGCAACAGAAACAGCATAACCCAAAAGCTAAAGCAAATCCTCATTAAACAATATTCTCTTATCTTTCCATCTTACTCTCGTCAATAGTCATAAGCGTCATATCCTCCTCTGACCTGAAGAGATCGAATATGGAACATCCATATACGTTTAGTGGTGCCAGAACTGCATGCACTGCGCCGAAGGCCATTAATAAAACCTTCAAGAGAAAGCAAAGGGACCTAAAACTTACGTTAGCCTGATTACCCACCCCATAACACGTAGCCCCTAACAAATTGCTATTATCCTTCGGATCCGGGCTAGTCGTCTCCGCAAATTGAGTACAAGCGGCAGGGACCCCGTTGATATTACCCTGGTTTGGCGTATAGACACTCCAATCGAGCTGTTCGCCATCCTTGATATCACGATTCAGAGTGTACGACCAGGTGTTGGCTAAGACTTGCTTGCCGTAGGTGATGTCGTAGCTGACATTCTGGCCAGTGCCTATGGGGCAATTGGGTACGTTGTAGGTTGTGATGATTAAACCGGCGGATTGGCCGTCGAATTGGTCGCGGCGGGTGAGAGGGTGGGAGTTTTGGGTTGGGATGGATAGGGCGAGGGGGATGGCGCTTAAGAGCCCGAGAAGGGAAACGGATGATGTGAGATGCATAATGAGGTTTGCGTGGCTGAGGATGTCTGGCAGATCTTTGAAGTCGATTGTATGGATGTGCTTGATCTATGGTGAGCGTTATTGAATGTACTTTGGAGGTATTTGTAGCAATAGGCGCGTTCTGTCTTTGCTATGAGTAGATTCTTAAGAAGACAATGTAAGATCAAAGGGGTTTGGGTCTAGAATGCTTGTTACACCCACACAATGCCTTAGGAGACAATGAAAAGAGGAAGCTTGTCATCTACAACAATTTTTGCTGTATACCGTCTTTTGTTCTTCCTTCAACCGACAGGAGCTTTCCAACAACGTCACACAAGCACGTCATTGTTCCAACTGTCGCAGTCGTATGCTGGGTGGCTTGTGAGAAGTCTTTGTTCGCTCTTCACTGTTGTTATTATTGCCTTTCAAACGACGCTTGTTTTTGGGGCCATAATTTCAAAGGAACGTTGTCCGAGATGCCTAGAGCGACGACTCTTCCTACACGCTTGCGGTTGATTCACGAATCAGGCCTGTACAGTCAGTTACAGTTCATGGCCCTGACAGCGCTCAAAGCATTTGCATTGGCTTGCTCATAGGGCCACTGACTAGGCGGGCTACGAAAAAACAGTGCTGGAAAGTGTAAAAGCTCTGACGTTCATCATACTGAGATATCTTCTAAATACTTATTTGTCTTTGCGCAGCTCGTCCATGACGAGCTGCGTACCTATAGGCAATCGAACCCTAGGGAGGATTTTCTAATTATCTTGAACCAATTCAGATGGCCTCTCCATGGTCGCGTTCACCAAGGCGATGGGTGCTATTGTGGACGCTTGGTGGCAGCGTGGTTGTCCCGGAGAGCAAGACCTTCGTTCACAATTGGTAAATTAGCTGATGGTTCGGCGGGCACAGTAACCGCGCCCCTGGACATACCTAAGCCTTTTTTGGTTGCAGCCTAAAGGTAGGGTAGCAAGGGTGGTCTTAGGGGGAAATTGGCGAGCCCTAGGGGGAAATAAGGTCCACCAATTTAGGCCCCGGTGGTGGAAAGTCAAAAGGAGGCCATTGATCGCCCCCAATTGACGATATAGGGCTGAGGCAAGGATGAGGTCATCTATGGCCCGAACATTGACATATATGCGTTGATGGAATGATGGACATCACTGCTTGGCTTGTATCTGTTGGCTAGACAAGAGCCACACTGCCTCGAGGAGGCTCGGCGAAGCCTATCTTGTGGGGTAAGTAAGCACTAGAATAGATAAGACAGGACAACTCATGGCTTCTGGGGTGGGCAGGTTCTTGCCGATGAGCTCTAGATCGAACAACAGATGCCAATCAGGACTACACAGCTACGGCATACCAGATGAGGTTGTATGGTGGGCAGGAAGTATCTCGGCATTGACCTAGTTCAAGGCAAAACAGGCAAAGATGCCTACGTGGACCCAAATGGTCAGAACAAACCCCACTGCATACTGTGGGGGCGCCATCTTTCGATGGTTGGACGTTGTGTACGCTAATGCATGTCAACACTCTTCTCTAGTCTTGCCTTAACAGCGTACCCGGGGTGTTGCAGGCTGGCCTGTCATTACGATATCCGTCCCCAACCCCACTTGTTCCCCCCGTGTCTCCACTCAGCAAGGCAATTTGCCGCTACGTAGAACACTACGCAGTGGACTTCGCGATCAGCAAGAGGCCTCAGAGGTACGGTCGAATGAAAACTAGCGAATTTGAATTATGACCATTATGACTGGATGGGCCAATGCTGTGTGAAATCCCTTAATTGTGGGCGAGAATTGAAAGTCTTGGTTAGTCGATTGAGATAAAGAGTGCTGCCGCTACGATAAGTTTACCCATGAAGGTTCTCCTTCCTCCGCCTTGCACTGCAATAAGATCTGCATCTATGCATCCGTCTTGTCGCGTGGAGCTTCTTCATCCTTATGCATTGTAGAGCCTACATCCGCGTAATTTCCCAGTGGACGCCAATCGCTAGATAAAATACAGTCGAGTCGGGAACCATTGGCGGCGCGCTAAAAATCCCGCCCCATCACCGAAATTTGGCGGTTGGGTAGGTAATGTAGGCGCAGACAGCAATGCTCTATAGGGTAGTGGTAGACCTTGGTATTCTGTCTGTTTGCTGCCCTCGCCTCACCCTCCCTATGCCTGAAGCCATACCAGAGCCTATCAGGGCCATCATACAACATGAATTCGAGTGTGGATGGAGTAACGACGCTATCTTAACGGACCCTTTTAACGTCAGCTCTCGTACGCTGCAGAAGGGGAGACGTTCTTGGAATGGTTTTGGTACTGTCTTCATCCCTTGTGAAAATGGCTGCGGACGCTCTAACTTCTGGACCGGAGGATCTGACACATGCAAGGAAAACCTAGCCTCAATTGGATGGAGATGGTATGGAGAGAGGAATGTATATGTAGAAAGATCACAGGTATTTCCTTTACTGCACTGCGAACACTGACCGAGTAAATATCACAGACAGAGACAAAGGACGCGTTACTGAAAATGAGGCTCACCATTGCATGGATATCGTTGCTGTGCTCACAGTAAAGCAGGCGCAGAGCTTGCATTGCAGCAGTAGCGCAATCACTCTGCAGGCCGCCTCTCATCTTTGTAGCTCAAACGACGCTGGCAAAGGACCTCTCAGTGCTGCTCCTTTCACTTCTGATAGATCCGAGTCCACTGAAAGGAAACTAGAACCAGTCCGTCGCTTGTGTTGTAAGCCTTCCGATAAGTCTTAGTAAACAGCTCGCAGGAGCACATTTTGGCCCTCGCAGAACCGAAATGGAGTTCGCTGCCTCAGGTTCAGCTGTAGCGTCCAAGGTGGGTCTGCTGATCCTGCTGGCTTCTTGCGCATGCTCTCTGTCAGGCGCTGATGTATGCTCTACTTTGGGAGCGGCTGGGTCAATCAATTGCTCAAACTTTCTGTGACTGTGTGTATGCAAAAATAGCCATCCGGCGGAGTAACTGAACTGATGCTCGCTGAGAAGGCTGTGTTTATAGGTGGTATATAAAACGGCATATCCCAATTCTTGACCTCGAGTCCCAAGCACGTCTGGAAGACTTCCATAGCAATAGTAAAATTCGAGTGGGTATCCCTGACCTCGGTCGTCGCTTCTGCTTGCTACACCCGCGGTTGCACTTACCACTGCACGACAGAGCCTCATTCGTGGCCCGGACCTCGCCGGTAAAGTGAGATTTAGCTGGTTGTTCCAACAGGAAACATATCTTTTGACTAATTCAGAAGAGGCTTCCTTCCTACATCATATGGTACCTTAACTATGTCTAGAACGTCATAATTCATGTTCCTTTACCAGCATGGTATCCCCGGAGACTCCGAAGGATATCCGAAGGACTTTGCAAGGTCTACCATGTCTGGGACTGACAAAAATAGACTATTGATTTGCGTCTCGTCTACGTCCTGCCAGCACATACACCCTCTCAATTAGTGTGTTTGCCTTAATTTCTGACAGCATCAAATCAAAAAGGCGATCGTCGCTCCTACGTCCTTGAGCACGTTGGAAAGCTTCTGGCTAAGGACTACAATTTGGACGAAGGAACTGCATGCGGTTATCGATTAAGGACTATCAAGCAGAGTCCTTCGAGAATTAACGAATGGATTTGTTCTCCGGTCGGCAAGTGCCTACAAGCCGATCCCTACATTGCACACAGGATATGTTAGTCCTTCATCAGCTGATCACGCTCAGTCCTTTTCTCAGAGCGCCAACATGATTCTAATGGCTGCAGCTTTAATCTTGCATTCTCCTTCGAACCATTGGGCCATGTCCTGCATCATGTACCTGCGAAATCTCAGCTCGCTATTCCTACGTTTCATAAGTGCAACGCACTCTCCATTTCTCCCACATTTTGAGTGCAGTCCTTTGGTTTCATGTCATGGCTTGACACTCTGAAATTGACAATAGTCGCGCCTTCAAGGACTCCCAGCTTATAATTCGTCTTATCACCTTCTCCTCCACTTGACTCAGTCCACGCCAGCAGAGGTGAAATTTAATTCGAGTGCACTATCTCGTCATAGTGCTGTCTCCCATTTCATGATGAGTGAATCTTCCAAGGAAGTATGGGCCCATGTGATACCTTGCGCGTAAATCCACCTTGCCGACTGATAAGGAATTATTGCTAATGTTCGAGGCCAGGTTGCAGCATCACTTTCGTCAAACTCACGCGGATAGCGCGTTCGGTGGTCTTTCACAGATTGAATGCCGAAAAGCATTTCAAGACTGGGTAGGAGACGTCCGTACCGAGTCTTCCGATGCTCTTCGTTGTCCAATGCTGTGGTGCCGTAAGAGCTTCGAGGACTATCAGACGACTATTCGCCATACTCTAACATGCTCTTGGCTGCGCAATGCCTGGTACTGGTGCCCCAAATGCAACAAGCCTGAACGATTCATGAACACTGGAAAGATTGAGATCATGGACTCCGGAGAGATAATGATGAAGGATTCTATAGAAATTGTGAAAACTGTGCCAACCCCACCAATGCGAAGAAAGAGCTCTAAAATGAGAAAGGCCGTAACATTCTTCAAGCACCGTGGCTGGAGAAGCGCTAGCAAAGAGCAGACGGAATTCTCGGAGAGTTACGACGGTACGAAGTTAGGTACAGATAACAAGGGTGAAATAGATTCACTTGAAAGGCATTTTTGGGAAAAGGATGGCGATCAATTGAACCTGTCGGAGATGGATGGCCATTTTAACCCGTCCGAAATTGACTCAGAGCTTATGAGGGTGAACGCCGAATTACCCGCCACAGAACCACTATTTGAACTTCCTACCTTGCCTATTACCTCAGCAGTGTGCAGCCGGTCTGACCAAATGCTAAATAATCAGATCTACGCTTCCCCGCCTCCGAGCTATTGCCCCACAACCCAAGAGCCTCGGTTTGGGACGCTGAAATGCCCACAGTCTGAAACTCATTCAATTAACAGGGGGCTTGCTCAACCTACATCCCAGCACAACTTAGACCAATCGGATTTAATCCTACCCAAACTCGGCGCGTACGAGACATCTACCGCATTGCATCAACAACCGGCAAGTTTTGTTTCGGAGTATCGTTCGCAAATGGAAATCCCAGAGTTTGCAGATCCTACGGATTACATCTCAGTCCCACCATTACCTTTCGGTGATATACTTGCTGGAGTGGAATCCTGGCCGGTCCAAGATACTCGCTTTTCCTATATCTGCGGTTTAGACCCCACCCAAGTCTCAATTCAGGATGTTTACGAACTAGTGGGAATAGTCAGCAACGAATGGCTACCCAGGTTGGAGTCTACGTTTCACCTTGCATTGCGGTGCTCCAAATTGTCTCCTCCGGCTCTGTTCTATCGGGGAATCAGTGCTATGCAACAATGCTTCAATGGTTCTCTGACCGACTCATTTGAGGATATATTCTCCCTAGTGCATGTGGCTTGTGCTTGTGCTTATTTGCTGCATAGAGATGAGGATCTCTACGACTGGAATGCGCTCTTCGACCACATGCTTCAATGGCAATATCTGTTGTCGAATCAAGATGATGTTCAGTGTTTCTTGATGGCGATGGACCAGCTCACATGCGAACACAGTTACCGCTTGACAAACTCGCTTAGCGGAAGTGGCATATTTGATCAACAATCCTACGACAGAACGTTTAAGTTACTAAGGACTGGACCCGTCATGACGGACTGTTCAAGGTTTCTTGATGGTAAGTCCTCCTAGACCCGACGCGGTACATTTTTGACTCCGAGATGCGTAGGGCTTGAATACAGTAGCCTATCGGAGCGGAACATGATATTGTTGCCAGAACACCTGAAATGGCAGGCCTACGATATCAATAGTACAATCCAGTATATGGTTGAGAGAATCACCACACCCCTCAGATATGCGCTTGATACCGAAGGATTCCAAAACATCATCGATGATGTAGAATTTCAATTGAACGCGGGCTTGCTACGCAGCCCACGCGAAGTTGAAGTAGTGTTGATCATCAACGGTAGAGTGAGTGTCTGAGCCGGGACTTAGTTCTTATTCAAGCACTGACACGCTCTAGAGCCATGCTAGATCCTTAGAGGCGTTCGAAAAGTATAAGAGGGCCGTAATCGACTCATGCGATAGAGCAATGGAACAGCAAGATTCAAGATGGCGTAATAAGTACTACGCTATCGCCATAGACAAGGTGCTGGCGGTATCAGTGGAGATCAGCAATCATCAAACACTCGAAACAATGTCTGCAAAACAAGATATCAGTGTGCTCGCAGTGGTTCGACCGCACCAATCTGATGGGGACTCTCCACTGTCTGTCACGTCAGCGGAGAGTGAAACCACGGACGACATACCCCAATCTACCTCACCATCTACTCTACCGTCTGCCTCAGAGTCCACCTCACCGTCTACCTTGGACTCAAGTACATCCGTATCTTCGCCAAGCACGGATAGTCCCAACACCTATT
This sequence comes from Cladonia rangiferina, assembly GCA_023065455.1. NCBI lineage: Eukaryota > Fungi > Ascomycota > Lecanoromycetes > Lecanorales > Cladoniaceae > Cladonia > Cladonia rangiferina. Next base: position 353,323 of record JAJREH010000043.1, read on the forward strand.
TCACGGGTAGCCCCCACAACTATTCCACGGATAGCCCCCACAACTATTCCACGGATAGCCCCAACAGCTATGCCACACCTCCAATGACGGCTTCTGGCAGGTCTCCGACCTCGCCTGCTGCGCAATTTCCAAATGCTGATGTGTTACGCTGCCCTTTGTGTCCCAGAACCTTCAAACCCACCTCTGGTGCCACGAACCTTCAGCGTCACTTAAAATGTTCGAACGCTCATGGACTCGTTCAGAAATCCGAATGCCACATATCAGGTTGTGGGAAAACGTTTACTCGTACGGATAACTTGAACCACCACATCCGCACGGTCCACAATGAGTCTCCCCCGGTACCTCTGCAGCGGCGGGGTGCACTGAAGCGAAGGAGAGAAAGTGACGATACGGCTGATATCAGGCCTAAGGGGATCAGACCTAAGGGTATGAAGCCAGAAAACGCGGTCATACTGCAGGGACAGAGCTATGACATTCGCGAGAAATATGTATTCTGATGCTTTCATGACTTTCATAACTCTACCTAGCTTCGCAGTATCATGACTTAGAACAACAAGGGCTAGATGCCATTGTATCGAATCAACATTGCCTCGCACAATCCAAGTCAATCCACTCAATCACTCTATCCTGTCCACTTTAATAGGCAATTGAGCGTATATAGACTTTGCTCTGCGTCTCAGGGACCCTTGTGATGCCACTAACATCAGATTGAAAGGCTTCACAAAGATCAAATTGACGGTTTGCACTTATGGGCTCTATAATGAAGGTGCTTCTTCGTATTGACGACTATAATCTCGTATCCTTAGAATCGTAGATAAATCAGACCCGGCATGTTATCGTCAAGCATTCCAAATCGGCGAGGCCGCCTGAAAGACTACAACTGCAGATCTAATAATCAGCCTTTAGCTGGACAAGCTCAGATAGCGTTGTCTTCAATGGGCACGTTAGCGCTCCTCTGGTCAGGGTGCAAAGCTGAAGATGTGAGGCTATACATAATTATTCCTTGGTTGGCCGAATCCTAAACCCTAGGCTCTCACTCCTCGCTGCCGTCAGCCTATACTGATGCTGCTGCTATTGGCCGCGATAGGGAGCGGAAGCCCATCGCCGAGACCCCTTCCGTCTAAACGATAGGAAACCTAGGGCGTGATGGCTAAGCTATCTAGGTATAGATAAATATAGGCGTGAGTAGGTGGGGCAAGCTTATAGTTTAAGCCGCTGTTGAGGTGTTGAGTAGAAGGTATAGACAAATGGTTCCTAAAGACAAAAAGGACGGAGGAGTAGGGATAGGTGGTGCCCCCTACTAATACCACTGCGTCAATCCTAATTTCCCCAGCATGCCGGCGGAGCTGCTAGTCGCCACCGGAGACGGTGCCATCGAGCACTAACCACCAACTAGATTGGTGCCACCAGCATTTAGAGAGTATTCATTGCTTGCAAATGTCCTTACGTTCAGCATTGGTAGCTGGTCGTGACTCTGGGTCGCCAATCCCAGGATGGTTCCTTCTCATGATTATAATTTCGGTTTCTGATTGTATCAGAGGCGGTTTCGACAGTCCTTCAGTCCTTGAAACAGGATATCCGTGCATTTGTGATCCAGCGGGCTGCGGGAGCCTGGTCTGGCTGCTTGGAAATAGTCGAGATTAAAGGCGTAGTCCTTGAGGCAAACGCCAAAACTACTCCCACGTGCGTCTGCAACGTAGTATAGGCAAGAGATCTCCGTGTTTCGTGGGCTAATCCTCTTGAAGGAAGTCGGCATCTAGTTCCTGTGATTGACCTTGAAACCTCAATCATTCCTCATGGCGTGACAGCCAACTCAAATTCTATCACACTTTATCGTTTTGGAGGACTTGTGAAACAACAGGACTGGCTGGCACGCCTGGTATTTTCCTGATTTCGTAGTTCCTGCTCGACCAACACGTAATCCCAGGGCGTGACAGCCAACTAAAACTCCATCACACTTTATGGTTTATGAGGACTTGTGTGAAACAGCAGGACTGGCTGGTACGCCTGATATTCTCTGATTTCGTAGTTCCTGCGTGACCAACACGTAATCCTAGGTAGTCAAAGAGATTATAAATTTGCTGTGTGCCCTCATTGAAGGCTGTGTTATCCGAGCAGTTTGACCAGATAACATCACACAAATCCTTCAAGACGCGACTTACAATTGCCTGTGCCTTCCATCACATCATACGCACAACTCCTCCTGACAGCTACTAGCTCGTAATCCAAGCTTTAGACATTATGCCGTACGCAATAATCCTATAACGGCCCTCATGGGTTTGGCTAACAGCATCCCACGCTGACAGATCCTATGCAATAAGCCAGGATTCCCAGCCCCGGAAGGGCCCATCCGAAGTCCTAGAGCAATGGCGCAAGAAACCCGAACCACATGAGCAGGTTGCGGTGGGACACAAGACATCTAGACCCTCGGAAGCTCAGATGAAAGCACGGCTAGACAAACTCCAGCAGAAGGCTGAGGGAAAGTGACGTTAGTAAGGAGGATTGGAGACTGTGAGCCCCATCACAGGTATTAGTGACAAGAAGACTTTGGATATGTGGTTGATGTTTGCATCGTTGGTAAATGCTGTTATGCGCAGAATCTGTTTGAATATTCTTGATGAAGTGCCCTGGTTTGACGAGATGATGGCTTTGTATTGAGTCGATTGGTGCCCCTAACGAATATGTTGGACCAATCAGCACGCTCAGCGTCACTATTCTAGGGTCTTCTACCCCTATTCCTTGCCACCAACAGTGTTGTTCCATTATGTATATTAGCAGCCCATTTCCATAGTGTTAGCTACTCAGACATATGCATACTCATTCCATCTATCTTGCAGCTCAACACCTGCAACAGAATAGTTTAGTGTTTTATCCACTACCATGCCCATCTTCTATTGTTCCAACAACTTGAAGCTTCCATTGATCTATATTAAGCACCAACAATGTCAAGAACTGCGAAACATCATTAAGTTAGTTCTAAAGGAAACGAAACTTGGCCCCACCACCTACTGATGCCTGCGAGCATTTTGAGATAGCATACATCTTATGTAGGAGGGCGCGCGAGGGTAGAGAAAATATGCTTGTGAGGTTTACCAGAGGAAAGAAAGATCTGAGGTACTAGGATGGACAGCAATTCGAAAAGAATGGATTGCCAAGACATCATTTTCCGATGTAATTGCTGGCTTGGCTCACTAGCTCGTGGTCAAACCAGTGCCAAAGAAGGCCAACGGAAACCCTCTTTTCCAAGTAAAACTACCAGCTCAAACCGACTCCAAGGAGCACGGCGAAATCAATGTAGTAATGGTTGCCAGCACTTGATGGATGGACGTTAGCTTAAGCTTCACGCTTTCAATCGTGCACAGGGTCCAAACCTTGCTCTCCCGGCGAGCCAACTGAGGCCGTCCTAGCGCTTAAGGTCAAGTCCAGACAGGGATTGTGTTGGGTTGCCACCAAAAGAGCAAGTGATTAGTATACGAAAATGTACCAATGGCCCTGCGCACCGACCTCATCATAGGTCACTTTTGTCCAGTAAGGACTCATTACGTGGATACGCCCTAGCGCCACTGTACACCAGTTATGGTTTGTCCCCAACGGCTGCTTACGCGAACGGTCCTATGCGCAGAGAAACTATAATTTGACGTCTTCGCACCCCTTCATAAGATGAATCCTTGTTCCATGATCATGTTCTATGGGTGTCCATAGTGACGGCTGGAGGACCGTCTCAACATGCTGTGATATCCTTGTACGGCTGCCTGGAAGTCCAGTGGTGATAGCGAGGTCTGAAAACCTGCATTTGGTGAGGTCCCCGTTTAGATCAGAGGTAATGCAGGTTGGGTCTGTGAAATCCGGGAATATACCAGCGAATCACGTGTAATCATATGATTAAGTGGTTTTCGACGACATTGCTTGAAACTCGACCATAGTTTATGCAATGAGACCAAATTCTAAAGACATATAGACGGTCGATTCAACCATCATGGAGCCACGCGCATCAGCAGACCAGGACGGTGGACTAAAGAGAGGCCTTATTGTGGGTCGCGAGCCGTACTCGTGGCGCCATCAAGTCTAATGATATTCATGTCGATAACATTCGAAGTGCTTGACCGAGTGGACCTTCGTGGACCTTGGTTTGCTGGCCTGAAAAGCCCAAGTTCATTTCACCCACGCGCTTGTCGGATCCTTCGTTGCAGTGGCGCCGTTTTCGTCTTCTGAATGGACCTGTAAGTGATTGGCTTGTCTGTGTGTCTTGAAGATCCATCCGTGGCGCCAAGGAAATTTTGAAATTAATTAAATGGTAGGAGCAGATCACCGAAAGAGGCCAAATCCAGTAGGGTTCTCCACTGAAGAAATTCAAGTAGAATTTGCATCTGCCTTGTCAGCTTCCATTTCGCGCTACGCTTGTTTCCTAGCTTTCCATGCTCTTCGATGCATTCCAAGCATCAATGGCAAACTCTCGTCACAAAATGAGTATTTGGTCCAGCTCATGTAATTGTACGAATATCAGAATCATGTGGGGTCTATTGATCCGGAATCCGCGAAGGCCCCCAATTTGTGCGGCACCAAGGAATGCTGGAGGGGGCCAAACTTCGGTGATTGGCTTGGCCCTACAAGATAGGCGTCTTCCCCTGCATGACGCATGACGCTTGTTGCCCTGGCCCATGCCATATTCGAACAGCAATCGGTCCATCCGCTTATCGTTCGACGCCCGATTTTCTGGACAATATATACGAGATCTCTGGTTGGTCTCTAGCCGAGGGCTGTGGAGATGAAGAGTGAGTCTTGGAGGGTGAACGTGCCGCGATTGAGCATAGCCCGATCATGGCTGTGCTCGCTGTACATATGAGGAGGCAGGGCAGTGCAGTGACACAGACATGGAGAGCCTATATAGAAAGTCTCTGCCCACGAGTCTGCCATCCTCATGCATCGTCCATTGTCAAAATCTTGCGGAAATATGGACCCCACCCCGAGTCAGGTCGTGTCTTGGGCACCACCCCACCTCTTAGGCTTTTGGCTTATTTGTTGGTGTTCTCTCACCGTGTGACGGCCACGCGTCGGGATTTTAACCAATAGCATCGTCCAATTATCAATTATGGCTGCCAAGGAGGCGTTGAAAAGGTTGCTTCCCGCTTCTACGTGTTCCGGTTGGCGGGCATACGGTGAGCTCCTTACACTTTGCGCCAAGGAGTTCATTCAATCTCTTGGCCAGTTCATCTAAAATTACTACAGTCGCTTCCAAGCCCTCAGCTTGTAGACCTCGCTACCAGTGTTGTCCCGCTCCTTCCGATCTGCGTGTCTAAGCACGCAATAGGGAATACCACTTCGAGTGACCAAGTCTCGTTGGAGTCCTCCCACTCGGCCTATCTCACCAGTAACCGGTGAGCCGATGGAGCTGCATAAGGAATATTTCGGTTGCCTTTTGACGCTTTGAAACCTAGCGGGCCTATCACAATCCTCCTGTCCCAGAGGTGAAACGCGTCACCAGTCTTTGTGCGAGCTGGATAGCACATACCAGCCGGGAAGTTGACGCATAAGACTATCTTGTGGAGATGGCCGAACGTCCTCCAGGTTGGAATAAAAACAAGCTTGGGTTCATCCCGAATTCGTATGGCAGTTGGGCCACGGGGTATTTGATGTGCATGGCGCCGGTCAGAGTCCTCCGACCTACATCCCAGAACCCTGCCCCTGCAGCTTGTCACATTGTGTGAGGTGTTCATCACCAATCATAGAGTGCCGTAGCTGGCGGGGTATAAGTCCTCCTGGTTCTGGGTTATGCGACGCGTGCGCTATCTGACTGTCCGATTCTCGTGTCGACGACATCCAACAAGTCCGCCGGTATGGGACCTTGCAACTGGATAGAACAAGCAGCCAATTACCCTACTGCTTGAAAATATGGGCTTACCTCACGACTAATCTACACCTCGCTCTCTTTCTCAAAAAAGCCGGCCGGTCATCTGCCCGGTGCAACCTTCATTTACTCCCAGTGCCAGGCTACCAGAGATCTTACTTTTCGCTGCAACATAGGCATAGTCTTCGTCTCATTCATGCTGTACACGATGAGTGGGAATACCATGCCAACCGATAAACCAAAAGCGCCGTGCGCGTGAGTATCCACGTGCGACTGCCGCAGTGCAATTTTGCTAAGACCTGAGACCAGATTGCAGCATCATTGGCATCCGGAAAGGCTGGTAAGAGGTGGCCAAGATATTTCAGAAGGCCAACGACAGATGGCTTTCCAGAATTGGGTGGCCTACGGTCGTTCCCAATCATCTGATGTGTCCGCGAAAGAGTATCTGATGTGTCCATTGCTCTGGTGCCGCGGTAATTTCGAGAATCTTGCATCAACCCTGCAACATGTTGCCAGTTGCCCTTGCCTGTCAAATGGGTGGTACTGGTGCCCTCATTGCTGTCGTCCAGAACAATTCATGGACGCTGAGCGATCATGCGGGGGAATCCGACAATGCACACCGCAGCGAAAAGGCTCTAAGTTGAAGCGTGCAGTTGAATTCTTCAAGCAATTGGGATTGAAAACTTGCCCAAAGTCTCGCCGTCCTGCCAAACGATTTGGGTCCTCCAACGAAGATTATGAACACCAGTCAGAACAAACATATGGGCAGTGTGAAAGATCCGAGTTGGCTGATACCTCTCTTGGACCTGCGGAGCTCCCAAGTGACAGTCGGGATGACCACAAGATCTGGTCAGACTCTGTGGTTGAGGAAGGACAGACTTACGAGATGGAGCAACCTCCACGCTACAGCGCAATGGACACCGGCGTAAAGATTAATGAGCCCATGTTCGGACGGCAGACAGAAGCGCAACTAGGATCAATGTCTTGGAAAACCAATGATGGCTTACGACATGTTAGCGCTTTGTTCCATAGCGTTGATACAGATTTCGGGGAATCTGCAGAAAACGAAATGCTTGTTTCACCAATATCCGACGTCCAGGAATCATTCTACCACGTTGATATTCCAGATTTGGTGCCCAAGAAACTGTCCGAGGCGGTGAATGCCACACCTGTCCCTTTCGAGGGGATCCTATGGCTTCAGTCCGTTCACAGTGACCGTCGTCAAGCTCCAGTCTTCGACGATCTCGCCGCCGCCAGCACATCATTGCCAGATTTTCAGGGAGTTATTTCTAGGTTTCCACGGAAAACAACGTCGGCGCAGACGCAAATCGAAGAGCTCCGTGACCTTGTACATGTTATAAACTTTCAATGGATCAAAAGGCTGGACTCAGCATCTGACCTTAAAGTGCCTTGTTCGGATTACTATATACGTTCGTTGTTCGAGACAGGCATTCAAGTTCTTCAGAGATGCTATCGAAACATTCTGCCAACAACTTTCAAGGAAATATTCGCACTGATGCACATCGCTTGCGGTGTTTTCTATATTAGGCACGGCAATGATACTTGCTGTGGTTGGGGTGAACTCTTTCAGGACTTCCTGCGGTGGCAGTATGCCATGTGTGAGGAGCGTGATATACACCTACTAATTGCTGTCACCAATCAGCTTTGGCGTCCTGAGTGCGTGACGCTTTCACAGGAGTCCACGGCGTCATCCGCCCAGGCATTGGGCCCCGTTATTACCGTCGAACAACGATCCGCTGACCTCGTCAACCTTTTCAGAAAGGGAATGATCTTTAGAGAGTGCTCTGAGTTCCTTAATGGTGAGTTGCCTCCTCGTGTGCGGTGTACCTCGAGTTATCTGACAAGTAGCTCCAAGCGTTCGAGTGTGCAGGCTTGATTGAAGATAGGAGCTCCAATTATCGTACCCTTGCTTGGTACGCCCAGAACCACGTCACAAATATCCAAGAGATGTTATACAGAATTACGAAGCCACTCCAAGATTGGAACCACATCGATCGTCTTCGCGAGATCATTGCCAACACGGAGGACCACTTGTGTAATGGGTCGCTGCGTTGTACCCGGGAAGTCGAGGTGTGGCTCAGTGCGGCTGGCAGAGTGAGCTCAAAGCCTCCGACTCAAATCATACGTCACTGCTGACTTGCATTAGCCAATGTCAGTAACTCATCAGGTGTATGAAAAATTCCTCGATGATGTCGCCACGGTCTGCGACAACAATATGCGAGAGGCGCCCATGGCCTGGCGAGATCCATTCTACATTACAGATCTGAACAAGGTGTTGGCGATATCCTTGGAGATAGACAAAAGCCAGCAAAAAGCGGCCCAAACATCTCTGCGTGGCCATACCACGCCCATCAGGCCCAAGCAACGGTTTTGTGGCTCTACTTGGTCTAAGTCCTTGGAGAAGAGCAGGGCACTGATCGAACCATCATCCTCGTCATCTGTATGGAATGTGGAGAGTTCCACGCTTTCTTCGCAAAGTGCTGTCAGCGACAGCTCGACCGACTCACCGGACTCAACCTTCTCCCCATTGTCCCTTCCATCTCCGCTCTCAAGCATCGACACAACGTGTTGTGAAGTTTGTGGTCAGGTGTTCAGGGGCTTGATGCAGGATAGAATGTCCAACTTGAAGCGTCATATTCGGTCAAGGCATGAGAACATTGACCACTTTGAATGCCCAGCAATTAAGTGCGATTCAACATTTAATCGTCAAGATAATGTGAACAAGCACATAAGGAAAACGCACCCCGGATTGGGATTGTTGGGACGGCGTCGATTGACAAAGAGCAGGAGATCTTCAGCTAGAGGCTGAATTGCGGTGATACATTGTCTATTCCATGGCGACTGAGTCGCTTACCGTCGGGAATGTAATTTCTTCGTCTGATATTACGCTCAAGTGCTGGATGACATATTTCACATGTTTCACTGCGTTATAATATCCTAAGGGGGTCCGTGGCCAATAATATAGTCCTTATAATGAACATGAATCCATCAGTATTCAATCCAGAAACACGAGAATTTGACCTGGCTCGGTGTTCATATGTCTGAGATCCCTGACAAGTAAATTTCGCTCTCAATACCCCTTCTAGACCAGTCTAAGCATTCAGAAAGTAAGGGATGACTAAGTTGGAGGACTCGGAGAATGACGAGCCGGATCTGAACAGGTTCAACATAAGCGCTCGGCACGTCTTTAAAGCTTCCAGGCAAATGCAGAATTTCATAAAGATTGTCGAACCCGTTATCATTGTGGAGGACTACATAACCACTCATGCATTCAACACTCACACTAGACGTAGGACTGACTATTTTTAGTAGCGTAGTCTCCGTAAATGATAGAATGCTAGAATTCGTTTTGGCAGTAAAGACATCACATAAATGGAGGTCTTCCCATGGAAGGCCGTGTACTCCATAGAGAAGTGCAGGAGGTAGTTTGAGAACCAGAGTCTCCTCGAGATCATCGAATGTGTTGAAGTTCATCGTTTGCCCTCTCAAGCCATCAGCCGCCTCTGCGACCCTCGTTATCGACTGAAATTTAGTTGCCAAACCCTCCCCAACATGCCGTACGTCCACCCTAAGAGCATCTCTTATTGGATATAGCTAAAATTGCTGGAGATAGGGACTATTTGACAGCCGAAAGACTTCAATCGCTCGGGAGCCCCCTGCGGCCGCAGTTTGACAAATGGAGCAAACAGCCCGAGAGCCATGAACAAGTAACTGTAGGACAACAGCCATCACGGCTATCGGGAGCGGCACTGGAAAAGCAACTTGATGAGCTCGAAAGGAAAATCGAGACTAAGTTATAATGAAAGTGGAAATTCGGAGGAGACCAAGACACTAGGTTGTCTTGGCGCGTTGCCACAGCAATGAGACATCTTAATTTTCAAAACGTCCATAGATCATATCTTACCTGGTGATACGCTGGAAAGTTGGACGTAGATAAATGTCATGGAAAGTCTGAATATCTTTGTGGAATGCGCCTTGTCTCCTCGTACGTTAATCTGGTGAGATTTGCGCATTAACTTAAAGAAGTCGAGCATGTACGATGTTTTCCCGTTGTGGAGGTAGTAAGTGGAGCAAACAATTTGTTAATCACCGCAACCAATGTTGAATATTTCTAGCCAATAACTCCATCTGAGGCAATACTGTGCTAATGCGGATCTGCGGCGTGTGATTGGCAAGTATCTTGTTATAAAGGGAGATGAGAGAACCCGCCACAGAGAATGCGCCAAGCGGTGTGTCCACGTTGACATCGGGGTTGCATCTCAGCTACGCATTTCGAAATCAGAATTTAGGTTATTCCACAGACTTTGAGGTCGGAAGGGACAGGTCAGAACCTTCAAGCACGATCGCGTCATGCCTCAACGGGACATTACGCAGAGACTATCCTATGTTCGTTGTAGTTCAATCAGATTCACGAGTCGCATCAACATACGGCTTAAGTTGATTGAGGCTCTGTCTGTGGCAAAGTGCTTGATAGTCCTTGGAGAGATGGAGAAACTGAGATCTACTTTAGACAGTCTAGATCATAGCTCAACTACCTTTGTGTTATGGATAAGAGATGAGTTCTTACGGATACTGACTGATATTCCAATGGACTATAGGCTTCTTCGATCAGTATCACACATTCAATTGGCAGAAGCAAGGCAGCAGAAGACAGTAATCAGCCAGAAAGAGCATATTAGAAGGATTGCGCAAGACAAAGCATTAGTACCTTGATGAGATTGCGGCTGAAATTGGAAAGGCTTAGCGAATTTGGATATATTGTGGGTGACTCGTTGTCACTTCGAATGTCTTCAGGACTGTGATGCAGCCTAGTTCGCTTCGTCGTGCCCATACTTGGAACAACCACCGCGAACGTCTGGCCCGTTCAGCTGGGGTGAAGATCAGCTGATAAGGTCCTTCGCTAAAGCCTTCCGGGCACCTGATTGCTTTTTCCAGGGTTGGGGGCTGGAAACAAAGCGACATCCCACAGCCCCAAACCTCCAGCCTTCTTTATACCTCACTAAATCTGCACTTGGTTCCTCAACATCCTCTATGAAAGCTTGTATGGTCTTCGATAGCTGGTGGCTGGATACTGAGGATCCTTCTGAACCGCCTAGAACCATCATTTGTCAAGTCACCCCGGCTGCTCCCTCTTGTAGTCAGTCGCAGTGAGTCTTACCGCTCACAAGCAAACAGAAAAGCCTCGCAAGGCTCAATGGGTGCAATACGAGTTGTGGCTGACTCTTTCGGCCTCTAACAGGCTGCCGAAGTCTAAGATCATATCAATTTCTGCCTTTTCAAGCCGGGGTCGAGTCCCTACGAGCGCATCATCATGGTAAGCAGAAGGTCCCCAGACTTTGGACTTCGTTGCTAACATTTGCTTGAACCCATCTAGGGCATTACCACTCCCCAACCAGGCCATACCACGATCCCGGATCACAGGCGTCGGCGCTGGACTTACGGTTGGGCCATAATATTGTACCAGGCTAGGAAGACGGCGCCTCTCTCATTCATGACTTCTATATAAGGATGAGATGATTTTGTCGCGGACATTTTTATCAAGCAACAAAATTTAGACATGGGAATGAACAAAAAATACCTTGAGAAATTCGCAGGACTGCGAGGTATCAAGACGTAGGCTCGGTCACTACTACACCTGCCTCAGTTGACGATGAACTTGGTTCAGAGCAAGGACTACAGGCCAAAAGCACCTATCGGCCACTATCTATGGGGGTGTATTGATCTTATTTTGGCTTTGTTAGGGGTCCGTGGCGGCATATTTCTCATGTAATCACCTAGTGCAGAGAATTCGAGGTCGTCGCGGTTGGGATCGGTAAACTTCAATTGATGCCCAATGGTAACCCTTGGAATCCACTTGAGTCCCTTGAGGTGGCCCAACTACCAATGACAGCCAGATAGCGGGCAATATGCCATTGCCTGAAAATTTATGATGTACCTAGGATCGTGCATGTCTAGAGCATGCGAAAATGCCAGGACTGATTCTTGAACGCGGTCACTAGTGGGAGTCCTCCCCCGCATCGACTAACAACCCATGATAACCTCTCTTGTCGACCGTGCCTACTAGCTGCCGATGGTTCCATGGTCATATACCTATTGAAGGTCTATTGTCCGCCAAATTCTGTCAATCAAGATCATGGAATCGCCTCCGTCGAATGCGGGCGGTGACAATGAAATAGAGGACAAACAATTAAGACAGTGCGTACCGCTGCTTCCTGGCTCATGAAACAAGACCCTAACTTGATAGTAGTGCCGCAGGCGTCCAAGGTGATCCCAGCTTCAGGTACGATACGTCTCGAAGTTCATCCAGCAGTTACCACAGGGCATTAGTTTCGAGGCTGGATGCTTGCTGAGATGTACGCTCATATCGTCGCATCTAGGGGCATGGACGATAACGATGCCCCGAAGTGGGATTATGACCCCTTTGATGGAGATCTGATGGATTCAACAATGAAAGATGCTCCGGATATGCTAGAAGAAAGCTGTGGTGCCGACCGAATCACGCTTCCCACTCCGCTTCTTGGAACGGGCGCTCAGTTTGACGACAAAGCGACCGATTATATGAACCCAGTATCCGCACCTTTCGACCCTCATGACCGTCGTATCCCAGAACTTGACCACCTGACGTACGAAGACCAGAAGCGCCAGCAATTGCAGACGCCCGAAAAGCTTATGCAGTCTTCTCAAGAACATCGTTTGACGCCGGAAACATCGATATCAAATTACTTCCCTCTTGGACAGCATGATCCAAGGCATTATTTCTCCTCTCCAACCCCTTACACCTCCTTTGAACAGTCTCGTTCACCCGCTAGTACACCTTTCGCCAGGAGTACGCCTACCTCCCCGCCCAACACTGGACCACAGAGCTCTCTTCTGAGCCACACGACATCTGCAGGCACAGTAAGCTCGCTTGATGGCAGCGGTGTGTGCCCAAAATGTGGCTATAAAGTCTCTGCTGCGGAGAAGGCTGAGAATCGCAATAAGAACGTGGGACGACACATACGTGAACGGCATGGGCAATCAGTAAAATGTCCTCAATGTGGCCAGAATTTCACACGCCCATCGAATATGAAGAGACATATCACCGACATCCATAAATGGCATTCAAATGACTAGCACATACGTTTGTCTACGGATTTTCCAAGAGTGTCAATAGTTTTGCAGTGCTATTAACGGGGAATATTCAGCGCATAGAAAGTGGATCTAGATTATTTCGGTTCTGATTTGAAAGACTATTTTAACGGGGCACAGCGAACGGAATGATGGAGATAGTCATCATAAAATCTAGAATCTTCAACGCGTTGTTTAGGGCTTAGAGGATAGTTGCTGAGAAGGGTAGCATTACTAGGTATGCAAGACGCTCAAGCTGGTGACGAATTAATCTATATTTCTACCACGCTGCGATCGTGTTTCGTACTCTCCAGCTTGCCACGGAGAGGTTTGTGTTGTAGAGGTTGATATCAATATTCATTCCTCAAGGACATGGTTACTCGTTAGGCTACGAAGTATAGGAGGTGGGTACAGATCGCTAAAATAAAGTCCGCGCAGAGATACACAACAGCTTTGGATGAAGGAGGAAATTCATATTACCGCGCGTTTTTTCTCTCGGGCGTGCAAATAAAAAATTAATGATGTACGCTATGACGGTGATGCAAGATATAGATATCCACCCATCCATGAACATGAGTGCCCAGGCACGGGGCACTGAGGGGGCTCATCACCGTGAAGAGAAAGGCATTGTTCCTTAAGCTAGGATTTAGAACAATTGTGTTGTAGCGTGCGTGGAGCAGTTAGGGCAGGGCGGGTGTTGATGTTTGTGCTAGCGTTAAGCTGTTCTTGAAGGCTTGGTCGGTATTTAAGGGGGCGCAGGGGTGCAGGAGCGGGGATTTCGAGATACCTTGATCCCACTGGTCCGTCAACTACAGCGGAGTACCCCACAAACCATTCATAGGGGCTAAGTGAGGGTTCCGTTATAGGCGGAAGCTCCCCTGGACCCAATTATTCTCCAAAGCTAAGTCGGTGAAGGCGGAGGTGTTATGCATGCTCATGGCGTAGTCTCCTAAAGCAGAAACGCCAATCGCCTTTGGTCCAGCCTATCTTCGCTTGCCTAAGCAAATTAGAAAAAGGAATTCTGCGGGGTGGGCACACCGCTCCAGGGCTTCTATTTTTAAGTGTCGTCGGACGTGATCCCTACCGCCCTTTGAGGAACCTACCGTTCAATGAGATTAGATGTGGTGTTTGTAACACGGCTGCGCTCTACCTGGCATTGTCCGCGGCCGCGTAATCGCAACGCCCTGAACTGCCCTTGGGCAAGCTTGAGTAGCTAGCTTGTGCATTCAAGTGCAACTGTGCTTTACTGACACAGCCCGTTCATCGGCTGTGTTGAATTGGAATGAGATGGAGGAACAGGCTGTGCTTTCCTTCTCTACACATGCGCTCATATACTTTGTATATTTCCCTCATCAATATTTCCGATCGAAGACCGGTGAGTAGCTGCCCATACGGAAGCACGCACCAACAAATCCTGCATTTGAATCATATACAATAGACATGTGTCTGAGCTAGTCACGTTGTTCGATGATAACTCAAGCGGCCTTATTTGCAATGGCTAAGGCCAGAGACGAGGCATATCCGAAGGCTTCTTGATCTGGTAAGGGTCCCGTCCATATGATTCAGAGTTTCTGAGTGCTGACCCTAGAACAGTCATCATTCATATCCTATCAATTTAAGCGATATATCAAGCAGAGACTGGACCTATTTCGCGGCCCATGCCACGCATACCGTCCATTCCAATGAGCGGGAGCCTGTCAACGCTAAGGGAACGTCGGAACTTTACGACATATCGATCATCATGGATGTTGGCCTGTATCAAGTCAGATGAGCTGCCAACTCACTACCGTACCGTGCTAGCTTGGTTGCCTACATGGGGCATCACCGTGTCCCTCCTATCGCCTTAAGTTGTAGGCACACCACGGCAGGGTCTGCCGGGAAGTTGAGTCCCGCCTAGCGGGGATAGTATAAAGGTAGGAGCTCGGTTCAATATTTCTAGGGTACAGTTACCCTGAAATTAACCAATGGATCAAAGTCATTCCTAGACGGGCAATTTTGAGGACAAGACACATATGCAGCATCGAGTATTGCGCATCAGTCGCTCCATTGGCTTATCATTCCGTATCCTCCATCCAGTTTCAGTCAATAAACGTCCAGTACGACGTCGAAATCTGAGGCATGGCTTGCTTGAAGTTGTTTAAGCGAATAGTGAGGTGGGACGTCCATCTAGCTACATGTCTCTAGTGTCAATTTCTTGATTTTTCTTGCTGTCTCCCCGAAGTCCTCCGGTGGCGTCGTTTCTGAGACTTTCGCTTCATTCTGTGGTAGCGTCTGTGCACAGGTGTTGTCTCATCTAATCGTCGTCTTTCCACTTCCATTGATTTCAGTCTATGATTTGAAATGTTCCAGAACACATTCTCTCCTTTCCACTCGCACTATATCGTCGCTCCGTCCTACTGCTTTGTCGCAGCTCACCATGGGTGAGCACTCCTACTCTACATCTGCTCATGGCATATCTTGCGCGTAAGATCTGTATCGCGATTCTCCAAATTGCTGCTGACGATCAGGGGAAGGCTCCGGCATTACTTTCA
The DNA here is from genome assembly GCA_023065455.1 of Cladonia rangiferina. Taxonomy (NCBI): domain Eukaryota; kingdom Fungi; phylum Ascomycota; class Lecanoromycetes; order Lecanorales; family Cladoniaceae; genus Cladonia; species Cladonia rangiferina. Next base: position 368,827 of record JAJREH010000043.1, read on the forward strand.
GCAAAAAGATGGCAAAAATGACTACGATGGCCTTTCACGGAGCCAGTGCATCGCTGCATTTCAAGGTTGGATTGCAAACATACGCGGCGAATGCCCAGACGTCTCGATGAAAGAAAAGCTCATGTGTCCAATGCTTTGGTGCCGCGCCAACTGCTTCGAAGATCACGATTCCCTCGTACAACATACAGCACATTGTAAGCATCTCTCCGATACTTGGTATTGGTGCCCCCATTGTACTCGGCCCGAACGCTTTGTGGGGGGTGGACACTGGCGTGGCCCCATCCCTAGACCTGCAATTAAACGGACTGGCTCGAAGATCAAAGCCTGGTTGAAAGATTTGGGACGCAAGAATACTACAAAAGCCTGTGAAGCTCCATCCTCCTTGGCTCCAGACGCCGCAGACTTTTCGGTCTTGCCTTTTGGGCTGAGCCAGAAGAGTGAAATGGACGGCTTGCCATCCGTCAGAAGTGAGATGGAAGGCAGTCCAATTCCCACCTACTTCTCAGGGGAGAAACGGATAGCAGATCCAGTGAATGAGCTCTCCGGATCTCTTGTCGAGCAATTCGAACTCTCGAACACGGAATATTTGACAAGGCCCGAACTCGCATCTGCCGAGTGTGCATCACGGCACAACTCGTCTGTTCGTAGTAGCCAATGGCCGTCAGCTACTGAGGAACACTTCGTCGATAGTATGGTCTCCGCTCCAGCTGCTCCTAGCCTATGGGATCTGAAGTTCCGGCCATTAGATCATCGTACTTCAGGTTCGGACATTTCAGACTCAGCATTGAGTCTCCGGCAAGTTAATGAAAAGTCTTTTGTCAACGTCCCAGGCGATGCACCCTCTACCAATGTCGTCGCTGCCGCAAGCATTGCGGCTGTCCCAGACGATGCCATTGCATCAAATGAGCCCACTACCATCAACATAACACGACATATCAACCATGCTGCCTCTCTACTCGACAGTGCCTTCGTGCCAGAAGCAACATACGTGCAAGATCTTCGCAATGCTTTCTTTGCCATCAATGTCGAATGGAGACAGACACTGGCCCAAGAGCCAGACCTCTTGGCATGGTGTTCCGTCTTGAGCACCCAGACACTTTTCGAAACGGGAATCGTGACTCTGTACCGTTGTTTCAACGGCGTCATTGCGAACACCTTTCAAGAAATATTCGCAGTCATGGTTCTGGCTTGCGCTTCTGCTTACATGTCGCACTTTGAAGGCTATGTCATAGATGACTTCTTCCATCACATGCTGCCATGGGGCCATGCATTGGCTAGCGAGAGCGAACAACGTCTCTTTCTTAGGGTGATCGATCAGCTAGCTTGCCACCAAGGGTTCTCGACGGCTTTCTCAAATGACTGTGGACCATCAAACACACAAGCTCTAATCACCTCGCTCAAGAATGGCCGGATCATCACACACTGCTCAAGATTTCTCGATGGTGAGTCCACCTCCTTGCTCCCATGTTCTGTTCACGGCTCACCTTAACCTTCAGACCTGGAGTACGCAAGCATCCAAGAACGAAATGGAAAAAGCACACCTGACGCGTTGGCCCAGCACACCAGTGCTCATACACCAGGCATCAGATGGATGGTCAAATATCTCACTGAGCCTCTCCGCCAGCATCCCGGCATTGAAGCTTTTCAAGATGTCACCGAGGATGCCCAGCGTCAAGTGGGTTGTGGACTCTTGTGCAGCCCACGCGAGGTCGAGGTTGCGCTAAAGTCCAGGGCTAAAGTAAGCACAAGCTCACTCACACATGATGACGTGCCTACTTACAAATACTAGCATTGTTCTCGATCTCCTGAGATGTATGAGAAGTATCATGAAGCCGTCACCACCTACTGCGACCTCGCTGTGCAGGAGACCAACTCACACTGGCGCGACCGCTACTATGCCACTGCATTCCACAAGATCCTGGCGATCTCTTGGAATATAGACAATCGCGCAATACTCATGTCGCCATTCGCGAGGCCATGGCCGGATATTAGTGCATTTGCCTCCAACAGAGCAAGATCACCGGCCCACAGGCTCTCTCCCGCCTACTCCCCTTCCACATTATATCCTGGCACTCACACAAACTCTGCGCTGGCAGACAGCAATGTCAGCTCACTTGTTTCACCCACAACGGCGCCATCAGAGCTGGACTCCTCGCCTATATCACCCACAATCACAGCACCAAGCTTGATAAGAATGCCCTCGGCGTCGTCTGGCTCGCCTATCTCGCCGATGTCCCCGACCGGGTTCATCATGATACCCTCAAAGTCGTCGTCCTCACAATCAGTATCACCAACAACATCATTCATACCACCTATCTCCCCAATAAGCCTCATACACAGATCAAAGTATACCTCTGCACCATCATCGTCACCATCATCTTTATCGTCCACCCCGCCAACAAATCGCACCAACCGACTAGACAATCCATCCACGCTATCACCAAAACCACCCCCTCCATCAACATCGCCCACCTCCTCATCAGGGTCGCGTGAGAAAATAAAATGTCCCTCCTGCCCAGCAACGTTCGAGCCAACATACGGTTCCAGATACCTGGAAAGACATCTACGCTATACCAAGGTGCACGGCAACATTACAGCAATCTTGTGTTCCGAACCAGGATGCGGATCCATCTTCGGTCGGAAGGACAATCTCGACAGACACTTGCAGGAGAAACATCATGGCACATCACGGCTGCCGCCAGGGGGGTCTAGAAAGAGGAAAAGGGTGGTGGAGGAGGGTATGGTAGATGGTGAACAAGGCACTTCCGAATTGATGGGGTTCCTTTGGTAAGGTAGGGTTTAGCAGTGGACTCGGTACATAAGATGGGCCATGGTTATTTCGGATTTTCTGTTCTTTCTCCATCTTCTAGCAGAGCTAGAGTAACGCCGTCATGTCGTGGATCTATCCACACACTGGTCTATGTGGGAATTTATTGTTGTATTGTTTTGGCTTTAGGCCGCGTACTTGTATCAGCCAGATAATGTAGCCATGGTAGAAGAAGCCACAGGTAAACAAAGTTGAAAATACCCGAAGCTCCTTCAATGCACAACATGCCACCAGAGTCTTTCTGAATAGTGTCGCTCCAATTTGATGGAAGACTGTGTGCGCAAACAGCTGACCATCGGTTCCCAAAACGGCAACCTTGGACCGCCCGCGGGATCAAGCGAGGCGGACGGACGCTCCACGCGGAGACGAACCCATTAGATTATGGTAAACGCAGGACCCCCACGTGACTATCTTTAGCATCGTAGGACTAGTCCTCCGGCTGTATTGCCAAGATTCAGCCAGACTAAAACACAAGCTGTATGGTTGCGATAAAGTGAGGCGACGAATATGTTTAGGAAGACTGGGATGGACGATTTCTCCCGTTACGCTCCGAGAGTCCTTGGAGGCTCAAAAATGCACGTGAAGGGTATTGGGGGCCCATATATGGGACGTATTCCGCCATTGATGGCTATACTTTTCGAGCGACGCAGAGATATTCACCAATTGCCTCTGAAGTTGGACATTGCCATCGGTCTCGAAGCCACCCATTTAGCATTATCGAAAAAGGCAGCGGCGCATAAGGCCGTTCGTCTTGGACACTGCCATTTGTCGATAGGGCCACTAATTCTACACTGCAACTGCACTGATCATGTCGTTCGTACCCTGGTACTTTTGTCTTCCTTCCTTTCCCGGTGGCTGATTGAACATTGCTCTTGCCAGGGCCCCCCTCGCAGCTCAGAACCTCCAACCACTTGGTAACCCACCACGCTCGCAACTTAAGGCATGGGCCAATCAGCCGGAGACACATGAACAACTGTCTGTGGGAATAAAGCCATCGCGACCATCAGAGGCGGAATTGAGGGCACAATTGGCAGAATTGGAAGCGATAATTGAAGGAAGGGGAAAGCCTTAGGGCTGAACTCTTGGCGTCGGATGCTACCAATAAGGGGGAAGCTACTCACCCTCTGAGACTGCGCAGGATCCCTAAAGCAATAGAGGTACTGTAACAGCCTTGTTGAGCGTATGATAGAGCTGACGTGAGCGTTTGTATTTTTAATGAGCCAAGTTAGCAATAAAATTGAATTAGTTTTCAGTATCCATGTCCATCTTCAGTGCCCAGCAGTGACGGGTATCCTGAGCCTATGTGCTGGAGCCTGCCGATATGGAATCCTATTGACCCTCTGTTGTTTGAAGTTCAACCCAATTGCTTGAGGAGGTGGCGCACCCTGATCGTTAAGGATCAGTATGACTGCCAATCTCAACTCGCTCTCCGTATCTGGAAGACGAGACCTGGCCCCTATATTCTCGTCAATTATAGTGGGAAGATTCAAATGAACGGCATCTTGCAATTGAAAGCAGGTTCATCATAGATCTTGCGAAGCTGAGGCGGTGTGTCAAACCTTGTCGGCCGTGGGCTGCGCTGATCGAATTATTTGAGTGCACCCGCGTCTTGATTACATAAGGAAGCATCCGGGCAACGCAAGACACGGTAGTTATCTTGCTGAGCAGTGTCATTGCACATGAGCGTTCTGTCCCTCCAACAGGGAGCCTCGAGGAAGATTTTAAACTGTACAGCCCACGGTCCGCAGCATCCACATAGTCAATAACCCTCAATTTCCATCACCAACGCAAGCCAGCAGATTGCGCTGATTATTGTACCCCGCACATCACGCAAAGAATCTCAAACAGGAGCTCTTAGCCATGCCGTTAGTATCAGGTTCGTTCGTTCCTCTTGCCAACCCATACTGACAACTGCTATGCTCTGCAGGAATAACGATCAACCCCAACGCCTGACGGCAGCCGCGCTATCCAGCCTCACTGATACGCCGAAAAGGCAGTTGCAATTTTGGCTTGAGAAGCCACAGACACACGAGCAGTTTGGTGCACAAGGAAAGTCGGCGCCACGCGCGGCCGAGATAGAGGCACTCCTCCAGGATATTGAGGAGAAGATTGCCGGCGATACCAATTGAAGCTCGAAGACGTAAGCTGGATGAGGATGGAAGACGGAAAGAGAAGGACTCTTGGGTTCTTGCGCAATTACATGGGAGAAGAGGGAACAGGTATCGCTTAGCGTGAGATCCTATGTTATTGTATTTCAGACAGGAAACCACAGTCACTCCCGCATTTCATATTATTGATGCTCTCTCATAGCACTTTGCATGTTCCAGTCTTGTGCTTCTGCAATTTGGGGCTTTCTGTGGGCTGATGTTTGATCGAGCTCTCCGGTCGCGGGGTTTTTAACCTGACTTCGTGCAGTACTACCAGCTCCAACACTATCTTTACTGCTCATTCTTCCCTTGCAGCCGACTTACTGAGAGGGTGTTTTTCAGTTCTGGTATCACTCTTTCTAGTCTACCACTTTGGTCGTTTGCATTTGAGCCAATGCTGGTCGCGCAATAATCACGGACTCGCGACAACACTCATGCACCAGCATTGGCTACTGTGAGAGCTCCAGCGACGATTCAATGGATGGGAATGGAGTATGTTGAAGGATTGGGATAGGTTAGAGACAATGCATAGCATGCGGAAGTATTTTGATGGGTTTCAAGATGGAAGTGGTTGGACTGAGGTCGATGGGATGCTGTGCTTGGTTTCTAAGCGAGGGTTGCGAGGGTCGCGAGGGCCGCGAGCAAGGGAGCCGGATTGCCAGAGTCAATTTTGGACTAGTGGGATCCCTATACTGCCAGCGACACTAGAAGCACGTCGACAAGAAATACACCGTATCTTGGTAATAGAAACAGCTATCAAGTACGCCATCACACATAATATCTTCCAAATTATCAACTCAAAAGATATTTCCGCAAAGTCATAGCTCTAAGATGTAAATTTCTGGTGAGGTCAAACCAGCTAGTCATTTAGCGTAGGTCGGAATAAAGGTGAGGCATCTTCGGTCGGAGACAGGGATCCCTGACGGCGACCTCCGAAGTTCTAGCCGCCCCTATAAGCTGTCTAGCTGAGACGACAGAGTATTTGTCTGATCAATCTTTGCTTTGCTGTGCGCAGCACTATTGTTTTCAACGCATCACTCTAGTTACAACATGTATAAAATCTAGACCAAGCTCTGCGTTGATTCGACAATTTCTTGAACAATTCTAGCAGCTCAAAAGCGCCAGATTCTCTAGTCAATCAGCAATTGACAAGAAGATCCCTAGAAAACCCTCATTTAAAAGATGAGTCTAAGGCTAAGCTTCGACGTCTACAGTATCCCAAATCTCAAATCGAACACGTCTTCAGGAGCCACCTAGGTCGCCTGTCTCCTCAAATCTTACACCATTGCCAGAGACGTGAGCCACTCCTGCTTTCCACCCATGAACCGAGTTCCTCCTTCCAATCTCCGGTCTCGACATGGGTAATGTCATTTGGCAGACCGGTTATTGCGAAGGTAGGGATAGTGACTAGTGTGGTAAAAGGCGTGGGCATACTTGTGGCTGGGTTGAACAGCAGCATCATAGCTGAGAAGATGGAGGTGATGAGGAATTACATTAGGACTCAGGGAGCTATATGTGGTGGTTATTGAAGTTGGGTGGAGTCGCAAGGTGATGTGCATGGGAAAAATGTGGGTTGTGCAAGGAGCAGAGGATAAGATGGGAAGATGGGAGGATGGAAAGCGATTTGGGTGATATTAGTGGAGCACGGTGGAGGTTTGATTACTTCAATAGGAAATGGCTGATGATGGGCATGATTACTGTAGGTTTTGGGTGGTTGAGCACTTTATTCTCGGCATTGGAGGCTTGTGCTTTGCTTGCTAGTAAGGCTGGTTGGTTGGTTGATATTAGGATAAAGGGAGGGACAATAGAATGGGAATAAAAAAGAAAGAGATTCCGATGTTCGCAATGGCTCTTCAGGATTTCAAATATGTGGTGGAAGCACCCTCGAGTAACAATTTTATTCTATTCGGATCAGGTCCAATAGTGCTTTTCGTGCGTATAGATACTACCGAAAACCCGCGATTGCCTTTTTATGATTCCCTTACACCGTTTCCCTGCTTCGGAAGGATGTATGAATGACACGAAATTTTCAAGATGTTGGTCATAATAGTAAAATAGATGCCAATGAAGGACAAGGTCGCACAGCATTGTCTGCAACGACCAGATGGGCGGCCAACTCCTTGGAAGGATGAGGGCAGCGTCACAATAAAACTACGTTTTGATGGAGTACTTCTATGTACAGATGTTGAAGAGTATTCCACACAGCAACTGGTTGGGTAAGTACCCTGGTAATCGTAATCGAAGAGAATTGAAAGGTAGGAGAGAGCGAACGCGAGAATCATCCCTTCATCAGCGCTAGGTACCTTAAGGTTGCCGAGAACGCCTAGCCTTTAGGGTGCGTGCATTAGAGTAACAACCGTCCTCTCCCAGCAATGCCGCGTCAGTACCCGCGAAGCTGGGTGATCATGACCAGCTGCAGGAGCTTGATAACCTCTTCCAACAGTGTTCGCATCGATACATGATTATTTTGAAGCCTTTCTACAAGCTCAGCTGCTCGCAACCGCTGATTGGGACGCTTGTTGCGAAGGCAATGATCTCTGAGATTTTGGCAGGCTCTGCCTCCCAGTGTTCGCCTATTTCTGTGGGCCAGGTTGGGTCCTTTGCCCAGCGAACAAGATACTCGGGTACTTTCAGCCCCACCAAATGGCGTAAAAACTAAAACACCAATCAGATAATGTTAATCCAATGATCACATGCCACTCAACTGCTGTACTCTTTGATACGGTGTCCACACTCGTTACTCCCTCCAATCATTGAAAGCCTCGATCGGCATGGACCAATCCGCCGGGATGAGCTCAGTCACAAGTGGTTGCGGGGCCATCATACCACTGTGATGGTAAGTATGCAATCCTCTAAGCGGCTCTAGGTGCCGCTAAGCTGGGTGTCACCGTAATTCCTGCCTGGCTTCGAGTTACCCTCTCTATTGGTCCCGCTTCGCAAACACCTGCACCAGTACTTCCATTCGTTGCCGTACTTTACCAAAGTACGGCGTAGGTGTACCTTTGGTATCCCATGTGTTATATATCAGCAGCCCTGCAATGCCAGTACTTGTAAGGTAGCGTAATGAAAATAACGGTAGGCTAGAAACTTCTAGACGTTCTTAACGCAGGAACGGCTGTATCTATTTCTCTTGTTCACGAAATCGAAGATTCTAGGTGCGTGTAAAGAACACTAGGTAAGCCATGTAACGTTTTGTGGTGTGCTGGAGGTAGCGCATCGTTGTTGATTGGATAGGAGGCGGAATGGCTCGCTAGGATGTACTCAAAGTAGACTGAGCTGTTTCGTGTCGCCTGCAGATGATCACATAGGCAGTGTCTCGCGCCCTAGCGGTTAAGTGCATGTTCTGGCAAGCGGCTTTGTGTCATCTGCTTCTCGGTATGGTCATTGGCTACCACAGTACGCTAAGCTCTAGGTTTGTACTAGTTTTCATTAACAGGGTGCGATTGATGAGTGTTCTTAGCCTAAAGTAGCTTGGCGCCGTTGCCGGCATCTCTCATTGGACTACAATTGTAGGTGGTAGGTCGTTCACCACATCTATTTTCGAAACCCGGACCAATTTCCTTCTGGATACCATCCAATATCTTCCAAATCGCCCTCTTATCGTCAACAAGAAGCATGTTGGCCTTGTCTTTGGCCTAATTGCTTCGATTACAGTCCAAGCCTTCAACATCGTGGACCTCCTTGCCCAATTTTCGCCCCATGCACGTAGTCCCAAAGTTCTCCAAGGCGATGGTCGGATTCGATTGATCATAGCACCAGATGTTCTGAAAAGGCGACCTGGACAACGGGGAAACAGCCATGGGAGATATGCGGAGATCTATATCCCTGCTATATCATCCGGGTATTGAAGCAAGAACACGCAATCACAATGGACTCATCTGGCAGACATTCGGACCAATCGAAAGGCAGAGCAAGAATATGCTTCCGTCCACCACAACTTCTCCTCCGAAAGGTCCGTCATTCACCGCAAGAGCAACCACATACCTGCCGATATCAAACACAACGGTGAAACTCTTCGGACTCCGAACGCCATTAAGCCAATCAATAATGCAACAGTCAAGTCAGAGTACAATGTCACAGTGTCCCATTGCACTTCTCCCCACCAACCGGCTCATACATTGCACAAATGAAGTCTGGTTATGGTAGCAACATCCTTCAGAGTTTAGAATGGTAATGACTGTCCTGGTGTCCATGCCCGCTGATTGTCCGTCTTGCCTTAGGTCCTTCGAACTCCCAAGACCCTCTATATGAACGATGCCCAACTCATATTACGAATATAATCATCCTCATTACCTTCGTCTTTCATAATCGTCATTACATACGCCCTGTTCGTCCAGCATCACTGTTGATGCTCTTCTCGATATCCTTCAGGAACTTCTTTGTCTTCTTCAGGGAACGCGAAGTCTCTTCTCCGACTGCGAGTTGCTCATGAGTCTCAGGCTTCTCAGCCCAGGTGTATAACTGGGACTTGGGCGGGTCCGTGAGTCTGGCGAGGGTTGCGCCAGTCAGACTTGGGGGCTTGGTGTTCCTATCATGTAACATGATGGTCAGCAAGAAGCAATCCGATCGAGACCCGATCAAGACCAAAATTGGAACGCATACGGCATCTTTGATGCTTCTAAGAGCTATGATAATATCGGGGTGCAGGGCGTGTGCTGGTCTTAGGCCTCAGCGTCACTTCTAGCTTGAGTGAAGAGATGGAGACACACAACTCCCTGGAGCTCGATTAGCGAGGTTCCTGTCTCTATGACTGTCTCAGTATCCCTGATTGAGGTGACGGTCTGAGAGACTGTCTCTCTAACAGGAGGCACTGGGCAGACGTCCGTGGCCAACGTACGCTCCTAACTCTGAAGACGAGAAGCTTGGAATTGATTGTGTGACACCACAATCGAGAACCAGGGTTTAGTTCCGCCTTCTTCGTGGTCATTAACAGTCGGACGAAGCGTAATGATCTTTTACTCCTGGCCGCCGTCGAGTTCGGCGGCCAGTTCTTGGCATTACTTCCATTCGCGTGGAGTGTTCTATGAGCCTCAATAGGCAAAGCTTGAGCTCAAAACCTCGCAGTGCGTATTCAAAATCGTCTGGAAGGATATATGGGCTTCTAGAAAGACCTCCTACGTTTACTGTTTGCTGGCATTGCTTGTAATCTGTCTGCTGGCGGAGGTGCTACGCTATGCCTAGTCACTGCAAACATCTACATATACCATCTCTCACTTCGCTGTATAGACCCAATCTTTGCATTGCCAGATGAGTGTTTTCTCTAAGAGCTTCTGCATCGCTCAGTTACCTGGAGTCCATTTTTCGCACAGCTATCAAGTTCCACACCGCGTCAATTCTATCTCGGCCTCGGCAAGTGTTGCCCTCCGACTTCCGCTCGAACATCTATCGATGATCGCTAATCATCAATCACTGTCAACACAACATACCCGAAGTCAATGGCTTTGAAGTCATCGCCTCTACCACCGCAGCCTTTCTTGCACGCTTACCGCGTCCCAATTGTTCCTCTATATTGCTTCACACTTGCATCAAAACACATAGCATCTTTGACAATGATTGTGGCTTATTCAGAGTCGCTGTTAATGCATGTGCAGAATAGTATATTAAAGTGTTCCCCTAGTGTTTGACTGAAGGACTTCTGAAGGACTTCAACTGATGCTGAACTGGCTAGGGTGTTTGTGAACAGTGAAAGAGATGTTGAACAGAGCAGTCATCGACCATTAGCATGAAAGAATCTTTATTCATAGTTATTGATGAATTCATATCTCGCCTCTACATCTCTGGATTGAGCTGATTGACACATCCATCTTAGGTAAAAGTACCTTGCCGCTGCTGTGCTCCTCAAATCTCGTTATGAATGTCCTCTCTCTCACGTACCCTCGCTCACCTTTAGCTCCTAAACACTGATCCCCATAGACCCCTCACCTCATCATCTCTTGCTTCCTCCAAACCCGGCGCATCAATCCCCCTTCCCTTCATCCTACCAATCCTCCACGTTTCCTCTTCCCTCTCATGATTCCACTTCTTAATTACTTTCAGTCTACCCTCTACGATGAAAAGCATCCGAAACTGCCCCAACCATTCATTCATTCATAGCTCCGTCTCTTCTCCCCGCTCCTGGGCCAAGGTAGTCCTCCCTCAATCCTCGCGAGGCCTTTTTTTCGATACAGCTGGGATTGCATAAGGAGACCCAGGGCCAAGATATCCCGCCGAGGAATAGCTAGAGCCTTGTGGCTGTTGTGGGGCAAAAGAATACCCAGGGCCAAAATCTGCCACCGAGGAATAGATAGAGCCTTGTGGCTGCTGTTGGCTCATTCTGGGGTCCGTTGGCTGCTGTGGGCTCCTTGCGTGTCTTACGGGGGACCTCGTACTGGGCAAAGAAGGAAATCTACTTTCCAAACGAGGATCTCTACTACTGTCCAAACGAGGATCTCTACTGTCCAAACGAGTATATCGAGAGGAATAGTAAGGATCATCCGGATGATCCATCATATCTGCGTCGCCTGAGGGATTGAATTTGGCATCTTGACTTCGAGAAACTTTAGAGTTCTCGTATGGATTTCCTATGATATCATGAGAGCGGTCACAGACAAGAGAAAAGAGCTTTCGATTGACTTACCTGGATAAACCTTCTTTTTCAGTTGTCTATTCTCGGATTCATAAGCCTCAGACAGTTCTTGGAGATCGTCTAGTTGATCCTAGGAGAATGTAAGCATCTAGAGGCTCAAATAATACCGTGAACAGACTAACGGGGGTGAATGGTCGGACGGCAGATACAAGATAGCCATGGATACCCTAGAAAAAAAGTCAGTATCCCATTCTCCGTTATGTGAAAGTGTATTGTCATACATTGTAAGTGTGTGGCCTGGAATAAGCTTCTGGACCAAGGAATTTACAAATTTCGCGTTGCATGACTTGACGGTCGATTCTAGCACCGTCGACAAAGAATTCATTTAATCTCGGACGAGGTCGCCTGGATGCTTCTGAGCGCTTAGCATACGGTGCTTCGGAACGAGGGTCTCTGAGTCGCCGCGGTCGCCGCTCCTCCTCCAGGGAACTAGGCTCTAGGGATACAATTCCCTTCCGCATCAATCGATCACGCGAAGGTTCCTGCTCCGTTCTTTCCAGTTGCCCCCGTAGCCACTCACGCTCATGGTCCAGTCGCTCTCCTTGACTTTCTCGCCGCGCACGCTCCTGGGTTTCAACCTCTGCGGCGGATATAAATCTATCGGACTGTCTGTCATGGCCTTGTTGTTCGTCATGCGAATTCTCATGTTCCGGATTTGTTGAAACGGTGCTGGAGACGAAACTCTCTGAAATGCTTTTCCGAAAAAGCACGGGATCCGGTCCATCATTTATATCTGAGTCTGCCTCATCTTGAGGCAACACAAAAAGGGCCAGCTCTTGCAAATGCCGGGCCAGATGATCCTCAAATTGTTTTTCAGATTTTGAACTGGACCTACAGAGAGGGCAGACGGCGGAGGAGCTCAAATTATCTGTTTCATCGGTCGCAGCCCCGGCTCGATTTTCGCCATCTGTCCATTCACGTGGATGAGTTTCCTTCAGGTGTTGGACCCATTCATGTCTCGTAGAAAACAGGGTATGAGGCGTCGAGCAGGCTGCCACCGTGCAGACATAGGGCTGCAGATCCTGGAAGACGTGTTTGTGCCATGCCGGAGTTCCGTCAACTGAAATTATGACAAAACAGTATGGGCATTCAAAAGGAGATCCTCCAGAGGATTCTTTGGGGGGAGATGGGATGACTAATGCTCCACCGGCAAGCATCGATGGAGCATAGGAAGTTTGCGACTTCGCCGAGGCTGGTGCCTTGCCTTGAGAGTCGATATGCCAAGGCTCTACACCCGTAACAATCGTGTCTGATAGCGCGACAGTTGGTGCTACATCACCTTCTGTGCCAACATCGAGACCTTGATTGAGCTTGGCATGATGTCGCTCGCGATATCGAAGATACTGGCGTCTTAGTGTTATTGCAAGTCCCAACCGCTCGACAAGGCCCTGATCTGCCTCGGGATACTTTTCTCTCACGTGAGCTTGGTCGAAGGGCCTGAACGCTAGCACCTCTTGTGATTGTGGTAAGATGTAGAAGTCGTGACGAGCAGGCTTACGGACAAGCATGGACATCTGGAACAGACAGTTGATAGCAGTCACAATGTTGCTATGTAGCTGAGTCAGTTCTTCGCCTGTATCGTAATCGTCGTCTGAGGAATTATCTACTTCCATTTGAGACGCATGTCCGTTGCCCAATAAATCCAATACATCTTCTACTTCTTGAAACGTTTGTCCTAGATCCAGCAAAAGATTTGTCACCTGTCCTCTGATGTGGGAAGAGTCTTTCAATCTGAATTCTAAGGATGATTGTCCCGTTCGGTGAGCCCCAATATTGGCAGCCCAGAGCCTGAGCCGTCCCAACTCATCTTGCCACCGACTAATTTGTAATAAATCTGTGTCCGAGGCACTCTCTCTTTCAAGACGGGAACAGATAGTCTTGAGGGTATTGAAATACGAGTTGAATAAGGCTGGGATAGAAGCATCCATGACTTGCTTTTTGCCTGTTTGGAAGAGAATCCGTACCAAGAACCATTTAGCCGCCAACACTACTAAAATTAAGTGCTACTCGCACGTGTTAAGCTACCAGATAATGAGGCGCATATGTTGCTGAGCCAGGACAGGCCTCACGGTGGTTCCGAAATTGATAGCCAATCAGCACTTGCTCACATAATCACGACCCCTCCAGCTTACTTACTTTGCCTTGCAAACGGTCACTTAGAGCAAAGCTGCCGCCTCGCGGCATGATAAGTATTAAGACTAATAACGTGAGTGCCGCTCACAATGCTAACAGGTGTGGAAACAGCAGGATTAGTCCTTGCTGTGTTTCCACTCATTTTGGACGGGCTGAGCCACTGGTTGGAAGGGTTACACAAAGTCAAACGCTGGCGACGTATTCATCGACAGCTGAAGAATTATGAGATTCGGCTCCAGAGCCAGAGAGTTACCTATCAAAACACTTTGGAACTGCTTCTTGTTGGCATAGTGCAAACAGACGAGGATACTGCAGCGATGTTAGCGGAGCCCAGAGGAGAACTTTGGAAGAAAGCGAAATATGACCACCTGTTGCACAAACGCCTTGATCGCGCGTACGACACCTTTTTCGAGACGTTGAAATTTATGTTCATGACATTGAGTGAGATTGAGAAAAAGCTAGGGATGGAGGCAGGAACAGTAAGCCAGACATTCTTGGTCTAGTACTCGAGCTGACAGGCATATGTGTTAGGTCAATTGGGATGAATGTAATATTTTCACCCGTGAAATTCAGGGATTGAAGGTTGTGCTGTCCGAGGATATGTATAAGGAGAAACTGGACTCAATGGACAGAGCCAATGCGTTCCTCCAGCAATGCACCAACCAAAGCCTCCTCCTTGAACCTTCGAGAAGCAAACGGCGCTTTAGGCATAATAAAGCGGATTTCAAAAGCATCAGGAAACATGCGACGAGTCTCTACAATGTCATTGTCAAAGGCAATTACTGGAAGTGCAAATGCAAGGATCACCATGTTGCGAGTCTGCGCTTAGAGGTCCGGCCTCGCACAATCAAGGACTCAACCATAAGGTTCCGTTTTCGTTTACTGCTTAGCAACAGTATCGTCGAAAGAGACGCACAACATAAGATTGATTGGCGGGGTATCGCTGTGGAGCCTGAACCTGTGACGTTAAGCCCAGGCTTATCAGATGGTCCAGGCGCTAATGAGCATACGTCTGTGTACAAATCAAGGTAAATCTTTTCATGTGTATCTGACTGAAGAAACATTCGAGTCTCAGCTCACGCTTCTCCAGTGCATTAGCGGCTAAGCCTAAAAAAGGCGTCAATTTCGTGATTCCTTCGTTGGCAAGTCCGATATTGACGCTAGCGCCCGCACCAACGGATTGTCCTCTTCGACCAATGGATAACATTTGTGCGAAAATCTTCCGACTCGATGCAGCTGAGGAGAGGGTAGGGTACCTGGATGATAAAGAATACGCAGCATACAGACATCATGTATATCTTACCGATGCCAAGGTCGGTTCCAATTTTCGAACGACGTCTCTGGATCGGCTGCTCGATCCTGCCGAACAAGGACCGCTGCAAAACCTCCTATCTCGGCGGCAACGGTTGAATATCGCTGCTATTCTTGCATCAAGTGTTCTTCAGCTTGATCAAACATCATGGCTCAAAAGTCAATGGAATAGCAGTGACATATATTTCTACTACAAGGATGAAGATGCGGTGCTGACCTCTAGACCAAATTTTCCGCCTCCACATGTAGCTTGCAGACTATCAGACAGCAATAGTGAGCCGGATTACGCTGTCAAATCTCCGCTAGCAAGGGCACAGCAGGCTCGCAGTGAGACTCTGTTGACCTTAGGACTTGCGCTTGTCGAGCTCTGTTTTGGGCGAACTTTAGAGAAAATGCAAATACCAGAGGACGTTGACGAGAACGAAAACCTCACAAGACTTAACACGGCAATCAGGAAGCTAGATGAGGTCTATAATGAAAGTGGCGGCCATTACGGTGACGTTGTTCGGCGATGTCTATATTGTTCTTTTGATGTGCGCGATGCAAGTCTGGACGCTGAAGAGTTTGAACAGGATGTTTTCGATAAGGTTGTGACTCCTCTGATTGAAGACAATGAGGTGTTTAATGGAGAAAGATGAATGAGATAAGATGAGAAATCGTTCAAATATGGAGCAATGATGTCACGGCCTATTGTTGTTTATGTTCAATCTAGGCAGTCTGGATAAGACTTCGACATGAACAGCCAAATGAATGGTCATAGAGAAGTCAAATGCTTCGAATGTCAATCACAATATCCATCATGAATAGGCAGATGTTCGTTGGGGTTGGGCCCAGCTATTGTGTAAGTGTAGCAACCGCCGTTCTTGGTAATCATTGGTCGCAATAGACGCGGTCGGGCAGCGTCTAACGCGGATCTTATTGTGCATGTTCAACGGTGCAGTGAGATCTTTGAGGCGAGTTCTGTCAGCCATCAATAAGTGTACACCAACTATACCAATACTCTCAGTACTTGGAGGTCTCACGATTTTATAACACTTTACTATTCATATTCCAGGGTTTGTCTTGTCTGAGCACCACTGAGTGGAGCACACTAGCATCGCGCGGCTGCTACTGAAAGCGGCATCCCTTCTGCCTACCAAAACACCCTCGATACCTCACTATGGCGAACGACGAATACGATGTAAGTACCAAAAATTGCCCTATTATTCGCAACATGACTGATAATTGCTACCCCTAGTTTCTCTTCAAAGGTACCCACCACCTCCCTTTCTCCCACAGGCCCCTGTCGAACCCCCTTACTGACCCCTCTCCCTCAACTCAGTGGTCCTCATAGGCGATTCTGGTGTCGGAAAATCCAATCTGCTCTCACGTTTCACCCGCAACGAATTCAATCTTGACAGCAAATCCACCATCGGCGTTGAATTCGCCACTCGCTCCATCCAAGTCGACGCCAAGACAATCAAAGCCCAGATCTGGGACACCGCGGGCCAGGAACGCTACCGTGCCATCACTTCAGCTTACTACAGAGGCGCTGTTGGGGCGTTACTGGTATACGATATCAGCAAGCATCAGACATATGAGAACGTGCAGCGGTGGTTGAAGGAGCTAAGAGATCATGCGGATGCGAATATTGTGATTATGTTGGTGGGGAATAAGAGTGATTTGAGACATTTGCGGGCGGTGCCGACAGAGGAGGCGAAGCAGTTTGCCAGTTCGTATAATCTCCAACGTCCCATCAGTTCAGGTACTAGAGGCTGACGGGCGCAGGTGATAACAACCTCTCATTCATCGAAACTTCAGCCTTAGACGCCAGCAACGTTGAGCTTGCATTCCAGAACATCCTCACAGGTACCCTCACCTCAACATTTCAAATACCTCCCCTTTCTCTCCTATGAATCTCCACCAATGCACCATACTAACACTCCCATCTTCCAACAGAAATCTACCGCATCGTCTCACAAAAAGCCCTCGACAACGGCGACTCAGGCCAGAACCCCATCGGCTCCGGCGAGCGCAAAGTTCTGGAGATCAGCAAATCAGCAGATACGGAGCAGAAGAGTGGGAAGTGTTGTTGATTTCGCTTCTTTGGGAGAACGGGGAAGGGTATTCGTTGAATTCGTTTTGATACGGAGTGAGGGTTACACGTTTTACATTGTTGTCGGGGTTGGGGGTTTTGTTAGCTTGCTAGGTAGGTAGATGGCAATTATTATTCATGATTCGTTTTTCTCAACGATTCGTCCGGCGGCAGTGCAGTGCAGTGGAGCGGAAGGGGGCACCGTATTTTCTCGCATGGCCTACAATTCTGACGGCTGAGAACCTTCTTCTGATACTTTACCACCACTTATAACGTACCTAGGAACGAGAAATGGAACTAACTAATCGAATTATATGGTACATATGTGCATCAGATGTCTTTCAACGATTTCCAATACCCTCGAAAGCAAAAGACTATAAACACCTTACGTACTCTCCTTCAATCCTGCTTGCCTTCTAGGAGACCATTAGCCCTGAGAGCTTGCTATCCGTCGATATGCTCAGTCCACAATGCTCTTCTCATACCCCCTCCCTCACTCCCTTCTTCAGCCTCCACCCACCATCATCCCCCAACCCCCATCCACTCTTCCCCCCAAAAACAGCCAACCCAACCCTTCCCCAACCCCGTCAAAAATCTAGATACCACATCTTCCCATCCCCCCATACCCCTCATCCCATCTACACCCACCCACCCCACTCTTAACCAACCTCAAGCAAAAGCCAGATCTCTCAGCTAAATCCTAATCATGACTTTAACCGATATCAATATCATTCCGCTCTTATGAAAGCGTGAAAATCGATGCCGGTAAAGGTCGTTGGCGAGGGTGGATGGGATGTCTGGCCGCGAAGGGTTTGAGGTGAGGTGGTTGTGTTTAGGGGGGAGGTATGTGGGTATGGGGAGAGGATATGTATTGAGGGGTTTGGACATTGGGCAAGGGGCTTTCGGTCGTATATGATGTGTGACTAAGGAGATAAGCTCGTGCGACGCAAAGGGATATTGGCGCGGAAATGAAGAGATTAGTCATGTCAGTGTAAGGCACATCATATACGCAAAGTCTTGGGTAAATCTTTGAAAATTCTTGTATTGCAAGCGTCTATGAAAGCGGACTTGGACAACGCCAGAGGCGATACTCACGGAGGATTGCTGCCCGTGCATTCCCAGGCCGAAGTACCCTCTACCCCTAACTCCCCCACCTCCTACCTCCCGAACCAAACCCAAGTCCCCTTCGGCCAAACCATCCCTTGTAAATCCAACCTGACACATACCGAGACCCACTGAGTCCGAAGACTTAGCGAGCTAGGTAATAGCAGGTCTCGTCCTCGCTCAAGCTCCGAGTAACCCCGCGAAGGGCACCAAGTGGATGAGCTCAGACAGGAAATAGCAGGTCTCGTCCTCACTCAAGCTCCGAGTAACCCGTGAAGGGCACCAAGTGGATGAGTTCAGACAGGAGATGCAGAGATGGGCTACAAGCATACAAGTCATTCTCCACGCGCCTACCTCCGAAGAGATAGATGACACGGTGTTAGACAGGAGTGATTGATACAGTAGATACTAACTTCAGGCCTAGGGTTATGTCTCCGAAGAGAGCAACCACCGAGCTGATGAGAGCATCAAGTCTGTACAACCACTGCGACTCAAGCTCCGGATGCTTCTGACGAAGTATCAAGTGGGTGAGAAGAATGCTGTAGGGGTATGGCCTTGAGGGAAATGGATCTGGTCGGTCAGTATGGATTAGAGGAAGCTCGAAGAGGAAGACACAGGCAGCGAATCCAACGCTTTCTCACCTCGGCTTCGTCGCGCCGCGGAAGTCTCTCTCTAACACTGTGAAAATACTCATGCCCTGTCGCATGAATGAACGCCTGCACATTTTGCTGAAATTCCGTCGCATGGCTCTTTCTGAGCCGGGTTATATCTATGTGCAAAATCGCGAATCTGATGCGCCTTTCCTTCCTTCGCTATGCTTTTTGTAATACATGGTATCATTGATGCGTGCGCGTCTCTTGCCCCCATGTCATTAAATTTATCGTCGCTCGTATTGCGCTTTCTCAGCGCCGATTGAAGCACAAAACCTCCGTGGTATCTTAAAGAAACATGCCTCAACTCCATTGCCATACAACGATGCCACCAGAAATCGCAAGTAATTTGATGCGTGGACTGCTCAAAGCACAAGCTTTGGCTTCCAATCTACCCCTTTGGCCCGGCAGTACTCTTGAAGAAAGTCGAGCCCAAAATTTATTGCCTCTAATGCGGTCGACAGCTGCGATAATGGTAACCAGTACGATCGCTTGTATTGAGATGGGCATACACTTTGCGAAATGCCTTTGCCTTGTGGGACTTTGGTTTGGTCCCGCTTGGCCCAAGTGTTGGGAAATCTATTAGCCATCTCCGCTGGGCCCAAACTAGTCAAGCCATACCACCATGCTTTGCGTGATTGCTCGGTGAGCTGATAGAATTCAGAGAATCGACGATGGTATTCTAATGCCCGGTTCTGGTCTTCGGTTTTGTTTGGATCAGCAGACTTCGCCTTGCCGAATCGATCGGCTAGTGGATTGTTGTCCAGAGCTTTCAAGTCAACATGGATAAGGATATCTCGAATGATACCCTCAAGCTGACGGGCCAAACCATGCAGATGGTCGAAACTTCTAGACTCCGCTTCGGCCTTCGCTAGCAATCCGAGAATGGAGTTCCATCCCGTACGGTCGATGGACTCGCGATCAGCGTCGGAGATCCTGAAGGCGAGCATGAAGCAGAGCACTGATTCAATGGCGATGATAACTCCTTTCTCACGCTCTTCGTTCGTCATTCCCTCGGGATTCTTGAAAAATGCGTCGGAATCGTATTTCAATTGCTTTGCAAGTGCCAAATATTTCTTAGCTTCCGAACGCAAATCCTCCGGTGTGTAGTTCTTAGCTTCTGGCTTGCTAGGATGCAATAAGGGTGCTTGGGGTGATTTGTCTCTCTTTATGCCATTGGGGGTGTCGAATAACGTCGACTCTTGCGGCGTACAGACAGATCCTTCACCCGACACCACTCGTAGCATAGGTGTGCTTCTTGGTTCGAGTTCGGTGGCCTTTTGTCGCTTCGCAGACGGCTCCTGCACACTGTTATCCTCCTGCGCCCTGCCCCGTTTTTCTCCAGACTTTAGGGTTCCCCAAGGATATTTGCCAGGTGTAGGTTTCATGCGCAGGTACTGGAGAAGGGTCTTGCGGTACTTCTTCTTAATCTTGAGCGTGACTCGCAACCTCAATTTCTTAGCCCCTTCTGGTGCAGTAGGCTTTGGAACATCTTGAATTCCTTGGCGAGGAGCGGAAGTGATTTGCTTGTTTTCTTGTGGCCCTTTTGTAGGGGTAGATGAAATAGAAACTGTGGCTTTCTTCAACCTGTCTTTTTCACTACTGCTTGGGGTACTTGCAGGGTGTATCTTGGGTTGTTTAGCGTTAGGTGACACACTTGACGGTCCGCCACTGACAGCACTGCGGCTGCGTTTTCGAACAAGTGGACCCAGTTTTGCAAGCTCATCTTCGATGTCTGAGGCCAGGGGCGACAACATGGGTGGCAAAATTGGCTTCTGTAACTTGATTGTTGGTGGCGCATTGTTCGAGGGTTTAGGGATAGGTCTAGCAATGTCGTTCGATGTACCACTTTCGGCACGGGGTTTTTGGGACGGGAGCTGCTTCGTCTCGGCTTTGATCACGGAGGAACGTTCTTTGGTGGCGGAGACTTGTGAGACTGGCTTGTGTTGCTCTTGGGAGACGTCTTTAGTTGGCACCTTTGAAGTGTGCGTTTGTG
Organism: Cladonia rangiferina; assembly: GCA_023065455.1. NCBI lineage: Eukaryota > Fungi > Ascomycota > Lecanoromycetes > Lecanorales > Cladoniaceae > Cladonia > Cladonia rangiferina. Next base: position 389,694 of record JAJREH010000043.1, read on the forward strand.
GCTCTTTTGGTACAGAGGTACTTCCTGCGGGATTGGTACGGATCTTCTTAGCAGGTGGAGTTGACTGATCGTGGTCTATCGAAGATTGAGTATCTTCTAGCCCTTTCATGGTATCCGCGGACCTAAGAGATGTATTAGCAGGTTGAAAATAGAAGCCCTGTGCAGGCTGTGGATGATGTTTACCTCTTCTGGCTGGTCCCTACAGCCTGTTTCTCGGCTGGCACTGGCTTGACTGCGTTCGTCATGATAGCGGTCTCATCAACATGCTCCTTGATGGCTTCAACCCCCTCTGTCTCTGACATTAAAGGCTTCTCGGGTGCTTTGTTTCGCGCTTTGTTCTTGTATTCTGCTAGCGTGATCTTCTTCTTGGGACCTGCCGCAGTACTGAAGTCGGTACTGCTTCGACTACTTGACATCTCCAATGGAGCGATTGCCCCGTTTCCATCATCCCAGCCACCCCGTGCATGTAAGCCTCTGATGCTCCCGTCCCCCGAGCGATCTTTGAAGGTCATATACTGTAATTTCTCTTCGTGAGGCTCGAAGTTCGTGCCCTTGCGCCAATCGTTGAGTGTATGGTGATAAGCCCGCTGAACGTATTGTGCAGTGAGTGTACATTCCGCGCCAAGAAGGTAAGGAGCCGTGGGTAGTATGGTGTCATTAATGCGGTCAAGTCTGACATCTATGGGATGCTCTTTATTCGTCGGGGGTGGCTGTGATGATACAGCAGAGGCCGACATGTCTGCGGCATGCAATGTGGAAGCGGCCAGTGTTATGCGTGAGATATGCGATGGATGTGTTGACTAATGTATTGAACGAGCGCTGAAGTGATACGATATTGTGGATTGTGGGCGAAGGTGGTCGTGCCGGTTCGACAGATGAGAGCGAAATAGCAGAAGTTACGAGGTTACTGGAGGTTGTTGTGGTTTGTGTGTTAAGATGATGGTACTGGTTCGAAAGATGAGATCGATATGTGGCTGGCGAAGATTTATGACGGTAGTTCGGTGAGGACCGTGTGAATGACTGCGTATGTTTGCCGAGGTATCAAACTAAGACGGCCCCCCCTCCAACCCCTCCGAAGTGAATGTGAAGATATTGTTTCAGATACAACATGCGGCAGGGGAGGCGACAATGGATGGTGGTGGATTGCTCAAAGTGGGCGGTAGGAACAATAAGCTGAAAAAGCGCGGGGAGAACGCTCCGCGTCCCTGCATTGACCGAGGAGAATGGAGGTTAGGGCTGCAGTCGCGGGCAGGAGCGACAAAGCATCGCGACAGCATGCAAGTTGGAATACTGTGAACTTGCAATGCTGTAGGCGGGGTTGGTTGCACAATGATTTTTGGTGTCACGCTGGTGCTGTCATGCATTGCTTTATCGGCGGCCAGCCGCCGTTAAATGATCTGCCGGTACGAAATAGCCTTACCCGCATCATTGTCCACAAACAGACTAGCTACATTCACTTCCAAAAGCGCGGAGTCAAGCTCTCCCACTCGCTCGCCTCACATCCGATTTCTGACGTTTACAGGGTTCTACGTGGCTACCAAGATGATGCAATGAATTCACCGATTCGCCCGTTAAGGAAGCTTCGCTTTGGACATTAACACTGTCACTGACTCATGCTAACCTTATCAAATCTGAGCGTAAGTGCTGGGTCACCTCCCATTTGCGCATTTGGTGTCTGAATACTGGAACCAGGGTAGTACTGACTCCACCCTGTTGTAAGGCTGCTGAAAAGGGATTATCGGGACTTGTCTATGATTCATGTCAAACCCTCCGAAAATGAGCCATATGCTCTAAGTCGTTGACTCCAAGTGTCTTTGAGATCTTGGGCAGCATCCTTGCCACACTCTTGACGGGGCGGGACCTTAATGTAGAACCTATAATCATCCAGAACGCGACTGAGGGATTAGCCACGCTTATGATCTGAGTTGGAATGGGCAATTTTTTCCATACTGAGGGACGCTTGACATGATCTCGAATCCCAGCATCAAACCCAAAGGCCTTGCCGCCAAAAGAGAGGGACAGCAACAGCATTTTCGTATACATTTTCATAGGCGCAATTTGCATCTTGGTACGGAGCCCGTGACTCAAAGTTCTCGTAGTGACTTGGGAAATAGTACAAACCGTCGCACTCATGTGGAGCTGGAACAGATGCATAGAGCAGCTTGCGAATGCTTTTGCGCATTCTCAGATACTTAGGTACTGCATCACTCACCCCAAGAAAGCCTTTCGAAGTGGATATGTCAAGCTATGTCGAAAATCAGCTACTCGTCATCATTCGTCAACACGCAGTGAGATACATTGAAATACCACAATGAGATTGCCAGTACGTCACTTTCACGAAGAGACTCCTAGAAGGTTGAGCCGAGGAGCCTTTCGAAAATCCCTGGATCCCTTATGGCTGCTCCCAGAATGACCTCGGCAGGTCTAGCCTTTTAAGGGCAAGTTACGCGAAGATGGTGTGCCTTAGCGTAATCCCACCCCTGGTGACAAAAGCTTGGCGTAAACAACTGCATCCCGATTGAAACAGAACCACAAGGATGCAGTGATACTTTGAACTGATGTAGATGGCCGTCGCTAGCCGTGACTGTAGGGTTGGAGGCTATGCTGCCTTCGCTGGCCGTCAAATAGTCGGAGGTTTATGAGAGCTCTAACACGGAGACAGCGAATGACAGGCCGATGTCTGAATTGACAGTATCCGTCGCATGGGCATTAGAAAACGACTGATCAAACTATCTCAGACGCAATTACAAAATACAACAAGGGTTCAGAGCGTGGCAAGCGACTGCCCTTGCCTGGACAGAGTTTCTCGCATGATCGCGTGCTCTAAGACGGCTATTTCCTCTTCGCGCAAACACTTAAGCTCACCAAACTACGCAAAGATCCGACAGGAAATTTAAAGAGATGCGCAGTCTGCGATGAAGCCGAAGCAGCTCATCCTCGCAAATATAAAAGAAAGGTCAAGTATCTCACATCAATACCGAAAATGCTTTTTCCATTTCAAATAATCATCATTGTTGCGCATTCCCTCACCTTCGTATGTTCTCAATCTGCCATTCCCCTTCTAAACAACAGCGCAATCGAACTCCCACTCTCATCCGGCGGCTTCACTTTCACAACAAGCGACGCCACGAGTCACTGGTCTCACCCCGGTTTTGCCTGTATCAATGGTGGCATTGGCTCCCCCACCACTCGCCCCAGGCTCCTCGATTGCGCCACCGCCCTCTTCATATTACCTCAAGAAGATGCCGTCAGAACCTTCAGCAGCGGCGGGGCCGCCTCAGATATCTATGAATTGCCAAAATCCTTCCAGAATGGAGAGTGCAAGATCACTATCGATTTGCTCTCGGGCATGTCAACGGAATCGACAAGTTGGCATCGCATTGGGCTAGATGCCACGAGGTTGGTGTTGTCTTGCAATGGGCCCAGTGTCGGGACATCCGCATGGAGGACGGGGGGGAAGGTGAGGACAGGAGCTGAGAGGGGCATTCTGATCAGTGTCTATACGGTCTCGCGGCCACCGTCACAGGCGGATGAGGACACGAGGGGAATGAATGGGAGCAGTATCATGTAAGATGCTCTGTTTGGATGTTTCTACTGGTCAGTGGGATATCGTGGGACCGCCGACTTCTGGTCTCAACATTCAGACCATAATTAGTCTCGCGAGTGCTTGTTGTATTGATCGGTAACTCCTTTGTTATCCTAATGTCTGTAAAGCTTTGCGGCTGTCCCTCTCCGGCAGACGCTGAAACAATGATGGAGCTCTTCAGCGGTATGAAAGATTGCAACTCGTTGTATTGCCACACCAAGTTGTCTGCGCAAGTTGTTGTGGATGTTGCTGCTCTGAAATTTCTATTACAGGCTGAATCAGAGCTCGCCCCATGTCTTATATTTGCACAAGAGAATAGCCCCCTAGGTCCGCTTTGAGACTTGAGTCTATTGAGAGTCGTTGAGAAAGCCAGTAATCCAAAATGTTCGGGCGTCAATTGTGAGGACATCATTGGGACTCCAAAGTAGGCTCAGCGGCATTTGATCCGCTCTGTTGACTGCGCAGCAAGGTAAACCTTCATCTCTCTCCAGCCGATACTGAAACATTTTCAAGCCAACCACAGACTGGAGCCATTTTATATTAAGGCTGTGAGCAGGAGAGACACTGTGGATCTTTGGCCGCCTTATTGTTAGTCGCAGTCTACTTCCACCCTGCATTTCCCCTCAACTTCTTCTTTTTGAGATGTTTTGTTGCTGAGGCCTTTTCGCAAGTGGATATCGGAAATTTGAACATTCCTCATCAGTATCCTCCATTTGCGGAGTAACATACTCTTAAGCCTTTTAAACGGTCGCGGAGTGATACCATCTCCGAATCCCTGCCCGATAATACAACCACGATCCAGCCAGAGCTCGGCCGTGCTGGTAATGGTGGAGCTAAACAGTAATCAAATGAAATTAATGAATTGGTTAACCTTATTTTGGTAGGGGTGATAAAGGGTTGCCAGTATGTGCAGGAGAAGATCATTTGGCTTCAACAAGTTATACACATCTCGAAAATTCTCATACGCGTGTGAAAATACCAATAGGATGAGCTCCGCCCAGATGTAGAGATTGCTAGATCGAGAAAGTCCCCTTGCCCCCAAGATTACAACGGCAGACGAAAGTTTGAACACACAGTCATTTTGCTAGGGGCGAAAGTGCAGGAGGAGTCAGATGCATGACAAGCAACATAAGAGCCAGTTTGGAGGCAGCGTCATTGTCTGTAGGTTAAAAAAGGGGAACTTGAAAGGGAGCCATGTTTTCTTCCAGAATAGTTTCAATCATCGATACAAAAGCTGCCTTTAGTGTATGCTCAGGATCATTCAGGCTCGTGCAACCCTCTTCCACATCACGCGCCATTGAAGCGGCGCTCACTCTAGGCTTAAAGAGGCCTGAGTCCGGGGCACATTTTTGCATTCTTGGCACTGCGGCATCTCCCGCAGCTCCCTGAACGTGTTCTTTAACAACTTTTCGCGCAGGTCCACTCTTGTCCATGATACCTTACGGCGCTTGAGTGATGCTACGGAGAGCTTTACATTCCTTTATCTAGAATATAATCTGCTCTATTCTTCCCACGTAGGTCGCTGGAACTGTTCCAGCCCCTGTTGCCGCCATGAATATCTTCCGCCTACTGGGTATGCGATTGAGTAGCTCTTCGAGCTCCCTATAGGTCACCAGAAGCTGATGAAGTTGTCAATGCATAGCGGATCTATCCCATCTCGTCTCGATCCTCATACTAATCCAGAAGATGAGATCATCACACGTGCGCGCCTTTCCTGCTCTATTGTCCACTGGCCCCAGCTAAGCTTTCCTCCAGAGCTGTTCAGGCATATCGTTCAAATCGCAAGCACTCTATATGATAGTATATTCGACCCGCTATCTTGGTCCGTCTCTCTCTTCAATCCTGTCTAGCAAACATCCAAAGGCTTATATCCCCTACGCAGACATATTCTGGAACTACGGCTCCCTCTACAACACCATCTTCAAGCTCCTCTTCCTCAGCTTCCAATCCTACACCATCTACCTCATGCTCAATGACTACAAACCCACCCACGACCCCAACATCGACACCTTCAAAGTCCAATATCTTCTCGGCGGCAGCGCCGTTCTTGCCATCCTCTTCCCCTACAAATACCAAATTACAGAAGTGCGTCCCATCGCTAAACCCCAACCCATCCCTTCCTTACAGAAGAATTTCCCCACTAACTCTTACACATCTAGATACTCTGGGCCTTCTCCATCTGGCTCGAATCCGTCGCCATCCTCCCCCAACTCTTCATGCTCCAACGCACCGGCGAAGCCGAAACGATAACAACGCATTACCTCTTCGCACTCGGCCTCTACCGCGCTCTTTACATTCCCAATTGGCTTTACAGATACTTCGCGGAGGGGTATACGGATGAAATCGCTTGGGTGGCTGGCATCGTGCAGACGGTGCTGTATTCGGATTTCTTTTGGATTTATTATACGAAGTAAGTGATTTCTTTTTCTTTGGGGGGAAGGGGCGGGTTTTGAAGAATGTGCGCTAATGAGGGGTTTTTGTGCGGGATAGGGTGCTGCAGGGGCAGAAATTCAATTTGCCTGTGTAGGTTTAGGGAAATCCAGGGAGAAGTTGGATGTGTGGGAGGATGGATCCAGAAGGGGCCTTTTGTAACGCATTTTCTGCGGGCAAGGGAGGCATGTATTGATACGGATATTATTTTCATGGGAATAAAAAGGACTTCTAGTTGGTTTTCATCCATGGATATCCTATTAAGTCCTGCTTTCTCGCAAGGATGTCCACTGGTGTCTTATGGTATACAAAATCATAATTCATCATCGTCATCCTCAGTTTCCTCGTCCTCATTTCCCGCTTCTTGATCTAAACCCGATCTGTCGGCCTCCATCTCCCTCCCCGCACTAACATCAAGTTTCCCAAATGGTAACTCCCTACTCGGCGGCAGGGCATCGACCTGCATCTGCTCGTCGTGTTTTCTGGTCTCGGGTCTCCCTGTCCCCTGATCTTCTCCGCCAGCGTCCAGATCATCATCGCCATCATCCTCAGTGACGTCTTGATCCGAAGGATCTGGCGTCTCAGCCTGTTCTTCTCTGTCTGCATCAGTGTCTTCGGCATTCGGGCCCCCCTGCGTAACCGCCCGGTTATTCTCAAATCCGTCCTCATCTTCATGCTCAGACTCATCCTTCACATCAACCTTCCTCTTCCCCTTCCTCGACGCCTCCGGCGTCCGGCCCTTAGCCACCTCTTTCGCCCTCTCTACTTTCCTAGCGGCATTCGGATCGAGCTTTGCACCAGCAAGCAACCTCTGCTGCTCTCTGATCTTTAATTTCTTCTCATTAAGCAATAGTGCAAACTTCCCGAGCAGTTCTTCTTCGTGTGCTTTCTTTGCCTGGATGAGATCTTCAAGCTGTTGCTCTAACTGCTTGATAGTCTGTTTCTGCTCGGTGAGTTGAGAGGTGAGGGTTTGAATAGAGGTTTCGAGGGTATCGGAGCGCTGCACCGAGAGGAAACACCAGGCGAAGATGTCGATTTCTTGGGACTCGTCTTTGGTGAAGAGAATGGAGCCGAGGTTGAGGGTTATGCCGGAGATGTTGTGGCGGAGGGACAGGGTTAGGGTGTCGTCGGCAGAGGAGAGGGAGGCTGAAGCCTCCAATTTGTCGAGGTCCTTCGCTTGCAAGGGTGGGGAGGTAGTGTCATGTTGGCAGAGGAATGATTGGAGGGTTGTTTCCCAGTCCGTTGGGGTGAGGCTGTTGCGTTTTGAGCGGAGCTTGGAGATGCGAGAGGTTTTTACTGGACTAGGTGGTCAGTGGTCAGTTAGATCGGGCGGAGAGCTGCGGGATGGTGAAGATCTACTTGTAGCGATGTAGGGGGCTATGCCTTCTGTGGCTAGAAGCTTTAAGTCCAGTGGAGATGGGCCGTTGGAGGTTACGTTGATGAGCACGTAGGCGTCCTCTGAGCTGTCGCTGATAGGGACTCGGAGAATATGCATCTGTTCAGGGGGCATTGTGGATTGGGGGCCGAAGTGGTAAAGGAGAATTTCGTTGCATACATAATTTTAAGCATGCATGGCTGCCTGCGTGGAGGTACATGACGAAATTGCCGTTGATGTCTTTCTTGAGCGATAATTGCTTACCTCGCCTCTCGCAGACGCGGTACGGGATGGGATTTGACGCGACCTCACTAAGTTAGCGAATCGAATAAGGGGGGTTCCCTGTCACGCTCACCTGCACCCCCCTTAGAGCAGCGTCCTCTTATATCTCCGCAACGAAGAACGTTGCTGCACAAAGTCTGCCTATCAAGTTTCAGGATCCACCGGTCTACTTATCTTTGGTCAATTGGAACACTTCCACAAATGCCGTGGTTGAAGTGATACTGCATACTGCACGTTGTGCGCATTGATCTGCGGCCGCCTTAACGGCTTAGCTTGGAGGCTCCCCGACACGGTCGCAAAGTCCAACCCCCCAATTAACGACCAACTACCAATTGCCAACCACCCGGCTTAGAAGTTTTTCCTGCTTTCCCAAGCTGCCATTCACAACAGCTTCAGACACCCTATCGTCTGCTGCTTTTGCTGCAGTTCCTGCCTTTAGTAGGGGTGTCGGGTGTAGCTCCTTCTACACGGTTCAACACTCCAAAGGTACAACGGTACATACCTTCAATCTACATCGACGGCCCAGCAACGCAATCTCTCAATTGGATCCATCATGAAATCGCGACACTAGGAGAGCACGATCGACTTTTTTCTCTTCTCAATTATCTATTACATCTACCATTCGATGGCCTAGGCACGAACAACCCACCCTCCACTAACATAAATACAGCATACACAAGAAGGACATCATGGAGCCACTGAAGTTAAAGCAACGCCAGCCTGCCGAAATGGAAATCGAATGCTGGGACGATGACGCAGATTTCGAAGGCGTCGATGACCTTCACCTCCGCAACACATCCACCACGACCGTCGGCTCAGATCGTCGTGAATTAACGTCTTCGCGCATGTCGACGCGCTCCGACCGGGACTCAGCCGGCGGCGGTGATGAGGACTGGCAGGTCTTGCTCCCAACAGATGATGACAAGTCGGCTGCCGATGCTATCAGTGCCGTAAAGACTGCTGGAATACCTATTCCAGCAAACGTACCTGCTTCGGCTTTGCTCGGTGGTACGATCAAGAGACTTGGGGGACGACGGATCAAGAAAGCTTTGATGGATGACTGGGCTGATGAGATCGAGATTCCCAAAGCTCAGGATGGCGGCCTCAAGCTGAAGAAGATGGACGATAAGGACGGTTCGGAGGCTTTAAGATTATTCAGTGCTGAGTTTCCACCATCGCCAAAGACGTCAAACCCATCACAATCGAACATGACCTTCATGGAGAGAATGGCATCAGCCACCAAACCGAAAGCTGCAATCTCTCCCTTGGACAAATATCGCGATGATGACAACGATGATTTCTTCGGAGACGTTTCCACCATCAAAGTCCCTAAAAATCGAACATTAGAGAAGCCCATCCAGTTCAGGCGCCCAGCAATGGCAATAAAGGATGTTGAGAAGTTCGAAGAGGACTTGGAAATCCCTGATGACGGGAAGCCATTAAAGCTATCCACTCGTAAGGATGCGCCGAGGACTCCACTACACGAGGATCTTGACATGGAATGGGCTGAAGGCAGTCTAGGCACCAGGTTTGGAGGGACGCGGAGAGATGCAAGATCAAACCCTAGCTCTTCGATATCCGCTTTCAGTCCAAGTGCCTCAAGTTGTCTGACAGGAGAGAGCGAAGACGAAGGTTTGGAAGGTCTAGTACTTCCAGATGGCCCTCTTAAATTTGGCGAGGCGCTCCAGAAACGTCTTGAGAACATGTCCCCAGACCCTATGAAGCAAGACCCTGATCCACGCAATGAGCCACTCAAGAAGGCTCCTGCCAAAGAAGATGATTTCTCGGGCCTTGAAATCGGTGACGGCAAAGTGTTCGACTCTGAGAAGCTCACACTGAACCCTAACGTCAAGCTCACGGCAACAAAGAAGACCAGTCCTGCGAAGCGACCTGCGACGACACTCACATTCACTAACAAGCTTGAGCCTAATGTTAGCAAAATTCCGAGGCCTCAGCCCCATGCCCAGGAACGAAATCGGTCTGTCTTGGAGCCTGTCTCCGAAAGTGGAGGTCCTGTACCACATTACCGCAGGCCGGGATCGCGTGTAGGAGGTCACTCTGCACAATCGTCATTATCAGCTATCCCCACTCCATCCACTCCATCATCGCATACAATTGCGCCTTCCACACCATCCCGCCGAGGTCTCAACACTAAATCATCCCGGGACATGTTAAGATCGGAGCAAACCACGAATGCTGCGCAACTTTTGAAAGCTAAGCGGTCGGCGCCCGTGATGAGGACCCAGCCTTCTCCAGGTCGTTCGCAGCCATCATATCAGAGAGCCCCCTCTCGTGGAGTCGATCTCGGCGGTCGTCAAGGTCTACCGTCCAGGCCCAAGACGCCCACCGAGCGATCAGGCGCTGAATCCAGTCTTGCCAACTCACGAAAGGCACCTGTTCCCTTCCTGCCAGCAGGCACTTCCTCTTCGCAATCTCACCACATCAGCACAAAATCTTCAAGACCAGCCATGCGTCCTCATTCATCAGACTCCAATGAGAGCGGCATGGTCAACCGCCCTATATCTCGTCTATCTAATCCACACCATCGACCTGTTACACCAAATGGTCGCCGAGACCATGCTCCTGAGGCCTTGACCCGAGAAGCTGCTTCTAAGAGGACACTCACTAAGCCAACCCGACGGCGCAATTTTGGTACTGGGAATGAATTGGATGCCTTCGACGATCTGCCTACATCCGCCTCGACGGAGTCTAAATTTATCAAACAGCCTGTCGGCCGTGGCGCCCCCAAAGCCGTCCAGATGCGGAGCAAGCTAGGCCTGCAATCTCACAACTTATCTACTGCTTCAGTGAACGAGATCCCGCCACAAACCCCTACGCCTCTGAGTCCTCAGAAGCAAGATCAAACCCCTCGTTTCGCCCGCGATACCAATGCTTCTCGCCTCGCCCGCGAGCAACGTATGGGCTCCGTCACAGCTACCCTTCACGCAAATCCAAGTCTTCCTACTGTCCGTGAAACCAACGGTCCTCTCTCATCCATTAGCACCAATAGGAAAACTACTATCCAACAAGAGCGGGGCAAATTCTATGAAAAGTCTGCGTCTAAGCGTCGCAAAGGCCCACCCCAGAAACCACAACTCATTAAAAACTTTGGCGCAAACGCAGATAGTCCAAAGACCGAAAAGGGTATGACATGGAATCCCACAACCTTCCGCTGGGAAGGCAATGAAAACGAACCATCTCCTTTCGATGTACACATTCCCCCACCAGCAGCACACTCAAGTCCCAAATCTCCAAGTGCAGGAAAAGCCGTACCTGCGCTCATCTCGAACATCACAGCCACGAAGGGCGTTCAGATCGAAGGAGGCATGGTGTTCGACCCGCAGCGTATGTGCTGGCTAAAGATGGCGCCCCAAACAAGCCTTCATCGCCGTGGGCCAACATCACATCCCATGTCCCCCAGCAATATCGACGAAGACGATGATCCCTTCGCCGGCTTCGACGATCTGGACGACGGTAAGAAGCCTGGAGAAAGCACGGACAGCAATAGCCTCGCCACCACTACCGCCGCAAAGAGTACGTCTTTGGTAGAAGATGAGTGGCTCGTAGGCGAGGAGTTTGATGTAGGGCCCGAATTCATTAAGCGCCAGCGCGCTGAGGAGGAGAGATGGAGAGCCAAGGTTGAAGGCTGGGTTGGAGAAGGCGTTGTAAGAGATGAGGGTGTAGGGAGGGAGGGGTGGAAATGGTCTATTAGGGGGAAAATACCTGATTTGTTGTAATTCTCAAGAGAGCGATACTCCTTTCTTCGATATGATGCGATAAGATGGGATATGAATGTGCGTGCATTGCATGGCGGACGGGTGTGCATGTCTTGTATCTTACTTGAAGCGAAATCAAAAGCGATGGCGTCTCGTGAGCGAGGCGCTACTGGCTTTAATGACGATGATTTAGGTGGATTCGGGGATGGAGGTTGGTTTTTACTTACTTACCTACCGTACTCTACATATGTATCTTTACATGAACAAAAGCAATACTTGACTTTTTATCCTTCAGGCTTCTATGAATCAAACCCTAGTAATGAGAAATGCAATGTATGATTTTGCAGTAATGGTATGTACAATAAACATTCATCTGATATAAACACAACGCCAGCGCCCTGCTTGTACTCTTTCCTGCATATCGCAAGCCTAATCCTCAACCCTTTGCCAGCGACCAACATCTCACCCCCTCGGCCCGTTCGGAGATTTCATCTATTTATAAGCCGAGAACTTCACATCCGGCGTGCCGTAATCGACTTGAGAATTCGGCTCTCCAGGGGCCATGAAGTTCTATCGAGAAACCAAAAAGTCAGCATACATATATTGAGAGAAGATCGAAGATGAAGGGGTCTTACAGTCAATGGATTCCCCGTAGCTTTAGAAGCCGAACACCTCGCCATCGTAGGACTACTCCTGCTAATCGCATCCGTGAAATAGAAATTCTCAATAGCGGATTTGAGCGGCTGATTCCCGGGTTTGGCGCCCTTGTTTTGGTCTACGAGTTGCGTTTTACTAAGTTGCGGCAGCCCTGTCCCCTCTACTACGTCATACCGTCTCAGACTTGGAGCTATTTCTTCCATGCGGTCTCGTAGGACTTCGACATCGTCGTAGGGGAGAGGGGCGCCGAGGAATTCTGAGGCGGCGCGAAGGATTTTCCAATCCTCGCGCGCGGCGCCGGGAAGGTTTGTTGCTGCGCGGGTCATCTGCACGCGCCCTTCTGTGTTGACATAGGTGACTGATTTTTCGGTGTAGGCTCCGGCGGGAAGGATGATGTCTGCGAGTTGAGCGCCGCGGTCGCCGTGATGGCCTTGGTAGACGACGAAGGCGGATTTGGGGAGGGAGGATTCAGAGATCTCGTCGGCGCCGAGGAGCCAGACCATTTTTGGGGTGGTGTTGGAGACGGTGGGGGAAGGGGAGACGAAGCCGATATCGTAGGCGCCGGAACGGGAGGCGGCGCGTTGGAGGACATTGTAGCCTTGCCAGTCTGAATTGAAGAAGTTGGAGGCGTTTTTGTCGACAAAGGCGCCGACGGTTTCGAATATGGATTTAGAGTCAGGGTGCTCGACACAGGAGGAGCCGACTATTATCATAGGCCGTTTGGCGGATTGGAGCTTTTTCCCGAAGGGACCAGAGAGGGCTTTCTTGAGGTCGGAGGCGGTGGTACCGAGGTGGTCGAAATCGAAAGTGCTGGGGAAGGTTTCGCCGACGAGGCCAATTTCGAGGTCGGAACGGAGCCATTGTTTGCGAATACGGGCATTGAGAACAGCGGCTTCGTGGCGAGGGTTGGTGCCGACGAGGAGGATGGCGTCAGCTTCTTCAACGCCATAGATTTTGCTGTTGAAGAGATAGGAGGAGCGGAGGTCGATGCCATGGGCTGGGGGCTTGTCGCCATTGGGTTGGTCGAGGCCGAGGTTGTCGGAGTTGAGTTTATTGGCTAGGTCTTTCATGGCGACGAGGGTTTCTGTTTCCACGAGGTGGCCTGCAATGGCTTTGAATTCGTTCTCTTTGGGGGCTAATCTTTGGTATGCATTTCCAATTTCTGTAAGAGCTTGCTCCCAGGTGGCGGGGAGGAACCTATCCTTACGACGTATAAGTGGAGTCGTCAATCTTTGTGTTTTCAGCCCATCACAGGCGAACCTGGTCTTGTCGTTGATCCACTCTTCATTAACATCGTCGTTCAGTCTCGGAATGATCCTCATCACCTCCAATCCCTTCGCGTCGATCCGGATATTCGAGCCTAGACCATCAAGTACATCGACTGATTCGAAATGTTGTAGCTCCCAGGGTCGTGCTCGGAAAGCGTAGGGTTTTGAGGTAAGGGCACCAACAGGACATAGATCTATCACGTTCCCAGACATTTCTGTATCCAGAGCCGTCTCGAGGTATGTTCCAATTTGCAAGTCGTTACCTCTGCCTGTCGATCCGAGCTCTGGTGCACCTGCCACATCATTTGCAAACCGTATACACCTTGTACAATGTATACATCTATTCATCGAGGTTTTGATAAGAGGGCCCATGTTCTTGTCTTCAACCGCACGCTTGCCACCCATCTCATGAAACCTTCCCCGATCAGCTCCATACCGCATCGACTGATCCTGTAGATCACACTCGCCTCCCTGGTCGCAGATGGGGCAGTCCAGCGGGTGGTTTGCCAATAAGAATTCCATGACACCTTCTCTGGCTTTGTGTGTAAGTGCCGAGTCCGTCTTAACCACCATACCCGGCTGCACAGGCCATGCACAGGAGGCGACAGGTTTTGGAGCTCTTTCAACCTCGACCAAGCACATACGACAATTTCCCGCAATCATAAGCTTCTCGTGATAGCAATATCGAGGTATCGTGACGCCGGCCTTCTCGCATGCTTGAATGAGAGCAGATCCCGCTACACGACTCGTCAGTTCCTGTCAAAATTTTAGGTGTACGCCCGCCATACCTTCTATGGATACTTGCTTGCCGTCAATCGTTAGTTGTACTTCTGACGACCTTGTTGATGTGGCGCTGAAACACCTCGCGCCAGCTTGCCATCTTGTCTGCTTCGCCAGCCGAGCTGCGCATCTCGACAGCTGCGGCCGTAGCATCGTGGACACCAGTAATAGCAACCAACGAGGCGGAGTGTCTCCAGTGCAATGGCAATGACAAAATTAGTGGATAGTACCTTAGAGTGATGATCGCCTCTTCAACGGCTTCCGCCAATCCTAGCGCCCGCTTATTGTCAAGTTCGTGATTCGCCAAACAAGCGCCACTTGCATGAGTTGGTATTAGATAACCTGTTAGAAAGAGCCCTTTTAAGCCTGAGTAGATCTGGCCTTTTACTCCATGCGGATTCTGTGGGAAGATTAACACGAGGTATAATACGACTGACCCCTGCACTCAGTATAGCATCGTGATAGCATGAGAGGCCATTTCGCGAGGTGCTCATAGGTGGTTGTGGTGGTAATATACGCGGTAGCCCCGTTTAAAACCAAAACAGGGGACTGCCGGGAAGAAAACAGGGGACTGTCCGGAGACAAGTCGCTGGCATCACACGATTCAAAAATCAATATCTTGCTTGACGATCTTTTATGCATCTTTGATTACAGTCTCAAGCTTCAAAATCTCCACTAACAACTGTTGACCAAGAAGAGTCACTCCTCTCGTCCTCAGCAAAGGCTACTTTCTTCTTGGTCTTAGTAGGAGCAACCTCCTGGAGCGATCTCTCAAAGGTCCCATAGCGGCTCCTGAGCTCACTAGTCCTAGGCGACCAGGTAGATCCTCGATGACCTATTGCTTTTGGTCTTAGAGCATAGTCAGTCCATGAGCGAGGTGGCTCAACATGTCTAGTCTTCGCAGGCTTGATCGTAACTGGTACCAAAGACGATTGAGCGTCTTGGGTATGTCCAGTCACGCTTGTTCCGGCCGCCAGATTGATCATCATTGATCCTTCACGAGGCTTTGGCAGCTCGGTGGCTGTAAGGGAGCCGTACAATGGATGGTTCGCCTTTGGCCGATTGAATGGTACTGCTGGAGAAGGTCCTAAATGTACAATGTCAGTCTGGCAAGACATGCGAGGAAATGTACATTTTCAATACCAGTTTTTGTAACGTCTGTACTGTTCGCTGCCGTTTCTCTTTGTTCGGTGTCTGTTCGCTGTTCCGCTTGATACCGCAGCTCAACCTCTTGCCATACCTTGTTTACGTTGTACATGAGGTACGAATACCAAACGAATAAGAATACACAGAGGAGCAGTATATTGTTCTGCCTCTCTGTGCGCCATTCGGTGCTTGGTGACTGCTTTTCAAAAGCGTCAAGAGCGAAGGAGCCCCCGTCTGGGAGTGCCACGGGGGCCATTTGCCCGACTCGATATGATGACGTCTGAGACTTATTCGACGTGTTCAAGGTGAGAGAGTATCGTCTTCCTGCAGTTGAGAAGGCTTTTGCAAAGGAAAGAGCAATCTGCTACGAGCTCAGCACAAGTGCAAGCACCCTAAAACCTCGGCGATTTTAACTTTTAGTCTATAATACTGGGACATGAAAATTTCGCAGCTTGGCATAAGAGCAAATTCGGGCGAAAGAAAATCAACACCAGGGCTGGCACCATGTATTCCTGGCCCCGGCAGAAGAGCAGGTCCCGGTATTAGGTCATGGAGAACAACATGGTGATTCCTACTCTAAATGGGGTAACTCGGTTATGTACAAGGCCAACAGTTCTCAATTCAATCCCAAACAAGCAATACACATCTCCTCCGATAACCACCTGAGGCAACGATACAGTCAATCAATGCCTTCGTCTGACCGCCGCCGTAAGACCCTAGAATCAATTTGTGCGACTCCCGCCAGCCCTGACCCAGTCTCGGTATTCAGGACCACCTGCACTCCTGTCCCATGCTGCAGCAGACTCTGGAGCTAGACCATAGGGTCCGATAGCAGAAAAGCCTTTCCACCAGACAGGACTTCTGGCGGATCTTCTCGAAGTAGAAGGGGCAGGAAGCACTCTATCTCTTCGCGAATGTCGTTGCGCGTTTTGCCGCTGCAATTGGTGCTGGTGCTGGTGCTGATGCTGATGCTGATGCTGGTGTTGGTACTGGTGTTGCTGCTGCTGATGTTGCCGTTGGTGCTGTCGCTGGTGCTGCCGTTGTTGTTGCTGCTGAGCTTCGGGGTCCGGGTACACTATCTTGTTAGTAACAGGCAGAATATTATCGACGGACAGCATACCTGGGGTCGGCTCACTGAGCCACAGACGATGGAAGGTTTGTTCTCTTTTTTTGGCCAGGTGTTGGCGACGGCGAGTTGTGAGCAAACCGATGATAACGGCAACCAGGCAGAAGACAAAAGAGAAGCCGATGATCAAACCGCCGAGCAGAGTCTCGTCACTTGAAGCCATATTGAAAGACGTGTAATTTGTTTCAGTAGAGCACAGCTTTGGAGGGTGAAAGATGTGTAGAGGGTAGGGATGAAAGAGGAGGATTGGCACGCCCTCATATAGCACAGTGGAACGAGAGGCATGTGAAAAATTAAGCTACAGGCTTGTTTGCATGTGAAACTTTAACGGGTATAGAGCACTTTTGCGCTGATTATCCAAAAAGTTCACATGTGAATATGTTTCTTGGCGCAAAAAGTGCATTACTATCAAACGCTCAATACATGGATCTGCGAGCAAATTTGCGCTTTTCCGTTATTTAAGCAACCAGCCTTCAACGTGTGTTTCATGACCTCGTTCAGACCCAATCTATCATACAGCAGCAGGCAGGCCAGGCTTCAGCGTAGTACATGAGATCCACGTCTGAGCGGTAGTACCTTAGCCAGCTCACCACCACAGAATCCATGATCCTGCGAGCAAGTATGATGTCTCCCAGGCGCTGCATGGTCATATGAAAGACGGTATCTTCGAACGCAGCTATAGTCTTTCGGTAACATGATGGGAGACCTGTGCGTTGCAAAGTGGGTATTAGTCCGAAAAACTGAGCATGTGAAATGTGTAGCGAGTGCAAATCCAACGCTATATCGCAGAACTCGCAACCCCTCTGCTTATCCGAAAAAGAAGTCATCCATATACGGTATCTCCCACATTTCCTCGAATATCAAGTAAATTCGAAGATCTTGGCACTTTTATGGTACAGAAATATCTGCGCCAAAGGCTAATCTTCGGGTCCTTACCCATTACAAGTATAGTGACAGTCTCACCATAGGACGAGCTGGCAACTATAAACGTCCATAAATCCGCGGTTGACATCTTTTTGCAGCATGAGTAAGGTCAACAAGGTTGAGGTATCCTTTAAGAGCTCCACCACTTCTTGCCTCACCACTTCTTTTCGCTCTAATTTAATTGGGGGTTAGTACTCGATGGCGTCGCTGTTAACGGCCGCTATAGGAAATAAGGATCGCCGCAGTAATATTAGTAGAGAGTATTATTTATTTCTACTTCTTAATCCTTTCTATTTCTATTATCTATTTATTTTATCTACTTAATATTCTATTATATATTTCTATTATAATCTTATTTATTATTTATTATTATTATTTTATTATTATTTTATTATTATTATATTATTTAACCTTACTAGATTTATTTATTTAAATAGAGTTATTAAATAAATATTTAAATTTTAATTAATTAATAAATTTATTCTTTCTTTTACTTTACGCTTAAGACTTTTTAATAAATTTTTAAATTTTTATACTTTTTAAATAAAGAACTATCTAAATATATTTATTATTAAATAAAAAACTATTAAGAAAACTACTATAAAAAAGCTTTTAATTAAAAAAAAGAAATAAATTTAATAAATTCTAATTTAAAAATAAAATCCTAAAGAGGATTATTAATTAAAATATAAAAAATTTATTATTAAAAAATAAGCTTTAAAAATTAAAAAAAAGAATAATATTTATTATAAATAAATATTTAATTACTTCTATTATTATTATTAAAGCTTTTATTTTATATTATTATTAATTAGTTCTAAGCTTAGAATTTTTTTTAAAAAAATAAATAATAAAACTCTTTTTTTTTTAATACTATTACGCTTTCTTATTATATTAAAAACTTATATTAAAAATATTTATCGCTATAAATTTAATATTTATAATTTCTTATAACTAAATAATTCCTTTAATAATATAATTTTAAAAAAAATAAATAAAATTAAGTTTATCTTTAAACTTTTATATTATATTAAGATTTATTACTAAATTATATATTATTTTATATCTCCGCGTTATATAAATAAATTATAAATAGTATTTTTTTATTTCCGCTTAAAATTACTAGAATATATAAAGATTTATATCTTTATATTTATTTATAAATAATATCTTTATATTATAATTACTTATATTAATATAGAATAAAATAACTTTATTATTTAACTTAATAAAGTTTTTAATCTTTAATATAAATTAGTTTTTAAATTAAAATAAATAATATTTTTACTTTACTTTATCTTCTTTTTATTAATATTACGCTTAGATAATATTTATTATAATTTTAATAAAGAAAGCTATATACTTTTAATATATAAATATTAATATACTTATAATTTTTATAATAATAATAATTATCTTATTATTTATTATTAAAAAATTATTTCTAGCTTTAATATTATATTACTAGTAAATAAAATCTAGCGTCTTTAATATTATCTATTTATAATATTACCGCTATTACTTTTTATAATATTTAAAGACTTTCTTTATTAGTTTATTTATTTCTTAAATTTATCTTTATAATATTCTAACTCCTTATAAGTAGATAAATAGAATTTTTAATTAAAAAATTATTTAGATCTTATTTTTACTTTAAAGCTTAGTTATATTATTATTTAAGAAATTAAACTTAGTTATTATAAGTTATTAAGATTTTAATTTTTTAAATTTTATTTATTTATTCTTAATACTTTAAATATTCTTATATAAAATCTTTAAAAGTAATAATTATATAATAAATTTATTAGAATTAATAATAAGTCTTTATTTCCTTTTATATTATTACTATTAAGTTTAATCTTTAAAAGTAATAATAATTAATATTAAATTTATAATCTTTTATATTTATAAAATAAAAATATTAATAATAATATACTTAATAATTTTAGAGCTTTAAAATATATATTACTTAATAATATTATTTCTACTTTATTATTAATAGAAATAGATATTATTCTAGTTAAATATAATTTATCTAATATTTTTAAGTATATTCTAATAATAAGCTTTAACTTCTAGTTTTTAAGCTTTTTTTATAATAACTTATATTAAATTAATTATTTTCTTTCTTTTAATCTTAAAATAATATTTTTTCTTTTTAATTTCTTTATAAAAGAACTTTATTAAATTCTTATTATAGTTCTTAATTAAGTTATTATATTATATTATCTTGTTACGGGCTGGGCCTGCGTTGCCTGTCTGCTTGCCACGCTACCTACCCGGCGCTCGCTTAGCTCTACATAGATCTTGCGCGCACCCTAGATCCTTCCTTCCTTAGATTCAATATACTCGTTATTCAACACCCCTATGCTACCGCGCTAGGCCGGCCCCTAACATTATATTGAATCTCCATCGCTGGGACGATGTAAACCACCTGCCAGCGACGCATCGACAACTCCCTATGATCTGCTCTAGGTGATACCGACGGTGTTAGCAATGTCAACCCCCGCCCTCGTGAGCTGGATCAGCGAGGCTAAACAAACGATCTGGAGCTCGTAGCCATCAGCGAGTTAAAACAAACGATGAAGAAGTGAGCCTGCTTGGAAGGCATTCCTGTACCTACACTGCCTGCGGGGCAGGGGCAAGGGCAGAAGAAGTGAGCCTGCTTGGAAGGCATTCGAATCCAGGACGCGTCCTGAAGAGGCATCGGCCTAAGTCTTTATACCCCCAAACCTGTTTCTGGACACCTCACTATCGATCACCTTCACCTCTACCTTCTAGGCACCTCGGTCTTCGTCCCTCTGCCTCATCTACACCCCAAAGCTCAATGGCTCACCACAACGACTCCTAAACACCTTACTATTACCTCGCGAAACCATTCGTCCGAATCCTCACCGATGGTTTTGAAGACAAGCAAGAGCATGGGTCTATGTCTATATGGGAAATGCACAAGTCGTCACCAAGTTCTGCGGGCGCGTTGTTTCCCTCCCCGCCCAACACACCCGACCGCGCTGCAGACCCGCAACACTGCTCGACACTGACAAGTGGCAAGCTATGCCGGATCTGGTATAGTCAGGTTGCCAAGCTAGGTGGAACGCCACCATTTTTATGCTTGCAT